>NC_061167.1:20916410-20978910 GCF_022113875.1 Hydra vulgaris
GTTTTATTTGAATAAATTTATCATTATCAGTATTGTGAAGGGTTATTATTAAATATTTGAAAATTATTGGATTTATGTTGGCATTTTCCTAAAAAAAATTTTTTTTTAGTAAATTTTTACGAAATGGAATCAAAATTAGAATTGCAGAATACCAAACTAATTATGTTTCTCGGAATGCTGATAAAAAGAAAGGTCTAGAGTAAGATCTAAGAGATATCGAGAAAAATTGAAAGCCAATTCTAATAACAAAGCAGCTTATGGTGCTAAAGCAAAATTAAGAGTTTTAAAAAGTCGCCCTCTAAAAAGAAAACTTTTAAACCAATCTCAAAGACCAAGCTCATTCTTTAAAACGGTTCAACAAGGAGGCATTAAAAAAAGTTTTAAAAGCACTACCAACTTCAAAGACGAAACAATCTGAAATTTTTTCTATTCTTTCAAATAGCTCTGCTTGTAAAGATAATTTGGGTCTACCTCCAGCATGTTCAAAGCTGCATGGCCTTTCTGAAAGCGATGTTTTAGCAGTTGCAAACTTTTATAATGAAGATGAAGTTTTAGTTAAAAACTTTTATAATGAAGATGAAAATTATCTGACGGAAAAGTAAACAATATCCAGATAGGTCATTTATATTATACGCTAAAAGAAGCTTTCAAGTTATTTAAGGAAAAGCATCAGCAGATAAAAATTGGACTCAGCAAATTTTGCGACCGCCCACGCAATGTAAAACCAGTTAAAAAATTTCCGCATAATGTTTGTGTTTGTAGTTTGCATTTAAAATATGCGATTTGTCTGCATGAATTTGACCTAACAAAATCAATTCAAGCATTTTCAATCAAATTTGGAAATGGTCTTCAATCAAAGTTGAAAATCATCTTCAATCAAAGTTGGAAACTTTGTTTGTGAACCATACACATACGATTGCACCTATGACAAATGCGTTGCATGCAAAGGTCTATCATGACCCTTGCAGTCTGGAACATTAAGTTAAAAACATTTGCAATAGTTTCTGATCCAACTGATCATACAAAGTCTTCCGTTATACCATACATTGACAAAATCCTTCACTTTATTCCTGATCAAGTCAAAGAAGTACAAATGTTCAGCGATAATCCCACTTTTCAGTTCAAAAACAAAAGCATTATGGCTGCAATGGTTGTCTTCGAAAAATATTTTCATAAAAAATTCTACTGGCATTTCTTTGCAGCGAAATGGAAAGCAAGGGAAAGTAATGGTTGAAGGAATAGGAGCTACTGTTAAGTGAATCGCAGCCCTGAAAGTTAAATCTAGTCAATGCGAGATCAAGTCAGCAACAGATTTTGCGTTAGCATTACAAGATGTGCAAATATCTGTAATTCATATGTCAGAAAACGACACAAAACAACAACAAAATGAACTTGGATTCAGTTCAATTTTAAGTTATTCAAGAATAATCAAAGATATATCAAAATCACATTATTTTTATGTTCAGAATGATAATGTTGTTCCGATGCTGTTTTCACTTGAGTATAATTAAAATTTATTACAAAATAACAAAACTTTAAAAAATGATTTTAATTCCATCTTTTTGTTTTGTTACTGAATGTTGCGTCACTGAACTGATAGTTTTTTTCTGTAAAATAAAACGATATAAAAACTTTGTTGTTTGTAGCTTTTTTTATAACTGCCTTATTGCCAAATGAATAAATTATAATAAAGAAATCTAACTAGTCTAGCAAGAATTAAAATTTCAGCGAAAACTCCATTTAAAAGTACGCTGATAAAAAAACACTTTTTTGTCAAGTGTTATGTTTATACAACTGTGTTTAATTTATATTATAAAATTTTAATTCAAGATTAATTTAGAGTAATAAAAAATTATTGAGTTATAGAAGAAATTTTATTTATAAAAATCTCTCCGCATGATGCGTCACTGAACTATGGAATTGGCCATATATACATTTATAAATATATATAAATAGATCTATATATATATATATATATATATATATATATGTATATGTATATATATATATATATATATATATATATATATATATATATATATATAATATATATATATACATATATATATACATATATATATACATATATACATATATATATATATACATATATATATATATACATATATATATATATACATATATTATATATATATATATATATATATATATATATATATATATATGCAACAATAAATATATATATATATATATATATATATATATATATATATATATATATATATATATATATATATATATATATATATATATATATATAATCATCTATAAATATATATATATACAGTGCTTTCAAAAAAATATAGACAGTAAAAAATTGAGTACATTTTCTTTTTCAAAACACCTTAAAACCCCATCCATATTTCCTAAAGACTTTTTTCAGGAAAATTATTTTTCTACAACTAACATGTCAATAACAAGTTCATATATAGCTACTTTTTTTAATAGTTTTTTTTTAAAAGGAATACAAAAAACATAACAGAAAAGACTGTAAAAAAAAATAGGCACAAAAACTTTTTAATTGACTTCCATTCTATTTTCCTGACAGCCCAACTGTTATTCATAAACGTTTTATTAATTTATATGTTAGTTTGAAAATTTCCCATAAAATGTTGGATAAAATAACTTATTATGACCAATTTAGCCAAATTTAAAGTCTTTTTAAATAATTTGATAAGACCTAAAAGTATATATACATAAAAATGGGTCAAAAAGCAGTAAGCAAAGCAACAAAGTGACAAATAGTAGGTATGGAGGATGGCTCAATTATCAGTAATAGAGAAATAGCAAGAAAATTATGTCAGATATACTCTAAAGACATTTAAAACAACAGTTGGCATCCAACATCATGCAAAATCAGGAAGGTTATAAAAACTACTGAACGTAAAAATTGTCTTATATTTTGTCAAGTAAGAGCCAACCCGATGTTAAGTTATTTTGAGCTCACCGATGCATTCAACAAAAACCGGGAAATATTTTGTCAGATACAGTTAGAAACATTTTACTAAAGAAATAAATTAGTGTTTGTGCAGCTGTTAGAAAACCTATGTTGATGGCCAGAGATCGCCTCACAAGATTTAGGTGGTGTAAAGAGAGAATTGGGTGGTCTTTGGAGAAGTGGAAGTAAGTAACTTTTAGTGATAAAATTAACTTTGAAGTAATAAAAAAGAAAAAGAAAAGTTCTTTTTAAAAAATTTAAATCGAAAAAGTATAGTAATTGCATAAAAGTATAGGTTGCAAAGTGGTGACAGTGTTGATATTTAGGGCTGCTTTAATTTTTACGGAGTAGGAGTGTATAACATTTATACAGGTCGAATCAAACAACATACACAAAGGGTGGCCAGCCAACTGGAAATCAGGAAAAAGTCAGGGAATTTTTTTAGTCAGGGAAATCAGGGAAAAGTCAGGGATTTTTAATTTTTTTTCCAAAAGTCAGGGGAAAAAAAATCTCTTTTTCAAAAAAAAATTTTTTTTAATGTTTTTTTTGTTTTTACCTTATTCCCAAACAACAATCAAATAAATAAAAATTTTATATTCATTTTGCCATAAATTCATAAAATTGTATGGAAAAATAAAATGTGAATGCTTTATATTATTACCTAGAGTTTGTTTCATATCTTTAAAATATATAAATCTATTGAAACATATGATTTTATTTAACTATATTAATACAATGCTAATTTTTTCCAGGTAAATATTATAGAAATAATAAAAATGCCTAAAATAACTTACTTTGATAATGACTGGATCAATCTAGAATGTCACCCATCATGGGGTTTGCTTAAGAGAGCTGATGATAAAACAAAGGGTATGTGTAGTGTGTGTGGAAAGACATTTTCCCTAAGTAATATGGGTATAATGGCAGTCAAAAGTCATGAAAAAAGTGCAAAACATTTAAAAAATATATCTTTAAAAAGCCAACCAACAGTATTAGATTATTCTACTAACAAGTCACAGAAAACTACAGTATTACAAGCAACTGTTTCATCAAAATCAGCTTTAATAGCCTCTGAATCATTGCCATTAGATTTCTGTGCCCCATATTTCCATGATCTTGTTTTAAAGGCGGTGTTAAGCTCTACACACATAGTTGTATGTTTTGATGAGTCTTTAAATGAAGTTGTTCAAAAAGGCTAAACGGATATTTGCATTCGTTATTGGGCTGTTATTCGCAACCATGTGACTTCAAGATACTTTTCATCAGTGTTTCTTGGTCATGCATCAACAAATGATTTGTACAAAGGTTTTACAAGTATTTTAAATGAAAATCTCCAATACAATATATTACAAATTTCTATGAATGGACCAAATGTGAATTGGAAGTTTTTTGATATTCTCAATGATGAATTTGGTAAAAAATTTGAAACATCTATTCTTGAAATGGGATCATGTGGCCTACACATGGTGCATTTCAAGGAAGTCATAAAAAAGTGAAATGGAATGTAAATGCAGTACTCAGAAGTTTTTATAAACTGTTTCATGATAGCCCTGCTCATAGGGCAGATTATCAAACAATTATTGGAAGTGATAAGTTTCCACTAAAATTTTGTTTAACAAGATAGGTTGAAAATGTATCTGTATGTCAAAGAGCTTTAGATATTTATGATAATGTGAAATTGTATGTCACGCAGTCTAAACTTCCTAGTAATTATAGTGTAAACATTGTTACTGATGCTGTCAATGATCTTCTAATACCTGCTAAAACTGCCTTTTTTCAATATTTGGGTTCAATTGTAGAACCATTCCTAAGATTTTTTCAGTCAGATTTTCCATTAGCACCATTCTTATATCAAGAATTTGAAAAGCTAATGAGATCTCTCATGCAAAACTTTATTAAAAAAGATGTATTGGAGGGAATAAAATCTGTTATAATGCTAATGAAAATAGACTTAACAGCGCAGCGTCACCAAAAAGAAGTAAAAAGTAGTATCGCAACTTCTTCTCTACTTGGTAAAATAAAATCAAGTGAATGTCAGAAGTTACAGTTTCAAAGTGATTGCATTCAATTTTACATTGGAGTTGTTGATAAACTAAGAGAAAGAAGTCCTTTAAAATATAAACTTACAAGAGTTCTAATTTTGACTCCAGAAAAAACAGAATGACTGACTTACTTACAATTCTTCGTGAATCTAAATGGATTAATACTACAATATTTGATAAGGTCAATAATCAGTATCAAGATTTGTGTGATCTTGCGAAAGGCATTCATAGATTAGAATTCACAAATTACAATGTTTATAAGGATAGGTTGGATGTTTTTTTAACCCTTTTTATAAGCCAAAATTTTGATAACTTATTTGAAGTATCCAAAATTGTCTTTACTTTGTCACATGGTTGTGCACAGGTTGAAAGTTTGTTTTCAATTAATTCAGATGTTCCTGTTGAAAATTTGCATGAAAGCTCTCTGGTTGCCCAAAGACAAGTTTATGATGGAATTCACCATGTTGGAGGAGTTTGCAATGTTGAAAATAAAATCAATGATCTAAGGTATAAGCATGTCCTATTCACACTACAAAGATTCATTAAAACGAAGAAGAGAAGAAAAATTGCAAGAAAAACAAGACTGTATTGATAGAAAATTAACTCTGCAGAAAATTAAGGAATTAAATTCTAAAAAAACAAAGTTAAATCAACATCATCAGAAGGATATACATGAGAATTAAAAATGCTATCACGCAAAATAGAATGAACAGATTTACATTATTTTTTTTAAAAAAGATTTAAGCTATTTTCTTGAATTTAGAATTTTTATTTTAATGTATTTAACTTAAAACCAAAAAATTTTTTATCTAACTATTCAAAATGCTTATTTTTATAACTCATAATAACTGAGATATTTATTATATTTTTTAACTCATAATAACTGAGATATTTGTTATATATTTTTAACTCATAATAACTGAGATATTGGTTATATTTTTTAACTCATAATATCTGAGATATTTGTTATATTTTTTAAATCATAATAACTGAGATATTTGTTATATTTTTTAACTCATAATAACTGAGATATATATTTATTATATATTTTAACTCATAATAATTGAGATATTTGTTATATTTTTTAACTCATAATAACTGAGATATTTGTTATATATTTTTAACTCATAATAACTGAGATATTTGTAATATTTTTTGCTTTTTGCTTAGATTATATATTTGCTCTTTTATTAATTTTCAAGAAAATTTATGCATTTGCTATCAGAATTTCCAAAAGAACATAAAGCAAACTCGACCAAATAAATTGCATATATATTGGCGTATGCATATTAATTTTATACTATTGTTAGATGCTGTTTTATTGTTAAACTCTTTATTGTTAATTTTATAAATTTTGAAGCTTAATCTGCTCCGGTATTTTAATTTATTTCAATTTTAAAATACTAGTAAAAACCTTACTTCACTTTATAGTAATAATATAGAACAATCTGAAGTCTAAATTATGATCCTGTAACTTATATAGTATAAGAATATAAAAAATATATATACAATACATAATATATAACATTCGTATTATTTTTTCCTTCATAATATCTTTGGTATTAAACTGGAAAGTGACTACAAGCAAAAAATAAAAAACCTAAAAACTCACATTTAAAAATATAGCTGAGTCAGGGAAAAGTCAGGGAACTTAATTGTACAAAGTGGCCAGCCATTATATAGAGACATTATATAGAGACACTAAAGAACTGCATGGTTCCATCAGTGGACATGCTGATTGATCGAGACGAATGGTGGCAATTTTAACAAGATTTGGCGCCTTTCCACACAGCTCATACAATAAAAGCATGGATAAAACAAAATAAAGTAAAATTAATACCTTGGTAGCTTGACTACCAGATTTTAATCAAATCTCTTTGGGCTTGGATGGACAAAGAACTAGTCAAAGTGCGAATACGATCCATAAATAGCCTAAAGCAAGAATTAGATACCATTTGGACAAGAGTTCCAAACAAAATCTTCAACAATCTTGTAAAATGGATGCAAAAAAGATGTGCAGCTTGCAAAAAAGTTCATGGGGGATATTTTAAATACTAGATTAGATGTTATTTTTGTTGCTTTAATTTTTTATATATTGCAGTTTTTTATTGATATTTTTTGTTATTATGTTTGATAACGTTTTTATATAAAATTTTATTATTTAGTATACCCTCCAATATGCAAGATTTGTTTAAAAAAGATTTAAAAATAAGTTAAAAAATAAAATAAAATTTGTTCAATATCTTCTTTAGTTTTAATTTTATGGAAGTTTAAATTTACATTAAGCAACAAAATTTTACTGCGCTGATTTTTTTTGAAAGCACTGTTTAAATTTATATGTGTATGTATATATATATATATATATATATATCTATATATATATATATATATCTATATATATATATATATATCTATATATATATATATATATATATATATATATATATATATATATATATATATATATATATATATATATATATATATATATATATATATATATATATATATATATATACATATATATGCACACATATTCTATATTCAAATTTATTTATTTAGTCCCAAGATAATAAAGATTTTATTGTCTAAAGATTTAAAAAAAGAATTGTGTTATAAGGTTATCACTGCTTTGCAACAATAATGATGAGAAGTATTGTTACTTTAGAATTACCACAAAAAGTAAATAAGTGTCATGTTTTACTAATAGCTTGCAAGCACTGGTCCATTATGGATACTTTAAATTCAGATCAAATGCATCCTTATATGGATTACATAGACCATGAAGCGAGTCTTTTTAAAAAATTACAGTAACTAATAACCTTGTGATAATGTTAATTTTATTAGCAATATTGACTTATAAGAAAAACTTTTATGTATATATATATACTCACATATATATAAACACACACACACACACACACATACACACACACACACACACACACACACACACACACACACACACACACACACATATATATATATATATATATACACACATATATATATATATATAAACATATATACATATATATATACATATATATATATATATATATACGTGTATATAATATATATATATATATATATATATATATATAAATTTATACATATATATATATATATATATATATATATATATATATATATATATATATATATATATATATATATATATAAATATATATATATAAGTTTATACATATATATATATATATATAAATATATATATATATATATATATATATATATATATATATATATATATATATATATATATATATATATATATATATATATATATATATATATATATATATATATATATATATATATATAATTATAATATATATAAGTGCAATTATTTTTTAACGATTATATCGTACTTTATTGCGCTTTTCTAGTTTTATCTGATGATTTATAAAATGAATTAAAATAAAGTTTAAATCATAATTTTTAATAATAATAAAAATAATAGTAATAATATAATGAGATTTTATGTCATAATTTACAATCAATGTAAATATTTGTTATTGAATATTGAGCTATTGAGTTTAGTGAAAAAAAGAGAGTTTATGGTTTTTAAAAAGCTAAAAATTTAAAGACCTTTTATATTCTTAAAAATTTAAGAATTATATATATAAACTACATAAACAACTTACTTTACTACCCCACATCACAACAAGATAAACTATAACAAGACAAACTGCTATCATAAATCCCAGCCAGCAGGCTATGCTTATAAACTCTGTCTGTGAAAAAAGCTCTTGTGCGTGACGGACACTTAATGTAAACTCCAAAAATGTGATACAGCTATAAAAAATATCATGAATGCAATCAGCTATAAAAAAAAAATAAACAATTTTTACATTAACCTTGTAAAACAACAAAAAAATACAAAAAACAATTAATCATTTAACAAACTGTTTCAGGATAGTTGTTAGGGAGGCAGGGCCACAACTGTGCAGGGCCACACCTCAAAGCGAGAATCAATAGGCCATTTAACACTAAGATATGTAATATTATAAGTATAACCAGAGGTTAAACTTATAATATTTCATATCTTAGTGAACTCACTATTTCTGGCAATAATCATATCAATATATTACACTTAATTGAATAATAATAATATCAAATATACACCTAAAATATAGAACACTTAATTGTATAACTATTATACGAGTAAGTGTACTAAATGGAAACATTAAAATAGTTAATATTCATAGGTAGGTAAAGATGATTAATCTAGTTAACTAATTATCAATCCTTCAATGTACTATGTAACTCTGTGGAGTCGGTTAATCTTTCAGTTAAGAATATATTACTGGTAGTGAAGTACCAATTAATTGACAATTTGGCACAATTAGAATTGTCAATTAATTGGTACTTCATTACCAGTGAAGTACCAATTAACTGACATTTTACGCATGATTGGAATTGTCAATTAATAGGTACTTCACTAACAGTAAAGTACCAATTAATTGACAATTTTTGCATAATTGGAATTGTCAATTAATTGGGACTTTACTGGTAGTGAAGTACCAACTAATTGACAATTCCAATCATGCATAAATTGTCATTTTCAGGCAATTGGAATAACTGAGTATTTTTTTAGGTAACAACAATACACACCAATCTATGAAAATTTTTTTGATATCTATTATCAAAACATACTTTTATTATATTTAAAATAAATTTCACGTTTATTTGAAACTTTTTATGTTCATTTAACATAAACAGAAATTATTGTAGAAATTTGAAAATAAGAATCCCTTTTGAAAGTGTTGCATAAAATATTTTTTATTTTTGTGTAACTCAATCAGAAAAATGTTATTTAAAATAAAAACTGATAAAAAGAAACATGGCATAACAAAAAATAAATAAATTTGGTAAATGCATAATGGAAAAAAATTTTCAGTACATATATATCGGATTACATTGTTGTATGACAATTTGCGATTACTTTTCCTTTTATGTTTTTATATGTATTACCAACCAGTGGTGTGCTGGCTCCAGAAGCTATGTGGGAATCCTGCATGGGCCTTTAGCTTTTTATCTTATAAAGGCCTTATAGAAAAAAAATTATTTTACTATATTCTTTAAATGATTAGCAAATAATTTTTTATTCATTTTATTTATTATATCACAAACTAATTTTTTTAATTATCTAATTTAAAGTGTTAAACTTTGAGCATGTTAGTATTTTGCCTAATAAAATGCAAACATTCAAAAAATGTTTTTTAATGTCACATAAGTTGCTTTTAACAATTGTAATATATTAAAGGAACCGAATCAAAGATTAAGATGGGATTTCATGATCCTGAAATTATTAAAAGATTAAGATGGGTTTTCATGATCCTGAAATTATTAAAAGGCATCATGATTACTGATTTTTAAGCATTAAAAAAAAATTGTTTGGTAAATTAAATAGTTTTTTTCAATTAAAATATTTTATCATTTAAACTATTTAGTTTTAAATTTAATTACTGCTTGTTTTGTCGTACCATGTTATTTAATTGCTGCATAGCAAATAAATAACATGATAGTCGATGAAACAATATGAATCTCTAATAAAAACTTTAATAAAATGAATTACTAATAAAAAAATAAACCTTTAATAAATCATTAATAAAAATCTATGGTTACATATGTAACCATAAATTTGAGACATCAAGTTTGTTATTTGACTTTTTTATGTGGTCAAAATATTTTCAAAATGAACAAAAATGATAAAGAAAATTTACTTATCTAAAAAATTTTTCTACTAAACCTACCTTTTTAAAAAAAAAATTAATCTATTTTTAATTATTTTAAAAAATTGTGCTGCTTGAATACAAAATGTTCCCCAAACAAAAGTAGTTCAATATAAAACAACATAAAGTTCTCCAAACAAAAGAAGTTCAATATAAAACAACATATCTCCGAACTAAAGAAGTTCAATATAAAACTAAAGAAGCTCAATATAAAACAACATATCTCCAAACAAAAGAAATTCAATATAAAACAACATATCTCCGAACTAAAGAAGTTGCTGTTAGACTAATTAGAGTTTAATCGAAACTTTTATTTGATAAGTGATCTTTTTATGTGATAACATAAAAAGATCAGTCACTTGGCACATAAAAGGTTATTTAAAAAGATGATTTTAAAGCAAGAAAAATATTTTGAACAATGAAAGAAAAAAAAAAGTCTAATTAATGCTTTTAAATATTTTGTATGAATGCAAATACAATAAAATGTTTTGTATCAACAAAATTACTCATTAAGTAATTTCTTGTTATATTTAAAATAGTAACACGTGCTATTTTTGGAACATTAATAAAAAACTTGAAGAATTTCTAGATTTACAAGTTTTCAGGCAATTTTTTATTTTAAATAAAACTTGTTATATATTAGTTTTAATATCAATAAAATTTTTATAAATTCTGGATTATGTATTGTTAGATTACTTAACATAAAAATTACCCATTGATTTTACTATATTCTCCTAAACATTTGACTTTCGTCTGAAATCTATCATTACATTTTTAGGGACTAATATCAATGCTGATAAAAACCAGATCAGATTTAAAATGAAATATAATGCTATATAGCTTATTACGTTTTATATAATGACATTTTATAATGACGTTTTGTAATGACATTTTCCTTAACTTAAGTTAAATGTCATTATAAAATGTAGCTTTTAAATATTTATGGCCCTTCAAATCAAGCATATATGGTAAAATATAACAAAAATAAGCCTTTTTAGAAAAATCCTGCAAAGGCTTTTTGGAACCAGCATGCCACTGCTACCAATTAAGGGTTAAGAGAACATTGGGTTGAGAGGATTACTGGGTTGAAAGATTTTACAATAACAACAACAGAAAAGATCTTTATTAGAAAAATTATTAATTAAACTAATCCAAAGCTGAAACAAATTTAACAAACTTTTAGAATAAATTGCATGTGCTAGATTTTGTGCTCATGTTAGCATTCAAAATAAAAAAGATAAAGGACTCACATAAACATCCAACACTGGGTTCCAACTCTCTTGCAACGTGTGTCTGTTATATATATGTAAAATTGCCTAAATTAAAACAATTAAACTATTCTCTATAAAATATATATATATATATATATATATATATATATATATATATATATATATATATATATATATATATATATATATAATATATATATATATATATATATGTGTGTGTATATATAAATATATAAAAATATATTTATATATATACACACACACACACACACACACACATATATATATATATATATATATATATTCATATATATATATATATATATATATATATATATATATATATATATATATATATATATATATATATATATATATATATATATATATATATATATATATATATATATATATAATATATATATATATATATATATATATATATATATATATATATATATATATATATATATATATATATATATATATATATATATATATATATATATATTAGGTTAGCTAAATAGTACTATAAAATTTTATCAATTTTTAATTTCATTACTTTTTGAACACTGTTTAGAACAAACAGCTTGAATTTAATTTCTACTCTGTGACAGTTTGAGGCTCACAGTTACTGATTTTTAACTTAAACAATAGTTCTTCACTGTTAGCCATTATCAAAATAATGTTAATATTCCAATATTGATGAATGGTAACACTCTTACTAAGACTTCTATTTTAGATATCTTGGATTATCTCTATTTTAGATTATCTCACAGAAATCATATACCCAATCCATTGCAAAGCTGGCATCTGCTAAGATTGCCTCTCTTTAATTTCATTTGCTATTTTTAAAAATGATTCCAGTTTCTAATCTAATTTATAACTTTTTTATTCTGTCTGCATTTTAAAAGCAAAAAAATTATGCTTCTTAAAAAAACTAACTTCTCTTTAAAAAAAATATGTAAATTATAAATACAATTACAATACATTGTAAATATATATTGTACCTGCTATAGCTGCCAAGCTAGAGCTTCAGTCACATCATAAGGCTACATCTCTTTCTCTTTTTTAAAAATACTACCAAGGTAGTTATTACTCTTGCTTTACCTACCAAAACACAATCTTATATGACTCATAATGAGTCACATGAGAACTTATTAGCTCAGCAACTGCTCTTTTATGCTTAGAAAACCTTTTTATTGAGCTTTTTTCTATTTATAATGCATACAGATATCTAGCATACTTAGCCTTGCATAAAATGTCATTATAATATATTATATAGCCATCCATAGGAGTGCATACATCAATAGGGAGTTTGGGTTTGGGAGGATCTTAGACATGAAAATCATTATTCGAGGTTTTTTCAGAAAAAACCTTTTGGAATAATGTTGGCATTTTAATGTAAAGCATGTAATGTATATTAGGACAACTATATATGATATATTTTGCTTATTTTACCACTTTAATTCAGATAAAACTCAATTTTTTTCAGCCTATCTTTATCGCAATAATTTATATCTTCCTATATTTATGAATGGTAATGTACTCGATGAGTCATCTACCCTCCATCTTTTAGGATTAACTCTTACTTCCAATCTTTCTTGGAAACCATATATCAAATCCATTGCAAAATTAGCATCTGCTAAGGTTACATCTCTTTATCGAGTTCAATACTTTCTTACTCCGGATTTTATTCTCTAACTCTATATATCTCAAATCCGGCCTTCTATCAAATACTGTTGCCATATCTGGGGCGGATCTAAATAATAATGCCCTTTCTTTTTTAGACAAGGTGCAAAAACGCATTGTAAGCATAGTTGGAACTGCTCTTGCAGCCAATCTTCAACCAATATCACATCGTCGTAATGTCGCTTCTCTTTCTCTTTTTTCCAAATACTATAATGCGCACTGCTCTAAAGAGCTAGCGCCTCTTGTGCCATCTACTAAAATTCATTCTCATATTACTCATCATTCAATTAAGTCTCATCCTTTTTTCGTGACTGTTCCTAAGTGTTTCAAAAACTCTTATTTTTATTTTTATTTTATTCCTTCATCTTGCTTTATTGATTCATATAATTTGCAATCTTTTAAGTTGTCTGTCAATTGTTATCTTGTTATCTACAATTCATCAAAAAAAAATTTGAAATGTGCACTTTAAAAAAGAAAAAGAAAAAAAGAACTTGAATTTTTTTTTTATTTGCCATAAAACATCTTTTTCCTACATAGATACTGACTACCACACCGAAATCTTAACTTTATTTATATAATACACCCGTTACATATGACTTTTGTCAGTGATGTAACTAAATTTGGATTATATATATATATATATATATATATATATATATATATATATATATATATATATATATATATATATATATATATATATATATATATATATATATATATATATATATATATATATATATATATATATATATATATATATATTATATATATTTATACATTTATATATATTTATACATTTATATATATATATATATATATATATATATATATATATAAATTATTATTTTTATTTATTATTAACAAAATATTTGATCACTTACAAAATTTAAATAAATAAAATACCTAAGTGAGGGTACAGCTACAATGCCAATAAAAATGACACGCGCAACATTTATCCAATGTCCAGTTGGTATAATGAAAATATGTTTGAGAAAAAATGTGTTTAACTCTGATATCTATAAAAAAAATTAATTTGTATTTACAGGGATTGAGTTATTGATTGGTTTATCTTATAGTATGCTGTTTTTATTCGAATTTCTCTTATAATACACAATATTATGATTAAAAATATATAAACTTATACAAATTATCAACTAAACCATTAATTTATCAATATTAGTGTTATTTGCAATGTGAAACTATTCTTGAACCAATAAAAGCAGAGAAGAGGTGAGAATACCCAATAAAAGAAAAGAAGGGGTGAAAAGAACAACCAATAAAAGAAGAGAATTAAAAAAAAAAACTTTAAAGTATTAAAAAATATATATCATTTATTCAAATATTTAAAAAAGATATACACACACACACATACACACACACACACACACACACCTTATTGTCTATGTTTGCTACCTTATAATTTAATTTTCTGCTTGTCTATCTTTTTTTTATTGAATTTTCAAAAGATGCTAAGTCCGAGTAAATTAATTTTGAGAAGTTGACAAAAAAATTGAACTATTTATAGGCGCACAACAACAGGAATTTATATTTTCTGATTATTAGTACCATGAGTCTATTATTAGATCTAATTTTTAAATAAATGATAGATTTCAGTATATAAAATTTTGAAACGGAATAAACGTTCAACACATTAGAACATATGTTTAACACATAATGTTAAACATTCAACACATTAGAACATATGTTTAACACATAATGTTAAACATTCAACACATTAGAACATATGTTTAACACATAATGTTAAACATTCAACACATTAGAACATATGTTCATAATGTTAAACATTCAGCACATTAGAACATATGTTTAACACGTAATGTTAAACATTCAACACATTAGAACATATGTTCATAATGTTAAACATTCAACACATTAGAACATATGTTCATAATGCTAAACATTCAACACATTAGAATATATGTTTAACACGCAATGTTAAACATTCAACACATTAGAACATATGTTTAACACATAATGTTAAACATTCAACACATTAGAACATATGTTCATAATGTTAAACATTCAATACATTAGAACATATGTTCATAATGTTAAACATTCAACACATTAGAACATATGCTCATAATGTTAAACATTCAACACATTAGAACATATGTTCATAATGTTAAACATTCAACACATTAGAACATATGTTCATAATGTTAAACATTCAACACATTAGAACATATGTTCATAATGTTAAACATTCAACACATTAGAACATGTTTAACACATAATGTTAAACATTCAACACATTAGAACATATGTTTAACACATAATGTTAAACATTCAACACATTAGAACATATGTTCATAATGTTAAATGTCTAAGTATAACTTTTATTTTTAAATTTGTTGAAACTTTTGAAACTAATCTGGCAAAGTTCTAGAAAATCAAGACATGACTAGATTCCAGTGCTATTTTGATGAGTATTAATGTACTTTTTTCACTTTTATGAAATTCATTTGATTCAATTAATAAAAAATTTCAAATTGACATTAAAGAGTTGAAATTGTAAAATCCTCAAACAAATTCGCAATCTGAATTCTCATCTAAAAGGATTAAAAAAAATTATTTTATGGAAGTACAAAAACCTTTTGAGTTGTTTTTTTATTATTCCCTTTACATTATTCTTTCATTCCCTTGGGTATTATAGAAATCTCTGTGATATTTTATTATTCTCATGGGTATGTATTTTCATATACAATCTTACTGTAATTTTACTTAACAAAATTACTGTAATTCTTTTAGTTGACACTTTGTCTCAATTAAAAGAATTACATACAAAGTTTTACATATGCCTGAAACAACAAAGTTTTACATATGCCTAAAAGTTGTTTTGAGCACCAAAGAAAACCTATTTCAGTCCTTGCATCTATGGTTAATGACTATTAACTGAAAATTTTTCAAAATTTTCAAAATTTTTTAAAATTTTCAAAACATTAAAAATAAAACAATATTGAAATATAGTTCAAAATAATAATTTTGAACTATATTTCAAATAAATATAGTTCAAAACTATATTTATAACAAAAAAAATGTACAGTTTTTTATTCATGAAATTTACAGTTTTTTATACATGACTTTTTTTATCAATTATTCAAAATCTAATCAAAATAAAAGTTGTAAATTTTTTTATTTTTGAAGCAGTACCTACCTGCCATATAATAACTAAACCGCAAAGTCCTATAAATCTCATTTTCACACATTTTGGATCAAACCATCGAACCTCTGTCCAACTAAATTTTAATTCAACATCTTTTCAAAACATCATTTACAGCTTTAAAATTACATTAATTTATTAAAAATTTAAAATTAAAAATAAACCTAATTGGAGTAAACTGCAAAACAGCTCTTCGAATTCTTTTAGATGTTCCTTGAATATCTCTGCAAAAATATACAAACATCTTAATTGATTGTAAAATATTGAAGACTAATAGAAAAATTCATTAATTTTTTTTTTTTTTGTATTCTTTATTAAAAAAAAAAGTATTTAATTACTATTTGCTGTGCATGTGTATATATATATATATATATATATATATATATATATATATATATATATATATATATATATATATATATATATACACATAATATATATATATATACATAATATATATATATACATAATATATATATATACATAATATATATATATATATACATAATATATATATATATATATATATATATATATATATATATATATATATATATATATATATATATATATATATATACATATATATATGTATACATCAGGGGCTATTCTAGACCATTTTTACAGCGTCAACCGTATTTGGGCGCCCCCCAAATTAAAATATATATTTAAATAATTATATATATATATATATATATATATATATATATATATATATATATATATATATATATATATATGCACATGTGTTTCATCAATAAAGAGTTATCAGATTTCTGATGAAACACAGTGTTAAATGAAAAAAATTTTTGTTAAGTGATTTTCTACTACTTTACAATTGCACTGTTCTTTTAAGAACATTATCCCTCTATTTTGTAGAATACATTTTAAAATTGTTTATATATATATATATATATATATATATATATATATATATATATATATATATATATATATATATATATATATATATATATATATATATATATATATATATAAATATATATATATATATATATATATATATATATATATATATATATATATATATATATATATATATATATATATATATATATATATATATATGTATGTATGTATGTATGTATGTATGTATGTATATATATATATATATATATATATATATATATATATATATATATATATATATATATATATATATATATATATATATATATATATATATATATATATATATATATATATATATATATATATATATTGGTGGTTCAGAATTAACAAAAAAAATTTTTTTGGACTAGAGTGGAAACTTATAAGGTGCGCAAACCCTTGTTTTATATAACTTTTTTTTTTTTAACTTAAAAAAACAGTTTTAGGGTGGCACACAGCCTTTAAGTACTTTTTTTTTTTTAACCTTTTTTTGATGTTTTTTAACCCCATGTGTGCCACCATTAAACAATATTGAATTTTTTCTATATAAACTCTCACAATGACTAATATAAAAATAAAATTAAGCACTCTAATTGTATTTGTTTTTCTCAACCCTGGAAAACTTATATAAAAAAGTCAAAAAGAAGACCAAAAAAAAAAATGATTTTCCTTATTTCATGGATTGCTGGAACTTTTTTTAGTGATTGAGATAGATAACTTGAAGACATGGACCAAACTTCAAACTTGGGTATCTTTATACTTATACCAAATAAGGATGCTTCGAAAAAAATTGGAGTGATTGGAGCCTGGGAACTACAAAAACCTGAAAACTTGTGCCGCCCAACCCTAAATTTGAGGGCAATAAGTTACCAAGATTTATACTATTGCTATTCTAAACTAAATTTATATTCATTAACAGATTTCATCAAATAATACTTTAGCATTCGACAATTATGACTATTTAAAGTTTCCACCCTCCCCAAAATGAGGGGGTTAAAACTTTTACATCGTCATAACTTTCGAACGCTAAAATATTATTAAATGAAATTTGAAATCTGTTGATGACTATAAACTTAGTTTGAAATAACAATTGTATAAAACTTATCGCCCTCACATTTGGGGCTAGGGGCACAAATTTTGGGGTTTTGGTAGTTCCCAGGCTCCAATTGAGATTTTCTCAATCACTAAAAAAGCTTTGATACTACTGCTTCCATCATTGCAAATGAATTATAACGAGAATAGCATTTAAGCTGGGGCGGCCACTACTTTTCCTTGCCTGTAAACGCCATATTTTGGAAAAACATCTTACCCACTTTATTATGATATATCCAAGTAGTAAAACGTCTGGTCCAAAAAACAAGCTCTTTAAACACCTAAAATCTTTTAGGAATGATCTTGAAAAAGACGCAGTTCTGTTAATGAGGATTCAGAAAATTGAATAAATAAACAACATCTTAAGGCTGAACAGTTCTATAGAGATGTAATAGATAATAGGTTCCTGGTCTATTGCATTATGCTAGATGCATGACAAAAGCATTGTATTACCTTAAAATGTATTTATTATTGGAAACCATTCCAAATTTATCAGAAGAAAATATAGAAGAGATTTGTGATATCGGTATGTTTGTCTGCATCTTTTACACTTAGTGGGTTCTTAGAGCAGTACTGTCAACTGCTGTCCCATATCAGGTTAAAAATAATAATTATAAATAAGAAAACAGCATAAAAAATAAATAGTTAATTGTTTGATTGATGGCTTAATCTAATATTGTTAAAATATTGCATAAGATACCAAAGCTCTGTTGCAGATGATGAGGTTCATGGGTATAAATCTTCTTGGAGCTACTTCAGTATTAAAATCATGTGACAGACACCACTGGTACCTTGATCCTGTCTTAGTTGTGCTTTAGCAGATAAACGTTGCCAAAACAGAGAAGATAATGCTAAAGTATTTAACATTACACTTCTTGACAAACCTAACATGTCTTCACTTAAACATGTTATGGTCGATAAAGATCTTTTTCATTCTCTAGACTTTGCACAAGATCAGCCTCCATCTTTTTGTTCTCTAGTAATTTACCAAACTTGGCTCATTTTTGATTAGATTGGACATAGAAAGGGTGATTTGCAATGACTTAAGTTCCCTTCACAGTTCTGGAAGTTCAACAATCTTTATCTTGAGTTTGAATCTACTATTAAATTCTATGATGTGGTCAATGATATATATATATATATATATATATATATATATATATATATATATATATATATATATATATATATATATATATATATATATATATATATATATATATATATATGTATATATATATATATATATATATATATATATATATGTATGTATATATATATATATATATATATATATATATATATATATATATATATATATATACATATATATATATATATATATATATATACATATATATATATATATATATATATATATATATATATATATATATATATATATACATATATATATATATATATATATACATATATATATATATATATATATATATATATATATATATATATATATATATACAAGGTGGGCCAAAAAAAATCACCCTATTGTAATATGCCTTTTTTTTGTGCAGATTGCGGCAAATGGGAAATCTGTTTCGACATTTGTGAAGTAGACAGATGTAACTTTCAAGTGAACAAGCTATGGAGCTATACACTCCCCAAGAACGCGGAATAATCCTGTCTAATTTTTTACGTAAAAATTTGTCTGTGGTGTTGGAGCAGTGCGAATTCAGGCGCTGATTCCCGGGTCATCGGGCACTGATGGGGCAAACACTGTGCCGTTTGGCCGCCAACCTTCAAGAGTATGGAACCACACAAGACGTTGCCAAGAGTGGCCGTCCTCAGAGCGCCCGTTTTGCCGAAAATATTGCTGCTGTTGCCGAGGATTTTGTTGTTGTCGCTAAAAACATCAACCAGACGCCGTGCCTTGCAATTAGTCATCAGCCAGTCGTCCCTAAGGTGAATTTTGGTGAAAGACCTGCGCATGTTCCCGTACAAAGTCCAGTCCGTGCAGCTGCTACCTGTCGACCGGCAAAAGCGTGTAACCTACGCCCAAACCATTCTCAATCTCGAGCATGAAGTGGTGATTTTTTCGACCAAAATCATAATGAACGATAAGGCTCATTTCAACCTCAGCGGGTACATGTACAAGCAAAACAATCGCTTATGGGGCACTAAAAATCCACGAGTGATGCACGAGGAGCCATTACACCCGCTGAAAGTGATCTCATGGTGCACTGTTCACGCTGGAGGAGTCATCGGGCAATTTTTTTTCGAGGACACCGCTGGTCAAAAGACAACAGTGGACGGTGCGCGCTATAGGGCCATGTTAACTGGGTTTTTTTCTGCTAAAATTGAACAAATTAGGACTAGAGGACACGTGGTTCCAACAGGACGGAGCAGCAGCACACAGTGCGTGAGCAATAACCAATATTCTGAAGGCGGCGTTCCCGGGTTGCCTCATTTCTTGTTTTGGCGATTTGTACTGGCCTGCAAGATCGCTCGATTTCACCATTCCAGACTTCTTTCTGTTGGTTTTTTTGAAGTCCCGTGTGTACGTGAACAAGCCCGAGACCCTGAAAACTTTTAAGGACAACATTTGACACAAGTGGGAGAATCTGTCACCAGAAGTTCTCGCTGAAGTGATGAAAAATGCCATAAAACGAGCCTGTATAGCAATCAATTGTGGCGGCGCCTATTTGGCCGATATCATCTTCTCGACTGTATGTGTGTGTGTGTGGCTTTGATTTAAAAAACTTAATCAAATAATAAAGGATTTTATTTAACAGTATATTTATCAAACAAAAATATAATATATGTGGCTATTCAACTTGTTTACCAACTAGCTCTTTGCAGCATTTTAAATAATTCACTACATTTTTGCAGGCTCTTCTACACAAGTCTATCTTCTGCTTTTTAATCTGTTTATTTTCTCAAACATCTTGTGGTTTTAAGACAGTTTAAAAAAAAAAACTTAAATGTCTTTGTTTGATCTCATCCTTTATATTTTCTACATTATATTTTTGTTTTGATAAATATACTATTAAATAAAATTCTAAAAAACATCCTTTATTATTTGATTAAGTTTTTTAAATCAAAGCCACACACACTACTTTTATGTGTGTTTCCCTATTTATTTATTTTTATGTGTATCTAAGCAACAGAACTACGGTTACATTTATAATTGTTGTCTCCATGGATGTTTTTGGAAATGTATGAGCTATATTTTTAATATATCATAGGTAATTTGAAGTATGGCTGGGTTAGCTAGATATGCCTCAGGGATAGAATTATTTATGCTGGTTTCTAGTAATACTTGATTCTATCTAACTATGTCTATTTTCTACACATACTTTTTAATCTGCTTATAGAGTTCATCAATTGTAGAGAGTTTGTCATCACACACAATGTTTTTTAAGCTCAAAGGAAGTCCAGATGAGAAAGATCAAGAGAACATGCTTGTTCTTCTGACATTCAAATGGACCTTATCTGCCTATTTTAGTTTAGGGAAATTTTGATCAAGACAGCTTCTTACTAGACAGAAATGATAAGCAAAAGTTCTGCCTTGTTGAAAGTACATATCACATTGTATAACTTAAAGTCATAAAAACTGTCCATATATTTGTTAATACAATAAAATCTCTCTAGTTCAAATTTTATGGGAAAAAATAAAAGTTCAAATTAAAGAGATTCTTTAATCATAGAAAGTTGACATCTTTTCAAATATTCTAATAGAAATCTTCAAATTATCTAATAGAAATCAAAACAACAAACAAATAGTAATTCTTAGGCTTAAATGCAATACATATTATGAGCTTAAAACTTTTACATAAACAAAAAAAAGTCAGTAGTTGTAGATATTCTTTTATAAGGTTGTAAATCCATGTCAGTGACACAATTTATATCTTTAAGAGCTTTTGTCAAATTATCTCTGAAGTTAAAAAAAGTCTGTAATTTTCAAGTATAGTAATAGCATGCATTGCTTTGTTCAAACTTGATTTTGTAGCAACGCCAGAAACATCAATACGCTCATCATCGGATTCCTCTTCAGTTTCAATAGCACCATGCCCAGAAACTTCTGCAATGATTTCCTCATCTAATAATTTGTTGCCAATGCAAACATCGAAATCTACTAACTTGTCGTGAGGTTAAAATCTGCATCAAATTTTGTTTTTAACAATTCAAGATCATCTTTTCAGTTTTCTATTACAGCCTCCTCTAGATCAAAGCCACAGAAAAGATTGTTATTAACATTTGTATACTTTTCTACTGCATCTAATAATATTCCTGATTTCTTGAAACAATTTAAAAAGGTCTGGTCTGGAATGGAATTCATGCTTTTGTTAGCATAAACATAGCAGTTAAAATAGAAAACTTAAGTGTCTTGTTCTCTTTTTCCAAGGCAGCCACCTGGTTTTTAACTGCAAGTGAGCAATATTTTACTTTAAGAGATTGGATAATTCCTTGATCTATAGTTTAGGTGATTGAGGTTGTATTTGGTGGAAGAAAGATAAGTTCCACCCAATAAAGTTTCTCCACGTTAGGATGGGCAGAATAATTATCTATAATTAAAGCAATTCTTTTCTTCTGAAAAAACTTTAGATCAATTTCTTTAAGCCACTACTCAAATAATTCTGCCAAATCCAACTTTTTGGTTGGGCCCGATAGCGGCAAGGAATATTTTTCATAACCTTTGAAACATCTAGGAGACTTTGATTTTCCAATTACAAACATTGGAAGGCTTTCTCGTCAACATTACCCGGGGCTATCCCAGTCAGGTAAACTTTACTATGCTTGCCTCCTGTGCACTTTAGGTTTTTGAGCCATGGAGCGATCATTTGCTAATTAACCGATTTTGCCTCTCCAGAAATGGTTTTAAAAGATATACAATACCTACAAAAAAAAATTATAATTGCTTAGACATAAATTGTACATATGTTTAAATGTAACTTTGACTTGCAAGTTGCCAGAATGTTCAACTCTGGAAAATATTATTTTATTTTCTTAAAACAATTAAAGAAAGAAGCAGTAAAATAATCATATATTGTAAAGTTGTTAATAATAAAAAATGGATAAAATAAAATAAGAAATCAATTTACTTTTTCTTAAAATTGTCTACCCATACATCTGAAACTTGAAAGTTTTTAAAGCTTAAATCTTTTACATAATATAAAACTTTTTCTTTTACCATCAAACCACTTATTAGCTCTCATTCATTTGAACCATTTAGGTACAGCTTTGTTTACTTGGTAATACTTATCAACTTTCAACCTTTTATCCAAATTTCCTTGACAAAAAGCATCAAAGATTTTATCTTTTTATTTTTTCAGGTTGAAAGAGTGTTTGGTGGAATATAAAAAATTTTCGAAAGTAGCTGGATCTTTCTTGATCTTGAACACTGCCTTGAAACTTGATTTATTCTCTTGTCAACTAAATTTTGAACCATTTTTTCATGAGGTGGTGAAATGGTAAAATGACTTTTTCATTTTCTACCAACCTCTTGAAAAATCTCAAATGAAAGTCATGCTTTTTTATATATCTAAATTAATAATTAGATTTTACATATATATATATATATATATATATATATATATATATATATATATATATATATATATATATACATATATATATATATATATATATATATATATATATATATATATATATATATATATATATATATATATATATATATATATATATATATATATATACATCAGGAGGTAATCCACTGTTATTTAGTGTGGTAGCCCTCTCATATATTTAAAAAAAAATAATAAAAAAAGCATGGAATTTGACTGTAAATGTTTAGAAGAACCAAATTGGCCAACAATTCCAAGTGCATCTGCTGAAGTTACCAAAAACATGCATAAATGGTGTGGCAAAATATCATATATTGTTTCAGAACTTTTAAAACGACTTAAAATTCTTGAAGATGAAAAAATAAATATCTTATCAGCAACAACAAATAAACCAACAACAATATTCACATATGCACAAGCAACATCAATTCAGAAAAATCAATTAAAACCAAAAGAAACTGAAGTGGCAATGATGGCAAAAATTACAAATGACTTTAATAACAAAAAAAGAATTGAAAACAACATCGTTATAAGTAGAGTTGCTGATCATACTACTTTAGATAAACAAATTAATGAAGAAAATGATAAACAAACCATTGAAAAAATGCTAAAAGCAATTGAACCAGATTTTTCAATAATAAATGCAAAATGAATAATTCGACTAACTAATAAAGCTAAAAGACCAAAAGGACCACCTGACCTCATCTTAGTTGAATTGAAGAACAAAGAAACTCAAAATTTTATAATTAAAAATTCCAAAAAGTTAAAGGACAGTATTAACTTCAAAAATATTTTTATTAATAAAGACAAAACAGCAAACAAGAGATTGTTCGAAAAAGAACTCAGAAAAGTTAGAAATGTTAGAAATGCAGCATTTGCTCAAGAGATTGAGGGAACAAATGGGAGGCACCGATACAATGTGCACAATGAAAAAAAATATTATTGGGGTATACGATCAGGTGAACTCAAATGAATTGAAATTGAATCGGCATAATTTACATATAAAAATTAAAAGAACCTCAGAATAAAAAAATCAAACGTCGTAAACTGGAGCGTTTTTTATAGAAAAACTGGTAGTTTATCAGATAAAAAATTATATCGAACTGCATGCCGTGAGGCTGCAGCAGCAATTCACAAATCTAGATGTAGTCATTATAAGGCGAAACTAAATTTAGCATACGGTGATCAGAAAGAAACATGGAACATTGCCAAGAAATTACTACATTCAAATAGTTCTAAATCTAATAACACAATACCAGAAGCAAAATGCGATATAATAAGTCAATATTTCATACGCAAACTCAAAATTATAAAGAACACTATCCAGGAAAGGCTTGCAAAAACCCCAATATCTAAATTTATCTCAGAGTTATCTCTCCCTGCAGATATATTAACAACATTTGGTACAGTCACACTTACAGATGTGTCAAAAATAATCAAAACTCTCAAACCTAAGACATCGCCACTTGATATTATTCCAACAAACATCCTTAAATCTTGTTCAGAAATATTCAGTCCAATTATAGCTCACCTTGCTGACCTTTCATTCAAATCTGGAATTTTCCCAGCCTCATATAAAGTTGCTCAAATAACACCAATTCCCAAAAAAATCAGGACTAGCAGAATTTGACCTAACAAATCTACGCCCCATATCAAATCTCAATACAATTTCGAAAATTATTGAAAAGCTTGCTTTATCTTGTCTTCATCCACACGTAACATCACCTGTCAACTTCAATCCTCTACAATCTGGTTTTAGATCTTATCACTCAACCGAAACAGCACTCTTAAAGATATGCAATGACATCCTGCTAAATATTGATGATGGTTTGACCACTATTCTCCTATCTCTAGAAATATCTTCAGCATTTGATACAATCGATCACAGCCTGCTGATTACCCGTATTAAGAATGAATTTGGTGTCACAGATATTGCATTAAAATGGCTAACATCATACTTGCACTCTTGAAAATCTTTCGTTTCTATTGGATCATCAAATTCTAGACTAATAGCAAGTTCAATAGGTGTACCACAGGGTAGTGTATTAGGCCCATTTCTATTTTCCATGTTTGTTTCACCTGTATATCATATTATAGCTAAATTTGGTATAAATCATCATCAATATGCTGATGATACCTAACTTTATACTTTCCTTAGCCTTGGCAAAGAAAGCATCAACAAAATCACTGAGTGTGCTAATGCAGTAATAACATGGTTTCTAGAAAATGGACTTCTGCTTAATTCAAATAAAACAGAAGCTATTTTATTTGGATCCAGAAAACAAACTAGCAAATATCAAAATGATTCAAGTATTGCATTTTCTGGAACCACAATAACTACAATAAATTCAGTAAAAATCCTTGGAGTCACCCTAGATTCAAAGCTCTCTATGGACAAGCACATAAACAATATTATTAAATCCTGCAATTACCACATTTGTGCACTTCACCACATTCGTCCATGTCTGACCAAAGAAGCTGCAAACATAATTGCTTGTGGCATCGTTAACTCTCAGCTTGACTATTGTAACAGCATTTTATCTGGCACTTATCAAAAAAATCTTAAAAAATTCCAACGAATTTAAAATAACTTATCTCGTATTGTTTTCCATCCTCCTTTCCATTTAAAATCAGAAATATTGCTGAAGTCTCTTCATTGGTTACCAATACATCAAAGAATAATCTATAAAATATCAGTTATCACATAAAATTTTATTATCAAAATCTCCTGCATATTTATTTGAACTCCTAGAAGTCCGAACTTCAAAACAAAATACAAGATCATTAGACAGTTGCCAACTTACACGTCGTCAACAAAAAACCTTCCGGGGCTCAAAATCTTTTTGTATGACTGCACCTCAAATTTGGAATGGTTTATCTTTGAACACGCGAAACTCAACTTCTATAGAAACATTCAAAAAAAGACTAAAATATGAACTTTTTATGAACTCTTTTTCAGACTCATAGTTTACTTGTTTAGTGCTTCTGAATTACTTCATCACTACTTTGATTGTTGTAAAAAATGGCACTTTAATCTCTAATTATTATTATGTTATGTTATTCAAGATATTAAAACAGTTTTTAATTACAAACAAATGGTAACATTGGTTCTTTAAAGTTCAGCTTCTTTAATGCTACAAAAATATAAAAAATATGCATCCAGAATAGCGTTTTTACATATTGACCATCATCTAAATTCATACCTCCACCTTTAGGTCTGCACTAAATTTCAATTGATTCTCAAATGTTGCTTTCGAATTTTTTAGGTTCTATTTTAACCTTTTTACTTGCTCCCATTTTATATTTCATGGACATTTGTTTTTTATGATTTTTATATTGTTCTAGTCACCATTTTAACTTTTGTTTTGCTAATGTATTTTTTTTTACACTAGCATTTTATTAGGTATACTGTGGAATAGCTATTTAATGGTAGTTTTGTTGCGCAAGGTGGGCAAAGATTTAAGATTTACACTAGATTTAAAAACTGTCTTGGATTCTGCTTTCCTAAAGATTTTTTGAAGTTTTGGTGATAATATCATGATCCACCGTAGTGATAGTTGGCATGAATGCTTCATTATTAGATCAGACTATTTCAATTTTAAGTGTTGTTTTTTTATAACAATATTTGAAAGGTTTTGTAATTTATTCTTTTCGTATCCATTTTCAGCAAATACATCTATTAGGAAATTGATTTCTTTGTTTACAAATTTTTCATAACAAATTAATAAAGCTTTATGGGTAAATTCCTTAAACATTTCTTCTACGATTTTTGTGTTGTGATTTGAATTGAGCTTAACCTGAATATTTGTTACTCTATCTTTTCGATGTATGTTAAAATCATAATTACCTTTCAGATTGTTAATTGTGATTTTAACATACATTGAAAAGAAGCAATAACAAAAATTAATTTTAAGCCCAATTGAAATCAAAATCTAAAAATCGTAGAAGGAATATTTAAGGGATATTTAATTTTTTATATATTTAATTATTTATTTAATTATGTCCAGGACTTTAGAGATTATTCAATAAGTTTTTGGATATCAAAAGATTACTATCAAAGAAAATTTTTTACTGTATGAATGAGAAATGAGTTTTTGTTATTTATGTTTTTATAAAAAAGTGTATTTAAATAAATATTTTATCAAACAAATGATAAAACATATTAAAAATTAAAAACATTGCATTTAATAATGTAATTTATATAAAGACTTAAATGTTTTTTTGAGTCAATAAAAAAAAAACTATAATTAAAATAATATAAACAGCTACAATAAATTAAAAAAACAACAGAAAACTGAAAACAAATACTTTATACTTTCCCAGTGATACTTTCTCATTTCAAGTTTTTTACAGACGTATAGCCCAAAGTGAATTCCAAGACCGTTACAAATAAGTATATCTAATAAGATGGAGTCCCACCAACATTCTTGAAAATTTTTCAGCAGATGAGCAAAAGCAATCTAAAAAAAAATTATGCTCTAGTGAATTTCATTTAAGCTCTTACGTCGAACAAAATCAAGCATTTTTTTTAGGTTTCTTTTCTGCCACAACTTGATTAGGAGGAATTTTTTCAGTTAAATACCAATTAATTCCATGCTTCAATTTTAAGTGAGTCTTAAAGCTCCTAGTAGATCCTCCAGAACACTTAATGATATAATTGTATGATTGATAACAAACAAGTAATTTGTCCATAAACATGTTTATTAAACATGTTTTCTGACTTTAATATGTCATCTTGAATTTAAATATTTTTATCTAAGTAACTAGCTGTTATCTTAGTAGCTAGCTGTTAATTAAGTAGCCAGCTGTTATCTAAGCAGCTAGCTGTTAATTAAGTAGCCAGCTGTTATCTAAGTAGCTAGCTGTTATCTAAGTATCTAAGTAAGGTTGATAATATTTTTCGAATCAAGATCCCTATTTAAAAAAATGAACTCTTTAAAATAATTTTTATTGTAAAATGTTAATTAAAAGATCTTTGAATATGGAAAAAACAATGATTTGTTTGGTGAAAAATGATGCAATTTTAAGTTATCTTAACATAGAAGAGATAAAAGCACTGGAATCTTTTTAAAAAAATTTCTCCTTTCAAATATCTTGCTCCCTTTAAAAGGATCTCTTTCCTTCAGCTTAAATGTTATAAATTGAGCTTAAATGTTATAGAGACATTTTAAATTGCCTTGCTCACCATCTATTTTTACTTCAATAACAAAGTCATTTACTAGTTTCCTGTGTTTCATATCAATAAATAATAGCTTTTCTACATTATGTAAATTAACTTAATGTAAATTTTTTGTCCAATACGTTAGTAAAATCTTTGTTTTGTTAATTCAAAAAAAATTAATTCTAACTATACAATTTGAAACATTTGAACACCTCATGTGAATATTCCACATTAATTTTTGTAAAAATAAAAAATTGGTTTTCTAGACTTTTTTCTGCTTGTCACCTAAGAAACTTAGGAACAAGTCTTGTACCTAAAACACCTAGGTACAAGACTGGTGAAACTGCAATCTTTAGCATCATTAACTTTTTTAACATCTCTAATTTTTAAATAATATTTTGAAACAAAATCTTTGTTTTTTATAATCATAAATAATTGTTTTTTATAATCATAAATTTATAATCATAAATAGAATACTTTTTACTATTATTTTGAAGCGTTTTCAATTTCTTTTAACCAAAGTATGGTTTCTTAATTTCAATATTTATTTCTATACTATCATAATAATTAGAGATGTCACAAATGTTCGGCAACTATTTAAAAACTAAGTAAATAAATATTGATAAATAGAAGTTTAAATTTAAAGATAATAAATTGTAAAAAGGTATAAGATTTATAAACAATATTCTTCAAAAAACGTAGTTAAAAAGAGCAGTTTTAAATTTTGAGGGCACTTTTTTATTGTATGGATTCATTGCAATAGTGAAAAAATCAATATTTAGGTACAGAAAACTTAAAGTTGCTTGCAGATTGCACAATATACTGAGTTGTTAGTTATGGCTTTTAACCCATATAATAAAAAGCAAAAAAACATGACATCTTTTTTCTTAACCTTTTTTTAAAGTACTCTCAAAATTAAATACTGCTCTCTTTAACTATTTTTTAGAAAAATATTGTTTATGTAATATTTATGAAATACACACACACACACACACACACACACACACACACACACACACACACACACACACACACACACACATTTTAATGTATTTTTTAAATGTAAGTAGAAAGGCAGTATTCTTCGAGTAATTACAATTTTCAATTTTTTTTTTAAACAACATATTTAAATTTCATTCACAATTTTTGTATATCGATATTGTTTAATTTAAAGATATTTAGACTTCAAATAATTTTTAATGTGGTTTCAAATAAAATTTAATTACAATGCAATACTTTAAAATACGCAACTGACATAATTTAACTTTTAACAATATAAATAAGTATATTAAGTAAAGTTATATTTGCTACAAAAAATCTCATAACAGAGACAATATGTATATATATATATATATATATATATATATATATATATATATATATATATATATATATATATATATATATATATATATATATATATATACATATATATATATATATATATACATATATATATATATATATATACATATATATATATATACATATATATATATATATATATATATATATATATATATATATATATATATATATATATATATATATATATATATATATATATATATATATATATATATATATATATATATATATATATATATATAAGGGTTGGCCAAAATCATAAAAATTAGAAAATTACACTTGGCTGCATAAAATCTTGTTCTTTAACATGATAAAAGTATTGGGTGGACACTGAAAAATCCGGTCATCTTTAAATTGAGATTTTTTCAAAACCACAAATGCTTTTTATTTAATTTTTTTTAATTAAACCTTACTTCCTTATCTTAAATGGTGTTGATAAATTTTTGTTTACAAATTAATGATTTGCAAAATGTTTTGGAAACAAGTTGAGGTGCGTAAAAAAGTTGTGAATTTTTTTTGCAAAAATTCATTGACTTCCTATCGCTTGATTGCTAAACGCACAAATGTTCCAAAATCTACAGTCATAGATATTAAAAACAAGTTCAAGACTACTCAAAGCTTCAAAAGAAAACTTGGAAGTGGAAGAAAAAAAACTTTCCATAAATCCAAAAAGGTAAAGTCGATTTTACGTTCAATAGCAAGAAATCCAAATCAGTCACAGCGAGATCTAGCAAGAAAATTTAAGACTTCTCATTCTTATATCAAAAAAGTACTTAAAAATGCTGAAATTAAAGCATTTCATAAAAAAAATACACCTAAGAGAAGCTTAAATTGTGAAATTAAAGGAATTCGACGCGCAAAGAAGTTGGTTAATATAATGGCGGATAAAAATATGTGCATAATTGAAGACGACGAAACGTATTGCAAGGAGGATTTTTCACAACTTCCTGGTCAACAGTTTTACTATGAAAACAAAGATAAACCTGTTGATGATCAATTTAAATATATTCGATGAGAAAAATTTGCATCCAAGTTCCTTGTGTGGCAAGCAATTTGTAGCTGTGGTATGCAGTCTTCTTGTTTTGTCACTAAAAAGACCTTGACCTTGCCAATCTCTACATCAAAGAATGCCTCCAAAAAAGACTTTTGCCTTTTATAAAAAAACACAAATACCGATGTTTTGGCCCGATCTTGCTGCCTCTCACTATTCTAAAAAAGTTTTACAGTGGTGCAAAGATAATAATGTGAAAATTGTTCCTAAAGATGCGAATCCTCCAAATCGTCCTGAAGAGCGCAACATTGAAGATTTTTGGGCAATAGTTAAAGGAGTTTTTCGTAAGACAGGTGGACTAACAAATAATAAAAAGGACTTCCAAAAAAAGTGGATTAATGCCACCAATATAGTGAAAAAAGAAAAAATCTGTAAAATGATGGCATTAACCCGCTATAAAGTTCGATTTCTTGCCAAGCAACCCATTAAGCCCCTTAAAATTAAGTTGAAACTCTAATTTATGTAAACACATTTAATAATAAAAAAATTGAAATAAAAAGCATTTATGGTTTTAGAGAAATCTCAATTTAAAGTTGACCGGATTTTTCCGTGTTCACCCAATATTATGATAAAAATAAAGCGTAATAGGATAATTTTGAGTACTGCCGAATTTGTTATAAAGATTTGCATTTTTATGCTAAAGTATCATGCCAAAAAAATCAAATGTAAGATAGTAAGAGGAAGATGATAAATATTTATCAAATATCAACTCAAAACATTTAAAATTCTTTTTTATCATCAAAAATATAATTTACTTTTAAAAATTTTGAAATCAGAAAAAAAAAGCTTTTTATTAAGATTATCAACAAATGGTTTCTATGGTTTCCATGGTTTTCAACCTAAAATTTTGTTTCGCACTGCTTCTTTTGTTTCGTACTGCTACTTGTATATGTAACATGTAACAAAATGTATCAAAATATTTTAATCGTTTTACCTTTGTAAGTATTTGAAGATAAGTTAAACATAACTTGATTCCTCGCTTAACAACATCATTGGTAACTTTGACTGTTTTAACAAAAGATTTCATCCTTCAATAGTTTCCATCTTTCTCCCATTCTGAAGGAGGGAGCTTGAGCCATTTACCATTATCATTAAACTTATGAATGAGCAACCAAGATCGTTTCCCTATATATGACAAAAGCTCAGAGTTTTTTTGAATAGATGGAAGAAAAGGTTTTCCAGAATTGATAGCAAGTGGATTTCCCATATTTATTAACTTTAATGCAATATTAGTTTTTTATTGGCAGAAAGTTTATTAGAAAAGAGATTGAAGACAGAAATCTCATCAGTTAAATACCAAGAGTGCCTAGTATGAACTTCTTGAGCTTTTTAAGCAGCCATGGTATAGCCTGATATTTTTACCCAGTTCTCCAATATCTTTATATAACTGAATATAATTGGTGCTTGGGTATAAGCAACCTTTTGTTGCTTATACCCAAGCTTTAATATACAAAACCAAGCTGAAAGTCAAAAAAAAATTTTACTAAATCAGAATCAAGTAAACCTTTTTTAAAGATAAACGTCTTTGGTGCGTAAAATAAATGGGACATCCATCTCACATGATGATTCACTTCACAAGTTTTCCATTTTTTTGGTTTTGTCCACCAAAGAGATAAAGAGCTAATTCTGCTGCTTTCATCATTTGATAATCATCATTTATAATGGCAATAATGGTAACATTATTGCCATTATAATTATTTACTAAGTATAACATTATAAGCCATTGACAATTACATTTTACTTGTTACTCTAAGAACACACAAGTTTCTTCTATTTTCATTTTAAGAAAAGCATTTTTAAGATCTAGAAGTAGCAAAAACTGGCATAAGTGCAAATTGGCATAAATGGAAGGTAGATTGTTGCCATAAGAGCTTTTTAACTTCCATAAATTAAAATGGCGCACCCGACACTCGTTTATAATTTAGTTATCAGTCGTTTTGCCTTCAGTTATTGTAAGGAAGTGAACCTTGAAAACATATTTAAGTCTAATTTAATTATTTAGCCAATGAAAAGTAATTTTTTAATAAGTTTTTTATTTCGCTTTAATTATGCCTATTTAAACCGCGTGACTTGTTACCTAATACTTTTCACACCTCCTTCTTTACCGTTGTTATAAAACTTTCCGATAGGTGGTGTTGAACCATGGACCTCTACCTTCAAAGATAAGCGCATTAACCACTACGCTATGGCTAGTTAAATATTATTTTTTCAAATATTACTTTTACATATTACTTTTTAAATGAAGGTTTATATATTAAAACGAGTATTGCATTTGTGTTAATGTATAAGTATAAATATAGCCTTGAAATTAAAAAGCAAATTTAAAAACATTTGTGATTATACCCGTTTATATACGCCTATATTTGTATCTATTTTTTCTCAATGTTGATGACTTTTTATAGCGGAATTTTAAAGAACCTTTATAGGTATTTTGAGCAGACCACTATAATTTTGTTCATTGGTTACTTAGTGAACAATTAGTGGTAGCAGCAAAAATTGGCTTGCCAATATCTTGCCACTATTAACATGTCAAAAAGTTATCAAGATGCTATTTGTAGCAGCTGCCATTAAGTAAGCGATGAGCAAAACTCTAATGAACCGCTAAAAAAATGCCTATATAGGTCCACTGCAAATCCATTAACATAATATTTGCTGGGATGGATAAGTCGGAAATATTTTCTGGGATGGATAAGTCTGAAATGTTTGCTTGGATGGATAAGTTGGATAATTGGCAAAAAATGGCATAAGTGCGCCAAATAGATTTGCCAGTTTTTGCAATGCTTTGCACTTATGCCAGTTTGCACTTATGAAATTCACACTTATTCAGTCTCCCTTGTAAGTTAGTTGACTTCAATACCTTTTCGTATTTCTTTTTTGCTGACTTTCTTAATTTTTTTAATTCGATTACTTTTTTATTCAGTTTAAAAAGTTTTTTATTCAGTTTAAAGGTGACATATACAAAGTTATCAATATGTTAACTTTGTAAGCAAATTTAACATATTGCATTGATCAATGAATTATTATGCATTGTTAACATAAGTATAAAATAACATAAATGACAGCAGCATACTGAATATTTTTATTAAATTGTTAGATTTCAATAAGATTGAAATTATTAAAAATTGATTTATTACATTGAATTTAATAATAATGAAAAAAAAAGTTAGTACATTGTTATATATATGCATATAGAATTTTGTTTATATTATTAAATGCATTAAGACAAGTTTTATTATAAGCATAATGCTTTTAAACAAATCTAGGTTCAGATGTTGTTAAATAAGTAAGCATATGATGAGCATTATAAACCTTATTGTAAATATGTTTTGGACCAGAATTATACTGACACAAGGTGCTCATTTAATGCTTGAAAACCATTTATTAAAGTTATTATGTTGTAAAACAATATCAGATTTAAAAAAAGAACCTTAATCTTACAACAACCTTATAAGAAAAATGCTTGAGCATATTTTTTGAGCTTTTTTAAGCCTGATTCAATAATTATTGAAAAAAATCCATATGCTAATTAGTAATAAAAAAAGTATTTTGTTGTTTACAAAAAAATTAACAGAAAATATGGTAATACTTGTATGTATTTAGCCAAATAAATTATATAAAGGAACAGATGTAATGGAAATTTTGTAATTTTGCTTTAGATTTCATACTCACATCAAAAATGAAATTCGGTAATACTTTGTGATGTACTACATAAATACTTTCATAACAAAAAATGTTTCTTGAAATAAAAGGAACAATATTTAATACAGCCATATATATATTTGTAACAAATCTTTTTTGATCATCAAATACTTTTATGAAAAATTGTGAAAACACTTTTATGTATGAATTATTTTACTTAAAATTTAAACAAATTGTTCTTTTGTTTTTTTTTTTTGCCTTTTTATTTTATTCTTTAGAACTTAAATAAACATTTGTTTTGATGTTTTTATTTTAACTTCTTTATTTAGAAATCAAATAAAGTATTTCTGCTTTTATTGTAACTATTTTGTTTAATAATTACATAAAATGTTTTTTTTTTTTGTGCTGTTTTTTTTTTTTTTTTGATTATTATTTTATTTAAAATTTAAAAAAAATGTTCGCTCTACCTTTCTTTTTTTAATTATTTCAATGTTTAAAAGAGTTCAGAATTTATTCAAAGTAATCTTTTTGCTGTTTTTATTTAAATAGCAAATAAATATGAACTTTTAAAACCTCACACGCCAGCCCATCTGACCAGTGCTTTTTTGTGCGCTGGCATTAAATTTTAGACTGATATATATATATATATATATATATATATATATATATATATATATATATATATATATATATATATATATATACACACACTTACTAAAGCGTGTTTTGATAAGCATTTGCTCACTTTTTCTGCGCTTACCTTAAGCTATAACATTTTTTTTGAAAAAGAAGAAGAAAAAACGAAGAATGATGAATGAAACGATTGCTTCCCCATCCCAAACCCTCAGTCGATGTAGCAGCACTCCACTGCGAGTCAGGCTATTTGTCAGTTGATGTATGTACTAAAGCCCCTTAGCAGCAGGCTATTTCAGTATGACGTCAGATTGCTTACCTTAGTACGCAATACTACTTGTATATATATATTTATATATATATATATATATATATATATATATATATATATATATATATATATATATATATATATCAGTCTAAAACGCTCAATTATTCCTACCCAGGCCTATATATATATATATATATATATATATATATATATATATATATATATATATATATATATATATATATATATATATATATATATATATATATATATATATATATATATATATATATGCGATAAAGCGTGTTATCGCAATATATATATATATATATGCGATAAAGCTTTATCGCAATATATATATATATATATATATTGCGATAAAGCGTCGTCCAAGAGCAATTTTGCATGTAGCTAGGGCTATTGGCGTCGAGCAAAAAATTTTTTGTTTGAGTATATTTAAAGATATTTTTGAGCGGAATTTTAATGAAGTAATTTAAGATTATTTTAACATTTAAAAACCGCACGCACTTGATATAAAAGTTTGAATTACAAAAAAATTAAATATGCTCATTATTTACAAGTAGAAAAAATTCAGATAAAAAGTTTAAATCTTTTTAAGCTAACATTTTAATAAAATTATTCAGCAATAGCAAAGTTGTCGATAAAATTGAACAAAAATACTTTCTTTTAGTTTTAGATTTTTAACTTAAATAATTATTTTACGGGGGTTTGTTAGGTTTTAAAATTATTCCATAGGTTTAAAAATATTTATTAACTGTTAGACGTATTTAAAGCATTTAAGAGTTATTTCGAGGAAATATTTTAAAAATTGGCAAGCGCAAATAAAAAAATAAATAAAAGGATTAATATTAAAACGTATTCTACTTGATTCAATAAAAAAGTACAGTTATTAAAATTTTTGTAAAAAGTAACTCAAAAAAAATTAACTAATAATAATCGCTTTTTCGTTAAAAGTTACCGAAACTCAACGAAGCGTGCTTAAGAACAGCTGCAGAAAAATAGAACGTCAATAGTTTGATAAGTTTATATAACCTGGTTTTGTTACCCAGTTTCTACAGATGTAAAGCGAATTTCCAAAAACACCCTGAAAAGGGCTCAATAAATGTAAAAAATAAAATAAAAATTAATTTGCAACCTGTAATCATAAGCCATTTATTTATAAAATAAAATTAATTCTCATATTTAACCACGTAATGTTTTCTTTTTTTTATTTTAGCGCACCTTTCATTAAATATTGTTCAATATGCAAATTTTTTCGCTGAAATATGTTTTTTATACCTATAAGTAAAAGTGTGTAAAAATTTTAAACTATTTTTATTATTGATTATTATATATCATTAAAAATAGGCTAAAATCAGCATTAGAATAATGAAAATTTCATAACAGAACAACAATTCTACAAAAAGTTATGCTCATTTAAGTAACAAAATTTGATTACAAAGATTGCTTAAAAAAACTGCGACGTTTTAAATTATCAGTTTTGGCTAACGGTAGTTTTGTTATGGAACTTTGTTGATAAAAGCGCAATATTTTGCTTTATTTACAATATTTTAACTTAGGTACATATTCTGCTACAAAAAATTAGGTGTCTGCTACATAACCTTTTTCGATAAAACTTGGCATGTACGTAGAAAATAAGTTTTTAAATTTTTCTCAATAGTTTCAAAAATGTTCTCAACATTCTTTCAATATTAATTTGACGTGTGATCAACAACGAAGTTTTTAAGAAAAGTAAATTCAATAAAAGCGGTTGTAACTTCAAAAAAAAACTATCCAAAAAAGAAGTCTTCCACTTTTCAAAAAAAGTCTATGCTGACAAGGCCGGCGCGATAGGGGGGTGTTACACCCCCCATCAATGACTTTTAGTCGGCAAATTTGACCCTTAGTCGGCAAATGTGACCCTTTTTGACTAGTTAGTCGGCAAATGTAGACCCTGTCGATAGGTCGGTAAAGTCAGTCGGCAAATGTCGATATGGCAGTCGGTAAATTTTAAAAAACGAGGACTTTTTTTTTTTAAAGACGGCAAAAGTTGTAATGGCACCCCCCATGTGACCCCTACTCGCGCCGGCCCTGTATGCTGATATAAAATCCTAAAAAATAACACAACAAAATACATTCTTACAACTCAAACGCTAAGCACGCTTTGATAAAATAGTCAAAGATTTTGATTACGTAATCGGTGCCGTAACTCATTGGATACGCACGTACCTACTATAAGATTTTTATTCTAGCATTTTATTTTATTTTATTTTACTAGAAATAAAACTCTTTGTAAACATTAAAAATCTATTCAAAACGTTCGTTAAAGTTTTTTAGTAATACGAGTGATTGTGCTTATCAACTGCTTTATGAAAATAAATAAAAATAAATAAATAAAAAAATATTATACAAAACCGCTGGTAAAAATATTAGCTATTGCACAGTTTTTAATCTTACAATATTAAAATTTCCAGTTTATTACTCGCTGACTTTTTAAAAAGAAAAATTAATTATTTGAAAAACTTTAAATTACATATTTGAGAAGAAAAAAAATCAAATATTAGCATATTTTATCTTTTTTAAATGTTTAGTTATAATGTTTTTTATTCGTTTAGTATAGACAAAACGTGTCAAACGTCGAGAAAATAAACAAATGTTTTTACATTTTAAAAAACGAAACATTCCAAAACATTTTAAAATAATAACATTTCTACATTAATGATTTAAAGTAGTTTTGCGGTAATTAAGTAAATTGGTGCAGTTAATGTCAATAAATATGAAAAGCAAATAAAAAGAATTTAATGACGTCAAAAATCACGTCGTGCTTATGCGTCGCGCAGTTTTTATTCATCACAAGACCTGATATATATATATATATATATATATATATATATATATATATATATATATATATATATATATATATATATATATATATATATATATATATATATATATATATATATATATATATATATAGGTCTCGGTGGGAATAAATGAGCACAAGAGCAGAGAAAAGCTCTCCTAAAACGAACATGGCGAGCCATGCGAGCTGCTCCTCTAAACTACTTTTTACGAGAGCTTTTGGTTTTTGCACAAGCTATCTGCACTCATGCCAATCCGCATAATGCCAGTTCGCACATGTGCCAGTTTTTGAAACTGCTTCGCACTTATGCTAATTCACACTTATGCCAATGTTTGCAAAATCTTTTGGCGCACTTATGCCAATTCGCACATATGCCAGTTCGCACTTGTGCCAGTTTTTGTAGCTGTTTGGTATTTATGCCAGTTCGTACTTATGCCAATTCGGAATTATATCAATTTGCACTTACGCCATTCGCACTTATGCTAGCCGCACTTATGAAACTTTCGCTTATTCAGTTGTCCCAAAATAGCTTATTAAATACAAAATATGGTTTTATACTTTTTACAATCATGTTTGTAACGTTAATGTTACAATAATTTACACATAATAAGCTTCATTGATTGCGCCGTGAAAAAATTCTTTAGACATTTTTTTTTTGCAAAAGCCTGTTTGTGCCTGTTTATTGTCCAATTAATTAAATTTTATTGACTTTTTTTTTGCATTTTTCATTGTAGTTAAAATTATAAATATACTTTTAAGAAAAAAAAAATCTTTTGCAGGAGCTGTAAATTGCTCCCATAAACCGTTTTAGGGGAGTGTGAGTATATATATATATATATAAATATATATATTTTTATATATATATATATATATATATATATATATATATATATATATATATATATATATATATATATATACATATATATATATATATATATATATATATATATACATATATATATATATATATATATATATATATATATATATATATATATATATATATATATATATATATATATATATATATATATATATATATATATATACACACACATTGTGACAATTGTATAAATACTGTCATTTACACTGACACTGGTTACCTGATACAAACATGTTTTCATACATGTACACATTAAAATGAACTGGTAGTCAAAAATAATGGTGTTAATAAAATAATATAGAAAAACACAATTAAATAGAAACAGTACCTCTGTTACTTCCCACATAATGCTTAGAAGCCATAAAAGACCTGCATGCCTTAACATTAATGCTTTCATCATCCAACCAAGAAAATGAGCAACAACAAATATATCAATGCGAGACCAAAGAACACTTAAAGAACAATCATCTGCATAGGTCTGAAAAAAATTATTTAGTTTTGTTACAGGAAATTTTATTGAAATTTGTTATAATAATATATGGATGATAATTTTTTTAATAATATTTTAACCTTAACCAACCTATGGTTCCGTTTACGAAATAAATCTTCGAGATGCTACAACTTTTTTTGTAATTATTATTTTTTTATTCCGTAAAAAGTTATAGAAAGACGACATTATTGCAAACAAATATATATATATAATTATAAATTTTTATCTTTTTTTAAACTTATGAAATTTGCAATTGATTTTGGAATTTTTTCCAATATTTCTAGAGCAATTTATGTGTGTCCCGTATATGGAACATTTGGTTGTTCCGGTCTTTGTTAAAAGTAAATTATTTAATTACGGCTTCTTATTATAATTTATTACGTTTTTTTTGTTACTGATTGGATAAATATGTTGTCATAATTTAAGATCCAGTCTTTTGTATTACTGGTTTGACTGGATTATCTTGATTTTAGAATTGTAAATTTGTTGTGACTTGAATAATTTAAAATGACACAAGGTTTTTATATAAGAAGAAACTTGAGTTGAACAATTCCAGAATTGTTGTCTTTTTAAAAATAATTTTAAAATTATTTACAATTATACTGTGCATTTTATACTGCGTTTTTTATACAGCATATTGGGGGGGGGATGGGAGGGTAAATTCTTTTTAGAAAAAAAATTTATATATCATAATTCCATATAATTTTTCATTTCAGATGAATAATATTAAAAATCTTAGAGAAAATAAAAAGAGAGATGCAATAATATGTGATTTACCATTTGCGGATGATTCTGATATGGACAATGAGAATTCAGATGATGATTATAATATTTATGATATGCAATCTAAATTGAATAAAAAACTTTATTTAGGTGATGGTGAAGCACCCAACAGCGAAACACTTGACAATGGTTCATCAGAACAATGGGTATATGAACAGTCTAAACTCCAAAAAAAAAGAAGATAAAACAACCTAAAAAAATTTCCGCAAAATATAAAGCTCTTGCAGGAAAAAAAAACAATTTGCTAAGCGGTCAAATGGAAAATTTATAAACACTGGCTCAAAAGATTTTCTTGGTAAAATACCAGATTATGAAAAGCTCCAAACTGATCTTTACCAACTGATTTTTTTTTTAATTTTTAAAAAAAAGATATGATTGAACATTTAGCTAACGCAACTAACATTTATTCTGTAGAGAAAACAGGCAAATCAATCAATGTGACACCAAGTAAAATTAAGCAATATATTGGTATCCTGTTCCATATGGGAGTTATTCAAATGCCATCTTTTAGTATGTATTGGGCACAGGATACAAGATATTTAAAAATAGCTGTTACATTGCAACGGAATTGACTTGAAGATATCAAAAATAATTTCCATATAGCAAGTAATAGTGATCTTATTGGTAAAGATCATCAAAATTATGATAAATTGTTTAAATTTCGTAAACTGTATGATCATGTTTTACTAAATTGCAACGCTATTGATCCAGAAGAGTATAATAGTATTGATGAGCAGATTGTTCCTTATAAAGGTAAAAAAAACCTCTATGCAGCAATACAATGGGGATTCAAATTCATAACTCGGTGCGGTGCTACATCTGATCATTTTTGATTTTTTTCTATATACTGGCGCAGAAAAAATAAATATTGCACCAATGATTGCACCAACACAAAACACTATGGTTTCATCAAATATTGAACAAGTTACTGATCAATCTAAGCTCATTAAAAAATAATTTCGTTCATCTATAACAGTATCTCGGTTTTATAATAATCCCTCTCAAAAAACAAAAACCTCAGATAACATACTTCCTCAAACTTCAGCATCAGCTTCCAGTGAACCATTAAAAAGACCAATATGGTACAAAGCTGGAAATCGAATCTCTACACCACCAACAAAAAGAACGCTTGGAGCAAACTTTAATAATACTGCTTCAACAACTTTGGAAAATTAGAACCAACTGGTACATCTGCTGTGATGGGATTGGTTAGAAATATACCTAAATCAAAAAATTTCAATACATTTTTTGACAACTGGTTTGCATCTCCTACGCTGACCATTGATTTGAAAAAGATGGGTTACCAATCCGTATCTACTAATAGACTGAATAGAATTCAAATAAAACTCCAAATTTTGAAAAAAAGCCAAGAGATACTATTGAATCGTATGTCAATAAAGACGATGGTATTTGCTTGACTCGTTGGAATGATAATAAATCGGTCAATTTGTTGTCATCTTATGTTGGTAGTGATCCAGTGTCAACAATCAGTCGTTGGGATGGTAAAGCTAAAAAAAGAGTTCAAATTGAATGCCCTGCAATTATTAAAGAGTACAACAAGTACATGGGTGGTGTTGACTTACGTGATATGTACCATTCATTATATCGTATTGATTGCAAAAGTACAAAGTATTATGATCACATAGTATACTATTTATACATAGTATACTATTTACACTACGTGTGTATAACAAATGCTTGGTTGATATACAAAATTGTTAAAAAAGATGGTAAAGATAAGAATATTTTGCTAAGAGACTTTATTCTAAATATATCTGATAGTTTAACATTGACTAATAAAATGTTGCAAGTAAGAGTAGCATTAAAAATAAAATGTTGCAAGTAAGAGTAGCATTAAAAATAAAATGTTGCAAGTAAGAGTAGCATTAAAAATAAAATGTTGCAAGTAAGAGTTAAAGAAAATTTTCGTCCAACTCCAAAGCGAAGGTAAATGACGATATAAGGTACGATAGAGTTGATCATTGGCCCGATTTTATTAAAGGAAGACATTGATGCGCAAACAAAGATTGTGATTTGAAATTCTTGGTACAATGTTCAAAATGCAAAGTTGTTCTATGTTTAAAACCAACTTTTAATTGCTTTTATCAATACCATCACCAATACCATCACAATGAATAGAATTTAAGTTTCAGAATATTTTGATTAAAAATATATTATAACTTAAAAATTACTTCATTTTACAATAATGACACTTAATTATTTTGAAAAATAAAATGTTACATGTGTTAAATAAAAATAAAAATAGTATCTTTAATGCCAGATGTTCCGTATACGAAACAAATTAAAATACGCCTTGTGCAACTGGAACAACCAAATGTTCCGTATTGGGAACATTCTAGATTTACCCTAAAATATAAAGTTTAAAATTTTTTTTTCTCTAATCTTCATTAAATTTAATACTTATTTCAAATTTATTTAATAAAAAATTCTATATTTAAAAATGAAAATGCAGGTTGGTTAGGGTTAACAGTAAAATAAATATTAATATAAGGTTGTAACTAAATGTTGCACTTAGAAATACAAATAATTCACTTAGAATAAAAATATGAGATTCCACTTAGAATAGAATTGTGAAAATCCAATAAATGAAAAACTTAAGAATTAAACTTAAAAAATAACAAAACCAAATAATAAAACCAAACAAAACATTAAATGACAAACAAAAAAAGAAAATTGAAAAAAACAACCTTAGTATCTGGTTTAGCATCTGTAAGTTCAGGGTCAAAGTAACGCAGAATCGTTATAATATCATTGTAACGTTGAAACATGGCAAAAACCAAAGCCAAAGTATACACTATGCTTATACCTATAATCAACAACATAACAACATAAATATCAATAGCAATAATAATTAAATTTTCAAATAATACTTTAAAAAAACTAAAAGAAATTTTATACCTAACACTAGTCTCCAAACTGCAGGATGTGGTCTAACAAACGGTCCTTAAAAATATAAATCGATTAAAGAATGATAATTTAAAAATTTTTAGTTATCGTTCAGGTAGAAAAGTACTAAAATATTTTAATACTTTAAAATTCAGTAACATATTTAACATAATTTGAACATAAAACTGTTGTGTAAAGAAATGTTGAACATAATTTGAACATAAAACTGTTGTGTAAAGAAATGTTGAACATAATTTGAACATAAAACTGTTGTGTAAAGAAATGTTGAACATAATTTGAACATAAAACTGTTGTGTAAAGAAATGTTGAACATAATTTGAACATAAAACTGTTGTGTAAAGAAATGTTTAACATAATTTGAACATAAAACTGTTGTGTAAAGAAATGTTGAACATAATTTGAACATAAAACTGTTGTGTAAAGAAATGTTTAACATAATTTGAACATAAAACTGTTGTGTAAAGAAATGTTTAACATAATTTGAACATAAAACTGTTGTGTAAAGAAATGTTTATCATAATTTGAACATAAAACTGTTGTGTAAAGACATGTTTAACATAAACTGTATATAAAATTGTTGTGTAAAGACATGTTTAACATAAACTGAACATAAAACTGTTGTGTAAAGACATGTTTAACATAAACTCAACATAAAATTGCATTGTAAAGACATGTTTAACATAAATTGAAGAAAGTTAAGTATTAATTTAAGAAGAAAAAAAAAAATTTCTGTTTTTAACTAATTTTTTTTTTAACACAATATCTTTATAACTTTTAAACATAATTTGAAGAATTGTCCAGAAACAAACAAACAAATTGTTTAAATATTTATAATTAACTGTAAATAGTTTGCTGTAAATTTTACAATAATTTATTACATTAAAATTCAGAAGAATGGTTGCTTAATTTTTTAAACTAAATATTTAATAGGCTATTTTAAACAAACATGTTATATACAGTTGAAGTCCCCGCCATTAACAAGATGTTGCTACTTTACATTACTAACAGCTACTAAGCTGCCAATTAAACAATGTATTCAGCTGCATCCAATTTCAAAGACACTACTGTTGGCTGGAAAAAAAGTATCCATGGAATACTAATGTGTTAAAGATTTCTTTATACAACTACATGCATTACATTGAATTTATCAACATTAAAGTATATTAGCATTGAATTACATTACACTGAATTACATTAGCAAAAGGTCAAACACTGGGTTTAACCATTTAACAGCGCTGTCAATGTCTGCCTGAAGTTTTGTGATGTTTGATGCAGACTTTATGATGCTGATATTTTGCTGTCATCAGCACATAGCATTATCTATCAGAAAGATTGTTTATAAATAAGATGAAAAGTATTGAACAGATCTTTAAAAAAACTCCACTCAAAACGTTCATGCAGATAATGAAGTCAAACATCCTATTTTAAAGATAGGAGTGATGTTCAATTTCTTCGATTGGTCAGGTAAAGATTATCTGAAGATAAAGTTGAGTGGGGCTAAAAATGATGCTGCGCAGATACATAGTGCACGTGGGTGATTTTAAAAGTTAAATTTTTATTTCTTTAATTTTGAAAAAATATATATATTTTTTGCAATGAGTAATTTTGGTCACAGGATAGAAACTTTAAGTAAAAAAAAAACTTATTAAAAACTTAAACTTTTACAAAATAAAAGGATTTTTATAATAAAGTTAAAAAACAAATTAACTTTGTATATTTTATAAAAATTTTATAATCATTAGATTTTTGGACAGACAGAAAAAAAATTTTTAACATAAATAAAATATTGCTCTAAAAAATTTCTATAAATTATTTATAACTTTTTTTTTCTGAACATTTTCAAATTTAAAAAGAAACTTCAGAAATTAAAGCCTGCAGAACATATTTGTATCGAACAGAAATTTTTGAGTTGTATAAGGTTATATAAGTTGAAAATTATTCCATTTATTGATTTTTATTTTGGTGTTTATATATAAGTCTATATTTTTATATTTTTATTTTAGTTTATATTTTTATTTTGGTGTTTATATATAAGTATATAACTCTTAAATTAGGTTTATATTTTTATTTTGGTGTTTATATATAAGTATATAAGTCTAGCTTGATTTGAAGCTACAAGCAATCAAAACCATTCTTACCATTAGGACATATAAGCAATGAAATAACCAGAAAACTACCCACAACACCAAGTGTTCCATGCCAAAAATTATCGTGCTGATTTATGTCGGCATTTCTAAATAAAAATATTTGATTTAAAAAATTTCAAATCTTATATAAAATAATAAATTTACATAAAAAACATGTTTTTCTAAATTATTTTAAAGAAACTTGAAAGTATTGACTTTTTTTATTATCACCTTAAAAACAATAGTTTTTAGGCAATTATATCTAAAAAAATATATTTTTATGTAAATTGATCTTTATTTTTGAAGTTTTTATATAATTTCGCTTCTTTTGAGTACCAGGTTAACATACTTTAAAAAAACTTTTTTTTTCAAAACATCAGGGACCTGTCAAATATTTAAGGGTCTTGAGGCACCCCTAAAAATATTTTTTATTCAAAAAAATTTTAAACCTAGTGTTTTTCTATTATATAGAACACATTTAGTTAAGAGCAGAAGACTATTTTTAAAAAAGTTGTTTTTTGAATCACCCTAATATACATATATATACACATACATATGTGTATATATATATATATATATATATATATATATATGTATATATATATATATATATATATATATATATATATATATATATATATATATATACACATATCTTATACTGCTGAGTTAGGTGAGCATGATGATGTCATACTCACCTAATGTCAAATAGCCTGCTGCCGGGGGCTTCAGTACATACATCAACTGACAAATAGCCTGACTCGCCGTGGAGTGCTGCTACATCGACTGAGGGTTTGGTATGGGTCAGCAACATTTTCATTCATTATTCTTTGTTTTCACTCATCGTTTTCTAAAAATGTTCACTTAATTTAGGCTAGCAAAAAAAGTGACCAATTGCGCATATAAATATGCTATAGTAGATATGTATATATATATATATATATATATATATATATATATATATATATATATATATATATATATATATATATATATATATATATATATATTATATATTAAAAAAACTTTATTAAAAAAAAAACTTTGAAAATATGTACTTTTAATTTTTTTATTAAAATATAATAGTTTTTAAACCATAAAAATTAAACCAGTATTCTCTATATAAAATGATTATTATTTTTGAAATTTTTATGAAACTTCACTTCTTTTGAGACCCAACATGATATATATATATATATATATATATATATATATATATATATATATATATATATATATATATATATATATATATATATATATATATATATATATATATATATATATATATATATATATATTTATTATTAGGTGGAAAAAATTTGTCTTATTTTTCAATTGTTATATATATATATATATATATATATATATATATATATAACAAATATATATATATATATATATATATATATATATATATATATATATATATATATATATATATATATATATATATATATATATATATATATATATATATAACAATTGGAAAATAAGACAAATTTTTTCCACTTAATAATAAAAACCTTTTTTTTTTAACAAATAAAATAACAATACATGTTTCTAACATTCCATCTCTCATTCATGGGACTGATATTACTACCTCACCCAAGGATAAAGCAGAACTATTTGCAAATAACTTTTTTTCTAATTTGACTCTCAAATCTTATGGCCATTTTCTTACTTCCATTCCAATTAAACAGGTTAAACCATTGTTAGATATTCAAATCACTCCAGCTTCCATTCCATCTCGACTAAACTCTTCTACAGCTTGTGGTCCAGACAACATTCCTGTCAGAGTCTAACAAAATTGTTCTCCAAAACTTTCTTCAATTCTCTCTAAACTATTTGACAAGTGTTTGACTGAGCCTTGTTTTCCTGCTTGCTGGAAAATGGCAACTGTTGTTCCAATTTTCTTGGAAAATTTTTCAAAATGTCATCTGCTTGTTAAGATAAAAACTTTGTTTTTATCTTAACAAGCGGATGACATTTTGCGTGTCACGACTTGTCTTTTAGACCTGTTTAAAAGTTTATCCAAAGTCTTTTAAACAGGTCTTTTAAGACCTGTTTAAAAGTTTATCCAAAGGTTAAACTTTTAAACAGGTCTGTTCAAAGTTGATAGCCTGTGGATAAGAATGTTGATGATAATGATGATATAAAAAAATAGAGTCTGGGACCTGACTCTGAATTCCTGCAAGCAATATTGCATTTTAATTTATAAAACAGGTTATATCTATAGAAAAGAGAAAACAATGCAACAATAGGACAGAGGCTCAAGCTAAGCAGCTAGAGAAGGTCCAACAATATCTGCAATGTATTTTTGGACTTATTCTAAAAGAATATTCTAAATTAAATTCTCATTAAAAGAACCACTCGGTGTAGTTAAGGTAATTTTAAAATATTATAGCATCTGTATGATACTTTGTTGACTACGACATATTTCCATTAAACGAAAAAAATTAAAATGATAAATTTTGCATAAAATATAAATGTTTAAAGTGAAAAAACCCAGATCGAATTATTATTTATTTTTTTTAAATCTTCTTAAAATCACAATCGCTTGTCCATATTTGAATAATATTTTAAATAAATATGTAGTTTAGGTAAAATGAACATCATAGTTTAATGAAATGGTCTGTTCTGATTGTTTATTGGGAATTTCTCTTAACTATAAGCTCTTTCTTGGTCAGAATTCTAGTATTTTTTGTGAAAATTGATAGAAATATTGTGTTTTGAAAACTATATATAGTTAATATACATCAGAACTGAAAAGAACTAGAATCTATAGTAAATTTAGGCACTTTTTCAAAAGATTTTACGTAAATTTATGTTAATGCTGATGAGCGGAATTGATCTAATGACTCCAAAATGGTGTTCTTTAGATTCACTATTACAGGTAGTAAAAAGGTTTTGAAAATTATATAAAAAAAAGGAAAGTTTTTTTAAATATAAAAAAAAACAAAAGCAAAAAAAGTCATAACATCTAAAGCTCTTGTTTGGAAATAATACGCTGATAAAATCATGCTAATTTCAAATAAAAGAATTCGAATAATTTGCGAATCGCCTTAACTACACCAAGCAGCATGCCAGACTTTATAAAAGGTCTTTGGCATATCAAGAGCAGTGACCTTTGCATCATTAATTTATCTAATAATATAATAAAACATTTATAACAGTAGTAACAACTCAGCAGTAGAAGAAGATCAAAAAACTGTATAGATTTTTAGAGAGAAAGGATTTAAGATGAGATATTAGAAGTTTGTTAATTAAAGACTTGATAACAATAGTGAGTAGAAATAGATCGGATTGTAATAGAGGTCTGAGCAATGCAGTTTTCCAGCAGGTGGGAAAACAAGATTGAGTTACACACTTGCTTTTAGTTTAGAAAGTAATAAGTAATAGGTCTATTATTTAGATTTCTTATATAGATAGTTTCCAGACCAATTCATTTACCGTTATTCTATGATTTGTGTCTTTAAAACTAACTTGTACTCAGTTTCTTATTGTTCTTCATCAAGCAGTTGATAATGCTATGATCTCACTAAAGCTCACTCATTCAATAAAAGTGTTCTAAATACACAAAAAAAGTGTCTAGGGAGGAAGAAGAAAGAAAAAGAACAAAAATAAAAGATGTTTAAGCGATGAGGTCAATGGATTCAAACCCAAATAAAAGAATAGTCAGTATATTCTTGATTTTGCAACAAATAAAGGAATTAATATTTTAGCATATGCCCTGGCCAACCATGCAACTATTAAAGTCTTTGTGAACAAAAGGATAATTGCAACACTAAGATGAAACAGTTGATTAAAATTAGCCTCACAAAGAACAAGTAGGTCTGGTGAATTTGGCATAAAATTTAACAGATAAAAAGTTACTTTAAAGACCACAAATATTTATAAAGGAATTAATTTATGGTAATGATAGTTTTTTTTAAATAATATTTAATTCATGTTTTTATTAATTTAATTTTAAAGAACTTTTATTAAACTCTTATCAAAGAACTTGTTGAAACATAGATAGTGTATAACACCCTAAGCAATGAGTTTTGTAGTTGCCTGATTCTTGCTACTGTCTTGTAGAAGGCATCCTAAATAAAGACTTAAATAAGTCTTTGCCTGGGAGGCCTTCTACAAGACAGTAGCAAAAAATATATAAAACAGTTTGTACCTAGCTAAATATCTTTTTATTTAAAAAGGTAATTTACATATATTTTTTTCTTTCAAATTCAACTCCAAGTACAATTTATGTACAAAGACAATAAATAACATTTACATTCATTAAAAATTCTAGTGCTTTTTGGTGCTAACATAAAAAAATTCTACTATTCAAACAATTTTTGTTCAAAATCAGCTTTGAGTTCACTCAATTTCCATTATTTTCTCAGCAAAAAAAAAAAAAGTTGATCATCATTTGATAAAACTGCATCATTTCATAATTTTATAGTATGGTCCTAAATATCCAGAAGATGTAAAGACTATTTTTCATAAACAATCCAAATACGATGCTATTTTGTTCTTTTTGTTTGCAATTGGATTTTAATTTCAGTTCAATGACCTTATGAACTGAATTCAATTGAACTCTTCAAGTTAATAAATATGAAGTAAACTATAAAATGGCTTCATCCAGTTTGAAATCTAACTCAGAACATTTGCAGATCAGAAAGCTTATTTTTTAATTATCTACAACAAGAAAAACAAGAAAAAAAGAAAGACAACAGCTACTGCAATGAATAGATTTAAATTTTCTTTAGCAGGACAACTACTACTGCTGTTTTTTTAATTATTATTATGATTCAAGGCTGCAAGCAACCACTAGTAAGTTAGAAGTTACTAGAAAACAAAAAATGGAGTTAAAAAGCAAGGAAACGGTTGATAGAATACTTGAAAAGTTGTAGGTTGTATGAGTCATGAAAAAAAGAAAATTGGAGAGAGTTCCAAAGGGATAAAGTGCAAGGAAAAAAAACTAGACAAATTAAAGTTTTTAGAACATGCAGGGAGAGATGCAGTAAAGGAATGAGACTTGGCTGAATCTGGAACTAAAGATGATAGCTCCTTTGAGCAGCAACCATGATAGTATTTGTAAAAAAAAAAGAAAGAGGTGCAACCTTACGACAATGGGGAAGAAGCTCAAGTTTTACAGATATACCTGGTACAACTACGTCTACAACAGGTGAATAAGAAATTTGTAGAGGTAAAGAATGAAATCATGAGAAAAAAAATGGAGAGCATGATAAAGAGAAGCAATCTGAGCAGATGCTAACTATGAAATCGATTATATGATTTCCATGAGAGATCAGTAGTGAACGATAATCCAAGAAGACGTAAAGAAGTGAGAGAGTTGCCATTTATCAATATAGTAATGTCAACAGTATTGTATTGTCAACAGTATTGCGATAATTGTTTGCAGTAAATAACTGAGTTTTGTTAGAGTTAAAACTCACAAGCCACTGCAAACTCCAATCTGTTACAGAAATGATATCAGATTCAAGATTGGCTGCATAAATATTTTTTGATAATATCTATAAATGTTTTTGCAAATGCCAATAAACTGACAAAAAACGTTCTGGAAAGATTGAAAGACAGCTTACCTTATCCCTTAAACCAGTTTGAGAAAGGTTTATAACTGCTACTGTGTTCATTGATATATATATATATATATATATATATATATATATATATATATATATATATATATATATATATATATATATATATATATATATATATATATATATATATATATATATATATATATATATATATATATATATATATATATATATATATATATATATATATATATATATATATATATATATATATATATATATATATATATATATATACTTAGATCATTTTAAAAGAACCCAAATGAACAACAACTGTTGCTTGGAAGATTTAAAACGTTTTTTTGGATAAAAGCTGTTGCATTTTGCTATAGTTCTTAGACTTTACATTACCTTACAAACATTAAGAAAATGAGTTTGATAAAATAAATCCAAGACTTAGTTTGTAGCATATTTTATTTTTCATCATGTCACTTATGAAGTATGAAGAAATTAATAACTATAATTTTTTATTATAACTACCTTTCAAACGCAAAATAAATCATAAGCAAGATAAGAGCTGCAAGCATAGTAATAGTTCTAGGTTTGTAAAAAAACTGTATCGTAACATCTTCAACTCTTTGTTCTCCGGGATCTTCATCATCGAATTCGTCACAAGAAGTTGTATAAGAAAATGACCCTTTTTTAGATCTGTATTTGCGGTCAATATCTTCTTCTGATGAAGCCATAACAAACACAATTAAATTTTGACTTAAAAAAAATAAACAAAGTCAACAGACGGACGCGGTTTGATTATAAGTTTAAAAACGCATTTTTGCGGCACTTTTAAATTTTTTGTCTCTAACTCACAGTGCGAAGAATTTAAATGTTTCGCTAAATGCACCTTTCAACTTCGTCAAAAAAGTCAAAAAAGTGACATGTCACATTTTGTCGACAAAATGTAATATTCCATTAAAAACTAACATATTTTAGAGTACTTTACATGGGTTTATCGGGTCAGAGAACTCATTTTTGAAGTTAAAAATAAGATTGGACCACTCCGATCAAAAATACAACATGCTACTAGCTAGCTGGTGGATATTGTCAACTTTAGGAATTGTAGCAGTCTGTTCATATTTTGAGAACAAACTTAAAAAGCGGAATAAACTTTGAACTGGGTATGTCTATGCTTACATTAAATGAAAATATTTTGCAAATAAATAGGAGTATTTGGAGCCTAAGAACAAGAAAAATGTCAAAAGCTGTTCTCCCTGTCCAAAATGTGAAGTAACTGAGTTTTATACAAATACTATTCCAAAAAATAAATTTATATTCTTGGACAGATTTCAAATTTCATCTAATAAAATGATGAAGTCTTGCCCTAAGAAAATAAAAATAAAAAGATAAAAAAAAATAAAAATAGGAAGCCTAAGAAACTAAAAATAAAAGGAATCTTTTAAATATTTTATTACTTTATATATTAAAATTTACATTATTAATTATATAATATATTAAAAGATACAGAATCTTTTTATTTTGAGTTTCTTAGGCTTCCTCAAAGAAAGCACTCGAGCAGACATGCGATAGCGGATTTTCAGTGGTCATATAAGTCATATAGACATTTCCTGCGGTCCACTGTAGTTTTGCTCATCGGTTACCTAGTGGACCATTAGCGACAACCGCTAAAAGTGGCTAGCCGATTACTAGCCACTATTAATATGTCGGAAAGTTATTGCTAGGCCATTTATAGTGGCTGCCTAAAGCGCTAATAAATGTCTATATAGGTCTACTGCAAATCCATTAAATCAATTTTTGGTGGGTCTTATAAGTAACTGCCATGTTCTAGCATCTTATGTAAGGAAGGGAGTATTATATACCATCTATAATCAAATACTCTGAAGTCTGATTACAGAAAGAGATAAGATCATATTTAAGATCAATGAGCACAGATCTTAATTTTGCCACGCTAACTAGTTAACTAATAAACCAGTAATTTTGAAAATGATTTAGAACTTTGAAAGGCTTTCCGAGCAGGATTCTCATAATTATCTAAACTTAAAAATATCCACTAATTAACCTAATATTTTTCTTAAATCTTGTTGAATAGACCTTTTTTGGTTTAAACAAATCAGATAATCTAGCTTCATCTGATTTATTTTTTAGTTTGTAACTCAAGTGCAAAGTACCTAGAAGCCCTGATCCAAAGACGTTATGTAGACAATCCTATTTTAAAAGCTTTTTAATTTATTTGTTTCTCTTTTATGTTTTTCAGGTTATTAAAATCTAATAGTTTAACTTTTGTTACAAGAATATGTAGATCGTGTGCCAAAATATACATCGATCATTTTGTCATCAAACATAAAAAAATTGTTATATAAATAAATTTTGAAAATTCTAGGTCATCTTTAAACTAATACTCTTGTAAATATTATCAGTGACGTCTATTGACATTTATCAGTGACAATTATCAGTGACGTCTTTGCTGACGTGAGCGTCTTGATTAAAAATGCAAGTTCATTTAGTTATATACATTTAATTACATGACTTTGCACATGAGCTTCAATGTTCATGTTGTTAGAGATCAGAAATTCTCCGCCATAGACCTCTTATTTTTATCTTCCCTGTTCTTCCGAGGTCTTCATCTGTCTGAGTATATCTCTGGTAACCTCTCCACTTTAATTCATCAAGCTATTTCACTTAATTTTCTCGGAAAAATCCCTATAAATTTCCTTTCCCTATAACAGTTTTAAGTTAGATTACATCTCAAATTGGTTACAATTGGTGACAAGGTTACACTTTTTTATTTCTTACTAGATAAACCTTAAAACGCAATAAATGTTTGTTTATCATTGTCTGATTGCGATTTATCATTTTTAATTTACGAAAGTTTCGTCTCAATTGGTTGCTTTGTCATCAAAAGTAAATAAAGTTTCAGTTTGCAAATAAGTGACGCTTAATTTTTTTAGTTAATCCTAATAACATTTTTTACGTTGGGTTGCGTCTCAATTGGTTTCACTTATAAAAACATATTTTAAAAGTATAAAAAATTGAGATGTAACGTTACATTTTTTATTATAACTTTATTTATTTATTATTGTTATTATTATATCTGTTATTAGAAGCCGGTAATTTGCATATATTGCATACATACAGAGTCCAGTCTAATTTTAAAAGAATGTATAGTGGAGTAGAAAATTACTTTCTCAGAAAGTTCGTTCCAGAATTTTGCTGATGCATTGTGCTCTGTGATAAGACCATAAGGACTTCTTGGAGCACTATAATAACCACGCACACAAAAAAATGAGTACAAATAGACAATTCAAGGTGTAGTTTTATAAACATTTTATATAACTTGAAAGTCATATTTTTAACAATGAAAGGGAATGTCTTTTTTAGCAAGATTTTGTAAGGATTTAGATACAATTGTTTGAAAGTCCACATTAAGGTAAGAAAAAGACTCCAAAATCACATTCTTAATTAGAGCTTTTTAGGCATTGATTTATACCAAAAACTAAATTAGTTACAGTATAACATATTTTTTTCAGCCAAATGTTAATGTTTGTTATATATTATGCGTTTAATATATTTTAAAAAGTGAGGTCTGTGAAATACTAATCTCATTACCAGATTTGATAACAGGTGTTAGTTATTAGTAGTGATGAAAATTTCCGGAAATTTTCCGGAAAATTTCCGGGGACTTTTGCTCAAAATTTCCAAATATTTTCAAAAAAAAAAAATTTGATTTTAATACTTTACTCTTGGAAAATAAACAAAATTTCAAAGAATTATACACGTAATCTCTTTTAGATTATACTCGCACTCTTTTTTAGATTATTTAGATTATACTTTATCTAATAATACATAAATCTTTATTATACTTTATCTAAAAATACATAAAAATGGAATATTACAAATACAGTTTTGGGAAAACTTGATTAAAATTTCCGGAAAAAAAAAAAATTAATTTACTAGATAGTAAACATAATTGCTGAGAATTATAAACGTCATAAGTGGCGTCTACTATTGTTTATTCAAGAGGCAGCTGTTTCATACAAATCAAAATTGAGGGGGAAGGGGAGGGGTATTGTAACTTTTACTCAAAATTGAGGGAGGAGGGGAGCATGTTTTTACAGATAAAAGGAATAGCTGTATATAGTAAAAGTGATAGCTCTATTATATAATAAAGACAAAGTTTAACGAAGTGGTTTGATGAATTTTCAGATAATGAAAATTATATTTAGATTATTGTATATATATATGTATATATATATATATATATATATATATATATATATATATATATATATATATATATATATATTGTATATATATATATATATATATATATATATATATATATATATATATATATATATATATATTGTATATATATATATATATATATATATATATATATATATATATATATATATATATATATATGTATGTATATATATATATATATATATATATATATATATATATATATATATATATATATATATATATATATATATATATATATATATATATATATGTATGTATGTATGTATATATATATATATATATATATATATATATATATATATATATATATATATATATATATATATATATATGTATAACCTTAAAGTCTTCCTTCAGAAAAGCCAGAAATTACTCGGAGCCATCCTAAATTACCATTTCATGCTACACAGCAGCATTATAAAGTTTAGCGCATGCGCATTGGATTTATTGCGTTTTATGTATTTTTTGGACCATAAAAAAAACTTTTAGAGCATCGCTTTCTTTTTACTTTACTTAAAAAAAAAAAGGTTTTCCCAACTCGTCAATATTGCAACACATCGAACTCGTCAGTACGCCATCATGGGAAGAAGTCATCATTTTCATTAAAACAAGCTGTGTCTGCCTTGTTCAAAAGATAAAATTAAAGTAAGTATTCCACTAAATGCACAAAACTTGGGTATAAAAATGCATAAAAATTCCCTTTCTGCACAGTTAAAAATAAAATCACAATCTTAAATATATGAAGGGAATAAAACTACAACAGCACATTCGATCGAATCGATTATTTTTTATTATAAAAACAATATTTGTGCAAAAGGGACGTATTTTTACAAAAACTAATGTAAAGTTAGTATAGTCATGTAGGTCTAATCACTTTTTCACCAAAACCAATTTTCATCGAAATATGACCGGTATGCCATCATAGGCGCCTTTTTCTACTTTACTTTTCGATAATAAACAAAATTGCAAATGATTTTAATTGTAATCCTATTTATAATTAAATCATTTTATTATATTTCCTACAAAAATATATAAGGATGGAAAAACACAAGCAATGTTTTGGGATGATTTCTATTTTTTTTATTTTAAATAATGAAAAATATTTTTCGTGCAATTTATTAAACGAGCAATTTATTAAATTTTTTTTTAATTATGCTACAGATATTCTATCATAATATAATAAAATAATAGGTCTTAAAATGTTAATGCTTAGCCATTTTTAATGGTATGTAAAAATCAACACTGTCATCACTTAAATATTCATTGTCATATTTATCATCATTATCATTGAGTGCTGTATCATTGAAGATATGGCTTATATTACTTTTACCGTCAATCTTTTTCTTTTCTAAACATAAATGTTTTTTCTTTTTAGAAAAACATTTAACCAGTCTATTCTGTATTTTCAAATTATAAGCAATAAATAATAGCTTTGATACCCTTGTATCAATTAAATAATTTCGCTTTTTAGATTTTTGCAAAGAAACCTCTTTGTTTGCACACTCAGCAGATACAATGCTGCAACTACAAGACAATAATATCAACGCCACTTTGCTCAATAACGTTGTAGATGCATATGCTTTCCACCATATAACTGGGTTACACTCCACACTAAGCTTCCAAATATAGCTGCGACTATCCTGGCTAAATATTCCTCTACGAGCTTTAAAGTTCATTGGTTCATCCAATATAACATCAGCAGCTAGTGTTTCATTTTCAGCTATTCTGAATATTTATGCTGCTCAGCTAAAACCATTTCTGAATGATTTAACTCTTTACCAGCAAATCTTGGATCAAGCAAATTAGCCGCAAAGTGTATTGGTCTAATGACCAATTGGTCTTCACGCTTTTTAACGCAAGTAGTAATACTCTCTTTTCTTTGTAAAGTCAGTAGTGTTGAGTTTTGCAACACATCAGATATCTCAGCTGTGACATATGAAAAGACTTATTTTGCAATAGACACTGATGCTGTATCAAACTCTGATTTCAAAATAGCCTCTGATATAGGTTTTAGTAGTTTTTAAGCTAAATCTGTCCTTTTCCAGAATAATTAATTTAAAACTAACTCTTTAAGGTTAACTCCTTTTTTTTTTATTGTGTTTTTCAATATGTTCTTGTGCTTTCTCATCAGTTACTGCCCATCGCATTGAATCACAAAGACGCAAATTGCGCTGTAATATTGAAAATGGAGATGACCATTTTGTTACAATAGGAAGAATTAAAGTCAAATTTTTTTTCAGAGAATGTAGACTACAGCGCTCAAGGATACTCTCTAAAACATGTTTGTTTTTAAAAAACTTTTTGTTAATTTTGCTTTAGTGTTTCAAAAATGATGTTGTTCTTCTTTACTAGGTCACAAGCTAATAAATTTAGACCATGAGAAAAACAGCCATATGTTGACATCCAATCATATCTATTTTCAATCAATTTCCAAACAGCCACCATGGCTGATTCATGGTTTGATGTAACATTTTGATCTTCAATAATCTCAACCATTTGATCAAGTAGGTATTATTCGGTGTGGGAGTTTTCTTTTAGAGGAATACTTTTTATGCATATTGGAGTTTGATAAGCTAATATAATCTGTATGTGTAAATCATTATTTATACAAAACCAACCATCTATCATGAGGACGAATGTTTCTGCCTGGGAAATCAGTTCTTGTTTTAATTTATTTAATTGGTCATATACTGTGCCTAAAAGATCATGACTAAGAGCATAACAAATGGGAGGTGACTAATCAGGTCGAATCTTTTTAAATAAGTTAATCCAAAATGTATTTTCATGCTGAAAGGGCTGGCTGTTGAGTAAATTGCTTTTGCATACTGTATATTTATTTTATCTCACTTTTGTGCTGACATTTTATCAAAAAAATATGATATAGAGGTTTTTGATTGAGAGGTAAAATAGAGGTTGAGCTGACAGTCTTTTCTGAAGATTTTGAAAAAGAACACTCTTGGAGATTAGAAAGTCATTAGCAATCACACTCATTGTGGAATTGGTGCTTACCTTTTTTACAAAACTGGTAAAGTTGTTGTCACACAAATTGCTTATTAAACCTAACACACCTTCATTATTACTTGTATTTGTGTCAAGTTCAGATAAAGATTTTACAAGTATTATTCCATTTTTTGTTTTAGGCACAAAACTCTGTTTTAAAACATCAGCTGTAAATTTTGTTTTTACAAACCTTGGTGATTCAGGACAATCTGTAACTAAATGTTTTTTAGCCCGAGTGGAGTTTTGTGTCAAAAACTTTGCATTGCAGTTTATGCAAAAAAGTGTTGTTTCTCCATTATTGCATTTTTTTTTAAATGTCTATTCCAGACTTAGTCAATATATATATATATATATATATATATATATATATATATATATATATATATATATATATATATATATATATATATATAAATGTTGTATACTGCTGAAAATACAAGTCTTGTCTGTTTAAGAGTGATCAATATCTTTTTTTAAAAAATAGATCAAATTATATTAAAATAATTTAAATGAAAAAAATACAACTTTATGATGGAACTAAAAGTTTCATGCCATTCAGCCATATTATTCAAATAAAAAATAAAAACCGTTATAAAAAATACAAATTTAGCGTTGCAACGGCATCTGACGTCAATTATACGTGATCCGATATTTGCTAATCGCCGGAATCAAAGTTAGTAAAAATTTTTTCCTATGCCTACAAGCAGAAACCAATTCAATTTTTTTGTTAAGTAGTAGTCGACTATCAAAAGTCATAATAAAATACTTTTCATTGAAGCAAAGGTTACACTTTTTTGCAGATGGGTTAAAAGATTGGCATCTTTTAATTATGTTCCACTTAAGGTGGCACACAACTGAAAACAAGTTTTTTTGTAAATAATCAAAAGTTTGATTTTTTTTTTTTTTTTAATGACAATTAATTTATATTAAAATAAAATAAAAAACAGATAGTTTTTTTTTAAATTAATTTTATTACCCATAATGGCCAAAAATGTGTTTTTAGTAAATCTTCAAAACCTAATAACTTAATTTTGCCTTAACAACTGAAACTAAAATTTTGAACATAGCTTCCTAATCATATTTCACCCTGCTTGACCGTGGAATTTTTATGATTTAAATTATTTCATGAAATATTGCATTTCTAACAAAATCACCTAATATATATATGAAATATCAATAAATCCAGCACTATAAACATCAATATTTCACTTTCTATAAATTTTTATGAAAATTCTGAGGGTTAAATGAAGTATTATATTATGATAAACAAATCCTGAAAATTTTATTATGTAATTCTGTTTTGTTAATGAGAAAATGTGTTTCAAAGTTTAAAAAAATACATATTGAGAAAAAAGCAAAAATAAGAAAAAAATATATAAGAACATAAAAATTATTAAAATCCACCAGAAATGTAACTATCAGTTGTTTCTTTTATTTGCTGATCGTCTATGAAACCTTTTTTAACTGCTCTTTTTTTTTTCTGCATTTTACTTTTATCAGTTGACTTTGACTTCATATGTTGAATTCTGGTTTTGTCAAGTAAAGTTTACTTGACGAAGCTAATGTAACAATTCCATTCAAGCCAAAGTATTTTAAAACTTCTAATATACCATTAGCACCATCATTATAATGCAGCACTGCTGAGTATGTTCCCATTTCAATTGTAGACTTACTAACAAATGTGTGCTTTGGTACGCAAGACCATATAATAAAATTTAATGCTTCATTGGCATTTAGCGTCGTTCCATGTAAACATTTAATTAGAAGATCATCAGCCTGAAGATCCTTGATGATTGGTAAAATAAGATTCTTAATCCAGATAGGTATACATGATTTTGATTTGCAATTTGTATTATTTAGAGCCCAATATTTGCACCAACTTGTCAATCCTCTTGGGCAAAACTGATGTTGCATTTGCTGGTTTTCAAAGTTGGTAAAATGAAATAAAATAGCATAAACTGCCTTTTTCATAGCATACAAGTTGTTGACATTTTGACGAATGGCCATGCCATAATAGTTTTGGATAGAATTTATACATTTTTCTGTTAGGTTACCTCTACCTGATAAAGGTGTTTTAGTGCCTTTGTGTGCTTTGACTAAATTTCTAAGTTGTGTACCCAATCTTTTTTGCACATGACCTACACATTCAAGTTTTATTGGAGTGATGTCAAAATCCTGGTAAGGGTTTGAGTTTTTGACATCTTTGAATGAAGAAGTGTCCCCATCACCAAGAAACTCTTTATTAATTAGATTATTTTTTTTAACCGAGCGATTAAAAATTGTTCCTGCTCCTGCTGACTCCATACTTTCAGACGAAGATTTGTGATTTATTTCACATTGATGATCAATTATCCAACACTGATATTCTGGAGTTCCTTTTTTTACAATTAATTTTTCACTTTAAGAATTGAAAAATTAATAAAAACAAAATAGTTATCTTTTTCAGAATCAAATGTATTCGAGTAGTTGAGTTTGATTTTCTTTTCACTAGAACAGCTACTTGCTGCTTGAGTTGTGGACGATGTCATCGTCGATGATTGAGTTGTGGACGATGTCATCGTCGATCACACATTAGGAAACGGCTGATTGAAAAATCTGCTCTGCCGTTATTAATAACGGCAGAGCAGATTATTCAATAAGCCGTTTCCTATGTGTGATCTGCCAAATATAATAATATAATTCAAATATCATAATTCAAAATTTTATTAAAGAACAAGAGTGTTTTTAATCGGGTAGGTACAATCGGCAGAGCAGAGCAGATTGGCAGAGCATATCATTGAAATGTTAATATATAAACATTTCAATGATCTGCTCTGCCAATCTGCTCTGCTCTGCCGATTGTACCTACCCGATTAAAAACACTCTTGTTCTTAAATAAAATTTTGAATTATGACTTTTAAAGGGAAAACTAACAAGAGTCTGCGTATAACAAATTAAAACCAAGTTTGTGATGGTGTTTTACTGTTTTGAATTCAGAAAAACTCCTATGACTGATGGTTGCTAAGGCGTTGTTAGGGAATTTATTTTCAAGTGTCATCTACTAA
>NC_061167.1:20983910-21006410 GCF_022113875.1 Hydra vulgaris
TCTTTTTATAAGTTCTTATCATTAATACAAGCGAAGCTGTGTATTAATGAAAATACTAAAAATAATCAGCTATCAACAGTACTAATAATTTTACCTCCAAAAGATGTTAGTTATGGCTCAGCAAGCTATTGTATGCATAAATACAAAAATGCCATGAAAACTTTTCAAACAATATCTAATAAATCAATATCGCTTGAAGAAATATCAAATTTGTTGCCTGTAACCAAAGTAATACCTAAGTGAACAAGTAAAATGTTAGAATTACTCAGGTTTACTGTTGAATGGAAGAAGAAAAAAATATTAGAAAAGGTTTTATCAATTAAGAAAGACAAAACTAAAAAGAAGCAAGCTAATAAAGAAAGGAAATTCAAACAACATTAAAAACAACTTGTAAAAAAGGAACCAAAAAGTACCTTCATTTCGAATCTAATGAAGATAAAGTTGAAGACTTCTTTCCTCTGATTCTTTCCAGAATATATAGTATCATTTTGTTTTCGCTGATTTTGGATTATAGATTATTTGTTTTTTTTGAGTATGTTAATGTAATATTTTATTTTCTGTTCTTAAAAGAAATCAATAGAGTTTTTTTTACAGTTTTTTGAATCGGTATCTTAAAACACAAGTTAAAGCACCATAAAATGCTATTTTTTAAAATTTGAAATGCGATTTTGAGAAAATTGGATTTATTCTGCGCACACACGTTTTAGCACTGTTTTTAGAGTATTGAAGCAACGTTTCTTATAACGTTCTGCAAACTTAGTTTCAAAAAGGCTCAAAAAATTTAAAATTATTAAAAAAATTTTTTTTAATATCTAGTAGATTTTTTTAATTTAGAATGTTTTCTAAGGATGATAAATAATTTTTTTTCATGGCTTAACAATAATAAATATCTTTTATTTTAGTGGTTCCCAACTTTTTTTAATTCGTTCCCCTAATTATATATTATAAAATCTTCATGGACCCCTTTTCTTCTAAAATTTATTAAAAGGTGAACATTTTGATAAATACCAGCAATTAATTTCTGAAAATTAGGTTTAGTTTTAGATAGAGCATTCTAATATCTGCATCAATATCGAGTATATTTCTTTTTTTAGTTTTAGACGATTGCTGAAAACCTGGCTTCACAAAAATATGATGTTGAAAAAGTAATATGGGCTTTAAGTGCAACATAATGGATATGAGTTCCTTATTTTCAACCAGAAGTTATTTAATGGTGTTGTTTTGAAGTAATCCTTAGCCGTGGTATCATTATTTAACTCTATAAATTCTTCTTGTGCTTCCTCTATCACATTTTTTACATCACAAGAAAATGGTGGTATAATAACTTCACTGCTCAATAGGTTTACATCTGGAAAATAGTTACCAAAATTCATTAATGAAATTATCTAAGTGACAAACTATTTCTGTCTTAATAACTTCGGGAAGCATTTTATTTTCAATTACATTATTTAAATTTTAAAAAATAATTAAATTTCCGTTATTAATTCTAGTTAAATACAGTTTGAGCTTTTTAATAAATACCTTCAGTTTATCCGAGTGTGTAACCGCATTAGCATTTTTGTCTTGAAGTTGCATATTTAATTTGTTAAAATGACCCACAATGTCCACAAAATAAGCAGGTGTTGTTTCAAAATTTTCAAATTTAAAATATTCTATTATTCCACTTTTCATTTGACATAAAAATTATTCGACATCATTTTTTTTTTTTTTTACTTGCATTTACTCCCAACAAGGCTGCAAGCAACCACTATGAAGTTGGGAGTTACTAGGAAAAAAAAGAACAGAGTTATAGAGCAAGGAAACGGTTGACAGAAGACTTGAAAAGATGAAGGTTGTATGAGTCAAGAAAACATGAAGATGGGAGAGAGTTCCAAAGGATTGAAGTGCGGGGAAAAAAACTAGATGAATAAAAGTTTTTAGAGCATGCAGGGACAGATACAGTAAACGAATGAGACTTAGCTGAATGACGAGTAAAACGAGAATGAATTTTAGTTGATGGAACTAGAGAAAATAACTCCTTTGAGCAGTGACCATGATAGTATTTGTAGAAAAGAGAAAGAGATGCAACTTTATGATGATGGGAAAGAGGTTCAAGCTTAGCAGATAGTCAAGGTCCATCAAAATTTACAATGCGTTTTTGGACCTTGTCAAGAAGAGAAAGTGAATCGTTAGAAGAACCAGCCCAAATATGACAACAGTATTCCATACAGGGACAAATAAGAGATTTGTAGAGGAAGAGAATGGAATCAGAAGTAAGGAAATGGCGAGCACGATAAAGAGAAGCAACCTTAGCAGAAGCTAATATAGCAATCGATTGTATATATGGTTTCCATGAAAGGTCAGTAGTAAGCGATAATCCAAGAAGACGTAAAGAGGAGGACTCAGTAAGAGGATTGCCATTCATTAATATAGGAATGTTGACCATATTACGGTAGTTGTTTGCAGTAAGCAACTGGGTTTTTTTAGAGTTGAAATTCATAAGCCACTGTGAACCCCAACCTATTACTGAAGTGAGATCGGATTCAAGATCAGCTGCTTGTTCCAGGCGATCGAAAAAAGAAGACTTTTTGTCAAGACAGGAGTATAAAAATGAGTTATCAGCAAAAAGAGCTACTTTAGATGAAAGGTTGTCAGGAAGATTGTTTATGTAGATAAGAAACAAAACAGGGCCCAGGATGGAACCTTGGGGAACCCCAGAAGTTACTGGAAATAAAGAAGAGTGTTGGCCTTGGATGACTTTAATAAACCGGTTAGAAAGAAATGATTTGATAATCTCAAAAACTTTCCCAGAAACACCATATGAAGCAAGCTTATGGAGAAGACCAGCATGCCAAACTTTGTCGAAAGCTTTAGATATGTCGAGAGCAATAGCCCTAGCCTCACCGCCTCCATCTAATGCACGATAAAATCTTTCAGTTACAGCAGTTAGCAAGTCGGCCGTAGAGCGAGAGGATCGAAAACCGTATTGATTGTCTGACAGCAGTTTATTTGACTCAAGATGAGATGTGAGGAATTTGTTGATCAAAGACTCAAAGACCTTGCTAATAACAGAAAGAAGACTGATCGGACGATAATTGGAGGGGTCAGAATTTTCTCCAGAGTTTTTGAATATTGGAACCACAGATGCCATTTTCCAACAAGCAGGAAAACAAGACTCAGTCAAACACTTGTTAAATAGTTTAGAGAGAATTGAAGCAAGTTCTGGAGAACAATTCTGCAAGACTGTGACAGGAATGTTGTCTGGACCACAAGCTGTAGACGAGTTTAATTGAGATATGACTTTAGCAACAGAAGCCGGAGTGATTTGAATGTCTAACAATGGGTCAACCTGTTTGACTAGAATGGAAGGAAGAGAATGTCCATAAGATTCAAGAGTGGAATTAGAAGAAAAGTTCTTTGCAAATAGTTCTGCCTTATTCTTGGGAGAGGTAATAAGATCAGTCCCATGAATGAGAGATGGAATGTTAGATCTACCCTTGTTAATAATGCTGTTGAAGATTTTCCAAAAGTCTTTAGAGCCTAACTTCTGCGATAAGATGTGAGATTTAGTGAACTGAGAATAATGGAGTTTAGCATCAGAAAGCACCTTTTTACATCAATCTTGCAATAATAAATAGCTGTTTGTTCTCAAGAGAGTTGTTCTTTTGAAAAAGATGAAAAAAATAATTACGATTGGATATAGCAGCCGCACAAGAAGGAGAAAACCATGGAATAGAATGAGGCTTGACTTGAAACCAACGCGAAGGAATAAAAGCTTCCATTCCAGCCTAAATCCAGGAGGTTACGTAGGAGGCGCATTTGTCAGCTGAGAGAGAAAAAACATCAGCTCAAGGACCATCAAAAAGAAAATCACGAAAGGAATCCCAGTCAGCTTTAAGGTAGTAGTAGGTGGTGCGATGATAAGGTGAGCCCAAAAAAGAAGTACAAGAAGAAAGATTTATAGAGATCATTGCATGGTCAGAACCACCTAAGGGAGAAAAGGGAGAAACTGAACATAAGCTAGGGTCAGAGACAAGACATAAGTCAAGGAGTGAAGGTAAATGATTAGGGTTGTCAGGAAAACGAGTCACAAAGTTAACTATCTGAGTAAGAGATTGAGAAACGCAGAAGTTAAAGGCTTTAGTGCCAGCAGGATCAGTGGTGTTAGAGCCAAGCCATTCAGTGTGATGGGCATTAAAACCACCAACAACAACAATATTGGCAGAGGGGTAAAGAGAGAGGGCATGGTCAATTTGATCAGAGATAAAATCTAAAAGAGTGCGATCATGGGAAGAAGGAGAACGATAAAGAACAAAGAGAAAGGTGGTAGAGTGAAGAGGTGCTAGGCGAAAGCACATAAAAGAATGGTCAAAGGATTCGAACCTGATTTCACGACAAATAGGGGAATTAATGCGTATCTATACCCCTAAACCTAGCATGTGACTATTTGAGTCTTTACGAATCAAAGGATAGTACCCTTCAACACTGACATCTGAAGAAGGAATTGCAGAATTTAAATTTGTTTCACTAAGTGCAAGCGAGTCTGGTGAATTTTGCAGGAGGTAAGACTCAACTGATGGAAAGTTGCTTCGTAAACCGCGAATATTTATAAAAGATATATAAAAATATTTAGGTGGTGGGGATGGTTTTTTAGGTTTTAAATTTTGGATTACTTTGGTCATGATCTGGGTTTAATGAGAACTTGACTCATTCATAGATAGATCACAGCCTCCTAATCAATGAGCTATGCAGTTGTCTCAGTCCTGTTAATTAACCCTAAGCCGTGACATAGGGCTCCTTATGTGGCCTTGACAATGCACACCAAAAGCATTAACAGGGACACCACCCATGCGCAACATGGCACTGTTAATACTCTGATACTTTGCAGCTGTTGATGGAATCAGCCTCTCTGAGAGCTACCACAGAGTTCGGGAAACCTTACTACCAGCAGGCCTCAGAACCATTAAACTGAGTTTTAGAGCTGTACCCTCATATGGAGATAACAGGAAGAGTTGCATAGCCATTATCAAGGAGGCATAAGCAAAATTCTATAAGTAGAGTCAAGGAGATCCAGCATTCATCATCCTAGGCAGGAAACAATGTAACACAGGTTACATCTACGCCAGCCTAATAGATGAAGAAGGGGTTCAAGGCTGGTTAGCAGAATTTTTCTGCTTACCCCTAAAGTCTTTGCCTAGGAGGCCTTCTACAAGACAGTAGCTGGATGCAGTTAACATCTGCCCAAGATGAGTGTTTTTATCGAGACACCATCTCTAGCCTTTACTCAACCAAGAGCCCCAAGGCAGGGGAATTTTTAGTCGGAGTTTATTTCTCCTAGCCTTTGCCTAAGAAGAGCACACTTTTGTTAGATGCAGTGTTTTTCATTAGGAAAAACACTGCATCTAACAAAATACAGGAGTCTAAGGTGAGTGTAGGTTTTGTAGTTGGAGTAAGTAGTTAGTTACTGAGCTCACACTGCATTAGAGTATAAACAGAACACAAACAAACATAAATCAACTTACGGGTGAGTCAACACCGCGCCAGAGGTTCAGACAGAACACAAACATACATAAAAAAACATAAAAACATAAACATAAACATAAACATAAACATAAATTTCTAAGCTTGAAAAATTTTTCCAAAAAATTTCCAGCCATCGCACTAAAGTATAAAACAATAACTTATTGTGTTCAGCATCAGAGCAATAACTTATTGTGTTCAGCGTCAGAGCAATAATTTATTGTGATCAGCGTCAGAGCAATAACTTATTGTGTTCAGCGTCAGAGAACAAAATTTTGTAAAATGTTGAGTGTTAAGAGCAAAAGATTATATATGATTGACCAATTAGACTAATTGATTAAATACAACTTTCAAACTACCGGGTAAAGTTTAGGTTGCCAAAGCCTGTCTATGAATTACTAACTATGTTGAAACACCAACTATATAATATATATAATATATATAATATATATTATTTATACTATATATAATATAAAAACCATCTATAATGTAAATATTCAGTTGAGATAAGAGTTGAGAGTTGAGATATTATATATAAAATATTATCAAATTTTGATAGAAAATAACACAAACTTTCTTTCAAACAAATCAGTTTTTTTTTTTAAATATTATTTAGGTGCCCCAAGAAGACCTAACCGACTTGTCATAGAGCACCGTGGAAATGCATTTAACTAGGAAGTTCACGCCTCCTTCCTTATCGTGACGCGAAAATATGTCCAGAACTCGTTTCGAACATGGATCTCCTGCTTCTAAAGCAAGCGCTCTAACCATTAGACACTAGATAATCGGTATCGTATAAGTCGATACCGAGAAAAATGGTCTCGTATCGCGTGGTATCGCTTATATACTAATGTCGATACTATCAGTATCGGTTCGATACCACTCGATACCGAGAAGGATGGTCTCGTATCGTGTGGTATCGCTTATGTTCCAATATCGATAATATCAGTATCGCTTCGATACGAAACGAAACCGATAATTAAAAAAATCGTTTAGTATTGCATGGTCTCGAATCGAGACTCTCAATAAAACAAAAAAACAAAAAATTAAAATGTGACTTATTGAATTTTTTATTAACAAAATACAAGTACAATTATTTTTTAGAGATTTAGTTATTGTTTTTTAATAATCTGCTATACTTTGGCTATTGTCCATTCGTTGTTTTTTCCTTTGCCGTAGTTTCGTTGGTATTTTAGGATTTTCTTCTATTAATTTTGGCAAAGATAAGTTTGATTCATGTCCTATATCACTTTTACTTTCATTTTCTTGTTTGATGGGCCATTTTTTGATGTAATTTTCAAGAGCGGAATAGTTCTGCATTATAAATACAAGCTTATCTGCCTTGTCACTATCGAGATTGTATCTACGATCAGTGATGACAAGGCCAGAAGCAGAAAAGGTTCTTTCAGATGATGCAGAGGTTGGTGGAGTAGCCAACCAAGATCTTGCAACACCCAAAAAGATAGGAAGTTGCGCGGCATGCTACTTCCACCGTGCTAAGGTGTCAATTTTACCTACATTTTTGGATCTAATTGTTTTTTGGTATTTTTCCATTTCTAGTTTAATAGGAGGGTTTTCGTGTATATCATGTGAATTAGTATCTTCCTTATAATTTGCTAAAATAATATTGTATTCATTTTCCTCCCAACTTTGTGCATTATCAGCAACGGAATCATTACTACCGTTCATATTACTGGAGCTTGAGACAGACAATAAATAATTCTCAAAGTATTCTTTGGTTGTGGGATGGTTTTCAACCATTTTTTGAATATTTTCATCGTCAACATCAAGAAGATGTCCACGAATAAATGAATGAAGGTAACGTCGTAGTGCAAATACGGGTAACTTACGGCCTTTACCTGGGAATCTTTTATTTAGTTCTGATAATAAGTCCTCCGGGAATTTTTCTACTAATTTGTTGTTTCCATGAGTAACATGGAAACAACAAATTAGTAGAAAAATTCTTTAAGTTATATGTTATTTCTTTCTTTCTCGTTGAAGTTGATAAATGCTGTTACTTTCCACTGTGTCAATTCGGATCTCTGTGTCAGAAGATAAAAAAACTGATAACTCTTTAACAGATTTAAGCACTGGAACAATATTTTCAAAAAGTAGAAACTGTTCATCTGTAGGTACGGTTTTCTTCCAATCATCACCTTCTGTATCGCGTAAGTATATGAGTGGAACCTTCAGTCGAAGCATGGCGTGCAGCATATCGTAATGGCTGTTCCATCTCGTGGTTACTGTGAAGGGTATTTTGAGGTAACTCACATCTAACCTGGAACAAGATTCTTTCGACGAAACACTGAAGGTTGTCGATTTATGAAGCCTGGTAGTAAGTGAGCTGGCTTTAAGAAAAGCATCTTTCAGTTGGCGACGGAGATTATTTTTTGAGAAAGTTGTTGAATGTTTTATTGTGGCATTTGGTAATATTTTGTTCATAAACCTCTTAAAATTTTCAAAATCAGCAAAACTGAAAGGCAAGCACTCAGTAGCAATCAAAGTAATGATGTCATGATCAACTACTAATTGACGCCGATCTTTAAGTGGCAACTTTTTTGCCTTCTTCGGGAGAGTGAGAGTTTTAAAGGCTACATCTTTTGCGGATTCAGAAGAACCTGTCTTGATTGCGTTTAGTTCTTTATCTCCTTGTGATCTCTGCTTGTCTTCTTTTTTTGAAGTTCGATGAATAACTTCTTATGTTGTGTTTAAATATACTTTCGCAAGCCAGTAGTATTTGCTTGCTTTGTTGCAAGCTTATTTCCACAAGTTTTACACAGAGCAGATTCTACTAAAAATGTAAATTACAGTTTAATAACAAATAAAATGGTTTTATTTTTTTATCATAATATTATTTTATTTTTATTAAAAACAACAGAGCCGGGACGCTTCGAACTCACTTATGGCCTGAGGTAAAATTAAGTTTATTTACTGTAAACTTTACCTCTAAAAAAAGGAGTTCAATAATTTCAGAAATATTATTACCAAAAAAAAGACCCTTTAATACGCGTGAACTTAATTTTTTTACAATTAATTAGTAGGTATCTTTATTTGAAATAAAAAAAAAATTCAAAGTGAGCCGATATACAATCTGGCAATCAATTTAGCACACTGTGGTTTGCGATTTATGAATTATTGCTCCACCAATTAAATTATTTTTTTTTAAATCCTAATAGTTAATAAACAATAATAGTTGTAAGATAAAGGCGTAAAAAAAACCCTGCGTTTTTAGTAAAAAAATTTAATTCCTATTAAAGACTTGAACCTAGAACTCCGTGCTTATATGCCATAACTTTATCTGCTCGGCCACGCAAACTCACGCATTTGAAGGTAAGTTATTATATCTAATAATAATTCGAGACTAAACGATACCAAACGATACCAACATTAACGATACTTTCGATACCAGTATCACGTGATTTCGATACCGATACTGTATGGTATCGCACCGATACCAGACGAGAAATCGAGACTCGAGACCGATTATCTAGTGTCTACTAACCATTGCGCCACGGCCGCAAAATAAGATAGTTTTATACTGCATTTAAGATTTACGGATGAAAGAATTAAGATATTATATAGCATAAATTATTGCAAATCATTACAAAGTAATAAATGCATTTATTTCTTCGTAGTTTTCAAGCATAAGTTACACTTTTAATTTAAGATTTAACTTGTTTCTTTAAACAGAAAAAACATCAAAATTAAAATTCACTAACCAAAAAATATTTAGAATTTACTTTCACTTTGTGGTCTGCCTAAAAGGTTCTCTCATGGACCACCAGGGGTCCATGGACCACCAGTTGGGAACCACTGTTTTATTTAGATTATTCATGGCTTACAAATTGTAAGTTACAATATTTAATAGATAAATTTGGGTTTTACGTTTTGGTTTCACTGCATTCTGAGGTCTCTTTACATGCACTGAGATTATTATTTTTCTTTATTATCTATAAAAATATTGTACTAAAATTTGTTTAGCATATGTAAAATGTTAAAACGCACATAGAAATATAACGCTCGTATGATAGTATATAGAAAAATCCTAATTTTATATCATATCTTAACTTTATAAAGTATTTGTTATCCTTTTTGTTTTGTTTTTTATTTTTAACTTATGATATAAATTTTAAACAATCAATTGTATGATAGTCTTGTTAGTCCCTATTTAACTTAGTTATCCTTGCAATTATTCCAAAATAAATTAAAACTTTCATGTTAAAAATATAAGTTTATCTAAAAGGAATCTGGTAAAGAAGTTATAAATATTTTTTCTTGTATACGTGTTCTCGGAATATCTCACTTAAAAAACGGTACGAAGTAGTCGCATAAAATTGCAAATAATAATGGATTGCTACTTCATAATTGTTATTTTCTGAAACAACTTCCTATAGTTGATGGTATTCTTTCTTCTTGTGCGTTGATATCTTGATTTATACTATATTTTTTTTTTCTTAAAAAAAATGGTTTTGCGCGGCAAGAAGGGAAAAAGTCCTCCTTTTATGAGTCAAGAATTTATAATTCAAAATCATGGGGACATTGTTTCGTGTGTTTGTATGGTCGTTATGGTTGGATTAATGTTTCAGGTAGGATTTGTGCATTGTTATCTAATATTATTATAATGCTATATATTATTATTATTAATATATATATATATATATATATATATATATATATATATATATATATATATATATATATATATATATATATATATATATATATTACAAAAAATCCACGCAGTGCATATAAAAGTGGTTTAATACTATAATAATATTAAAATATATGATATAATATTATTATAGAACATTATCTGAAAACTGAATATATATAATAATATATATTCAGTTTTCAGATAATATTCTTCTGACTAAATACTTCGTCCAGTTGTTGGCGGTTAGGTTACGTGATTATTTAATCATTGTGGTAGTTTTACAGACATTTTTGATAGTCTGAAAAAATGTTTGGGTGAAGCAATGATATATTTTGATCGTTAGGCAAACTTAATGATGTTTATATAATAAATATCTCCAGTCATTTTATGGATATCATTCTGAAAGAGACTGTTAAGAATTCCAGTATTTGTAAACTATAAGTTATGTTGCAAATGTATGGTTCTGATTTCAATAGAAAAAATATTTTATATTTATTTAACTTGTTTTCATGGATTATTACAAATAATATATATTTTCATTTATTAATTTATATACAAAGTTGTATATTTAGAGAAGTATAAAAAAAATAAATTAATTGTATATTTAGAGAAGTATAAAACTAATTAATGCAACCAAAGTCATTGGCTTATGTATGTTTGTTTTCCTAAAAGTTTGTCTATTATCAGTTGATGTATTATTATGCCTAAAAATAGCTTACATATTTGTGTGTGTATGCATGCGTGAAAGTGTATATATGTGTATGTATAAATATGTATGTGCGTGTAAGTGTATATATATATATATATATATATATATATATATATATATATATATATATATATATATATATATATATATATATATATATACATACAACTCTCGGAATTAAGAAAAATGAGGTTGGCAAAAATTATTTAACATAGAAATGAGGTCGGCAATTTTTTACCGAATTATAACAAAAAAAAATTCATTTGAGCTGCATCTTTCCAACCAGGGGGAACTGTGTGATAGATGAAACCTTCAGAAATTCAGCAAAAAACATCCTTCAGACAAAAAACAACCTTCAGATCATTCAGAAAAAAAATTAATTCGAAAAAAATTCATTTGAGTTGCATCTTTCTAATCAGAGGAACTCTGTGATAGATGAAACCTTCAGAACATTAATATTACAGCCTTTATTATATATTATACAAGAGTATTTTGGAATGCAATCTAACTATTTTTTAAGATTTGTAATTTCTTTTAAAAACTGTTATATCTGAAATTAACGCAAGTCTGAATAATTTAGTTTCTTAAATCTGTTAGGCATTGTCTTATAACATCTTTACTTGGAACAAAAACCATGTGCTTTAAAAGTGAGCTAGAAGCTTTCACCCATGTAGAAAATATTGCACTGGCTAATCCTAGAGATATATTGAACCTGTCAGCAAGATCAGTTGTCAATTCAAGTCTTAGTATCATTAAATATTCACTTTTGCTGCATAACTTTTATATTGTTCCAAATAGTTTAGGGTTTTTCTAAATTTCAAAAAACAGCAGATGTTTTTTTAACATCACTTTATCTTCTTTTGAAACACTGCAGGGCTTGAATTAACGCAAAATCTTAAATTTTTTTGTTTGCCGGAGTTTAAAGTTGCGTAAGTTACTGTTATAATATAGCTTAAGTTATTATTTATAGTTTAAGTTGCATTTTTAGAGTAAGGAGCAAGTAGTGTATTTAATACTATTAAGATATTACTATAAGTAATTGTTTTTACTTAATATGATTTTTAAAAAAGTAAGAATAAAAATGCAAGTATCACAATATTTAAACCACTTTAATTAGTCATAGAAAACTATTTAATACGTTCATGCTGACGATAACACATGCTATTTTTAAAGAGTATTTAATTGTTATTGTAAACTAACTGCAAAAATGAACTAAATTTACTTTTTATTTAGAACGACTAAGCAATAAATAAAAAGTCCCAAAAATTATGTGATTTTGTGATGTTTATTTAATTATTGTTGTGGTTTATGTTGTTTATGTTGATTATTTTCATCAATATCAAAATAGTCCCAGATTGGACTGTTAGTTGCTTTGCTCATTGTCGATTTATTTCTAATTTAATTTTATCTTTAAGTTTAATTCTGTTAAAAAAGAAAAGTTTTGATTTCACTTTATAACTTTTTATTTAAATGGTCTTTTTATAAAAAAGTAGAACAAAAGTTTCACGTAATTAAACTTTGAATGAATTAGAATTTTTTTTTTTTGAAACAGATTTTTTTTTTTTTTTGCATCACTCATTCTTTTTTTAGAGAAATAAAAGTTTAATTGTAACTTTTCTTTGAATAAATAGGAATTTGAAGAGAAAATCGCTTGAAAACTTGTTTTTTTCAATTTTGTTAGTTTTTTATTTTTTCACGTTAAGAGACAAATGCCAAATACGACACATAAATTGGGAATTTTTTTATTTATTTTTTATTTAATTTACCTCCTCAAGGCCGAGAAGGCCACTACAGACGAGGAGGCTACTTATTTGTGGTTATAACCCTCTCTCAACTCTATAACTCCGAAACACAAACCTTGATGAACAAGGCCGCTGCGCGGAGAAATGAGTTGAGCGTGGTACTACCAGGGATGTGGTGGGGATCGAACTCGGAACCACTCGTTTATGAAGCAAGCGCTCTACCACTACACCACTACTGCATATCAAATATTTTTATTTAACCCGAGTTATGACATTTTGACAATTTAAGTTACCATCTATCTTGAATCATTGCCACTAATTAATGTGTTAATTATTCAGGCTTGGTCGGGAAGTGGGAGCAATCGCTCTCGATTGCTGACCACGGAAATAATGTTTTGAGAACATTTCAAAAAGCAAAAAAAAAAATGCGCATAAGATTAATTGGACTGATGAGAGACAATTACAAAAAATAAATTTAGGAAAATAAAATATCTTTTAAAGCAAAAAAACTTAAAGAAAATAAATTACGTTTAGAACAAATATTTTCGAAACATCGCTCTTTTATAATTTTTTTATAAAATTAAGCGACGTTTTTTATATAAAGTAACATCTTACGTTTGTTTAAAATTCTTGTTTAAAGTGCTTGTTTAATTCTTTGTTTAAAATTCTTTGTTTAAAGTTCTTTATTTATCAAAGTTTGCAAGTTTTAGTTTTATCTAAGCTAAATTATTTAATAAATAAAAAAGTTAATTTGTTTAATACCTATTTAACAACTATTTTATGTTTCGTGTAGTTTGAAAAGTTTAACATATTTGAAACAATTCTTCTTAGTAAGATAAACAAATGAAATAATTAAATCATTGAATTACTATAAGAATTAAATTTACTAGATAGAAATCAACTAAAAAAGTTAAAAATACTTTTATGACGAGAAAGCGAAACTGCTTCATAATATCGCTGATGATGTTTAGTGAGTGGGCTTTTTAATTTTAATTAGTATTTAAATCAGAGAAAAGTATAATGAGTTTTTAAGAATGGCAACTTAAGCGAAAATAATTAGATTTAGTGAACAAATATCTAGAAACTTTTCTTTATATCTAATATCTTGCTATATATATTTATGTTCTGTTGTGACCTCAGGCGCGGTGCTTGTTCATCCGCGAGTTACTTTGTATGCATAGTTAGTGTTTAGTAACCAGAAACTTCTTTATGTTTGCTACATAATTAGTTTATTAACTTTAATGATTATTAATAACTTCATTAAAAACATTTATTTATGTAAACAAATAATAATAGTTAATGAGATTTGCGGCTATGCAGATGTGGCTCAGAGAATGAGCCATATAATAAATGATCCGAGAATGAGCCATAGAATGAGCCATTTTCATATCTGATACTACTGTCAACTGTATTGTTTAGTGCATTCTTGTACTTTTTTTTCATAACCTTAACAGGTTCTAATTGGTATGGAGTTGCCGACATTTTAAAAGTTTCCTTATCAAAAATCAATTGCAAAGTATAATATTTCCTTTTTATCCATATCCAATTTAGCAAATTTAGCAATTTAAATTAAATCAGCGTAATCAATTTTTTATAAAACAAAAATTTAGCAGTTCATCAAATATCTCTAATTAATACTGTCAGTAAGTAAAAGTATTAATAAATACTTTTTTCGACAGGAAAATAAAAAATATCATTGCGTAAAAATGACTAGAGAAGTTAGAAAATAGTTCCAATTGTTTGAATAAAAATTTGTCAGATTCAGAATATATAAGGCTGCGCTCTCTTGCAAAAAAAAAAAAAAAAAAAAAAAAAAAACGAGAGACTATATATATAACGTTCTATATAATGTAAAATACTTGTACAGGCTTGGTTGGGAAGCGGGAACGATCACTCTCGAATACTGACCACGAAAGTAATTTTTAGTTGCGAAAAACTTGCCAGGTTTTTTAGTCATTTTGAGAACATTTAAGCTTATGTATGTAACAAAAAATATTTTACGGACATACATTAAAACATGCATAAACTTGAATGTACTCAAAACATCCTATTATCAAGCAAACTTTAATACTATGGCTCATTCTTGGAGCCACATCTGCAAAGCCGTAAATCTTTTAAGCTATTATTTGTTTACAATAATAAATGTTTTAAATATACATTTTTTAAATTGTCAAAATTTTGAAGGTTTATTATAAATTATAGATTTTATTAGTATGTTCTTATTTTTTATTTAAAAAGTATGTATTTTTTATGTAAATGTAATTTTGTTTATCTGTTTTTTATTCTAACGTAATAGCAATTTTAATGATTTACTTTGTAAACATAGACTTTCGACAATAATTGTGTTTTCAATTAAGTTATTAATAATCATCAAAGTTAATAAAACTAATTATGAAATAAACATACAAGAAGTTTCTGGTTACTTAACACAAACATGCATACAAAGTAACTCGCGGAAGAACAAGCACCGTGTCTGAGGTCACGACAGAACACAAATATATATAGCAAGTTATTAGATATAAATAAAAGTTTTTAGATATTGGTTTACTAACTCTAATTTTTTTCGCTTCAGTTCTTAAAAACTTTTCATACTTTTTTCTGATTTAAGTACTAATTAAAATTAAAAAGCCCTCTCACTAAACATTATCAGGGATATTGTGAAGCAGTTTTACTTCCTTGTCATAATGTATATTTAACCTTTTTATTTGATTTCTATCTAGTTAATTTAATTTCTATAGTAATCCAATGATTTAATTATTTCATTTGTTCATTTTACTAAGAAGAATTGTTTCAAATATGTTAAACTTTTCAAACTACTCGAAGCATAAAATAGTTGTTATAGAAATTAACTTTTTTATTTATAAAATAATTTAGCTTAAATAAAACTTAAACTTGCGTTAGTTTTATTAGAATCTTGTGAGACTTTTCTGGGCTGGGGGCTATTTTTATTTTAGAGGCCTTTTTATGTGTCACAGCGTAAAAATGACTAAAAAAAAAAGTCTTCTTGACTTTTTCGGGTCCCCTAACATTGCGGGGCTTGGGCTATAGCCCCCTCTAACCCCAACCCTCCTTAATCTAGCACTGAAAATAAGACATGAGTATATAAATAAAAATTAAATTACACTCTTTGTTTATTTAACAAAGAGTATAATATAATTTTTATTTAATGAACATTTGTTTTGTAATATAATTTTTATTTAATGAGCATTTGTTTCCCTTTTAAACAATTGTAAGATGTTACCTTATATAAATGTTGCGTAATTATTTTAAAAAAATTATTAGATAAATTTATATTGCTGTATTTTAAAAAAATACTGCAAACATACTTATTGAATAAAAGTATTATAACACAGCGTTGTTTAATTGCATTTTTCATTTGTCATTAGTCTACGGTGATGTCAAATAATAAAAAACTTTTAGGAGTTAAATGCGTTAAAAAGGAATCGCCGAAGTCTGTAGATTGCGACATCTAATTTAAAGACTCCGAGCTTTTGAATAAAATAGAGAAGGCAAGCTTTGTCTAAAACAACAAGATTATTTTTTCTCGGTATGCATTAATTATTTATTTTTAATAAAAAAAACTTGGTTCAAACCTTTTTTTTTCAACATTATCTTTAATATAAATATAACGTGTTGAGAATTTGGGATCCCTTTAAAGTATGCTAATAACTCAATTAACTTTTAACAATGTAAATACTGTGTTAAAGTTATATTTATTAGCATCACTCGTTTTTGTTACACAATAAAATCTCATAACAAGGCCTGATATATGTGTGTGTATTTATATAATTATAACATGTAACTATGTATATAAGTATATATTTTTTTCATGGCAGTTATAACAAGGATTGGTGTGGGTGTTAAAAAGTTATTAAAAATAAAATTTTAAGTAATTTTAATAAATGGTTGGTTAGCTGAAAAGTAGTGACAGTTCTTTGTGGCAGTAGGCAGTAGTTGATTTATGTACTGAAGCCTTTATATATATAAATGTGTGTTTAGATAAGTCCTATGATGTCACACTAAAATAGCCTGCTGTCAGCAGCTTCAATACATAAATCAACTATCTAAATGCTCAAAAAGTTCAAATTCCCAATTTAAAGGTGAAAATATCCCATTCTCCAAATAAAGTTTTCCAAATTAAAGTTTTCAATAATTCTGAAAATTATTGAAAATTAAGTATTTTCAAAAACTAATAGAAAAATAACATAAAAAACTCTAATTTATTAATTGTGTTAAACTTGAAATAAAAATGCCGTTATTAGTATAACTGGTACTAGAAATTTATTTAACGAGGAAAATAGATTTCTTTATTTTACTGCTTGCTTTTAATTAAAATGTAAATTAAATATGTATAATAAAATGTAAATTAAATAGGTTTAATAACGGCCTTGGTCTAAAGAAAATTAATATTAATTATAAAAATGAACTGGCAATAAATGTGAAATATGAAATTTATGAGTTCGTGTTTACTATTTTCAAACCTTTTCTATTTTTAAAACACTTCTTTTGAGCACACAATTTGTTACATGATGGTGTAAGGGTTTGTCCATAAAAGATGTCAAGTAGAATTTAAATAGAAGATATTTTCATTGAGCATAAATTCACCATTGAAACCATTGAAAAAGAAATATATATTCAAAAGAATTTCCTAAAAATGAAAGTGCCAATGATATATTAAACACATTTTAATATATCATTGGCACTTTCATTTCAAGACTTTAGTGGAAAAACAGGCATTGTCACATTTAAAAAGTTTTGAGAAAGTCTATATAAAAAGCAAAGAACACCAAATATGAGAAAAAAAAATTATTAAATACTTTCTCAAAACTTTTAAAATGTGACAACGCTTGTTTTTCCACTTAGGTCTTTGTATATATATATATACATATATATATATATATATATATATATATATATATATATATATATATATATATATATATATATATATATATATATATATATATATATATATATATATATATAAAATTTAATATTTGTTCATTCACTATGGTTCTTTAATTATATAATTGATATATATTTCTTGTAATGCACTAATTTAATAATAAATATTTAATATTTAAGACTATAATTGATATATATTTCTTGTAATGCACTAATTTAATAATAAATATTTAATATTTAAGGTTACTCAACCATTGGCTCAAACATTTATTGCTGCTCAATATAATGTCACCAAGGAAGCTGATAGTGAGTAAAAAAAATTTTAGTTTTTTATTTTAGTTTTTTTTTACTGTTATTGTATATCCTTTATTTATTGATGTTTATGTAAATGTTTATGTAATAAATTTTGTTTAAAATTTAGGTGATTCAGATGTCATGTACACTTCAGGCGTAAAAGATTTATGCACTATATTTTTTTATACTCTTTGCTGGATTGTGTTGCATGCAATTATTCAGGAATATATACTTGACGTAAGTGACTTCTAAACACTTATTTAAAAATTTAAATAGTTCTTTAAATAATCTAATTGTTTCAATATGTTTAATAAAATATTAGTTTCAATGATAAAATTTCAAGGTATTTCTTAAAAAAATTTTTAAACGCTGAGCATTGTAAAAGCATGCTAAATATATAAAGTTATTTATTTTGACTGACAAAATTTTTTGTAAATTTTTATATTAATAACTTAGTTAACTGTTAAGTTTAACTTTATTAGGTGTTTTGTCACATTTGAATTTAAGTGAACCTTTTTTGACTTAATTTAAATTTTTGGTTATAAATTTTTTCATAAAAGTTGAATTTTAGTTGTTAATAAATTATCAGAGCATTAAGTTAATTTAGTTTATTGAAAAGTTTGTTTTATTTACTAAAACTGTCAAAATGTTTTGCTGAGAAGTAAAGCAGTTTAAAAAAATTTATATATTTTTATTTTAGAAAAAGCAACTGCTTTTTTTTGTTTGTATTGTGATATGTAGTCTTAAAAAAAAAAAAGTTTATCAATATATAACTCATTTAAACAAAAAATTTTTAAATAAAAAAACTTGTCATCGATCATTTATTAATTCCGCTCTAACTTTTGGATTCTAACAGTTTTAGCATATACTTGTGATATTAAAAGTTATTATAACAATTGTATGGTTAAAAGTTATAATAGTTGTATGGTTAAAAGTTATTACAAAGTTGTATGGTTAAAAAGTTATTTTTTATATTATTTACAGTTTTTGTTACATTTTCAATTCAGTTAAATTGTTGCATCTTTGATTTTATCAAAGTACCAGTTAATGAGCGTGTTTTTTGTAATAGAACCAAATATTTTTAAGTCTAAATTTATTAATTTCCTGCAGCAACTAAGAAGTTATACATATTTTTAAATAGTTACAGATCATTTGTCATCAACAAATAAAGGTGGAATAGCTGACGAAAAAACTGAAAATTGTTTAAAATTGCAGGTTTTTTAACACAAACTCTGGTACACTCATTAATTGGCAATAAGCAGTTATGGCTAAAAAGATTGGTCCTCTTGTAATTAAATTTTTTTTTAATTAAAAAAGGTACTCTATCTGAGACTACTTTTTTTTTTTTTTTTTTTTGCTTTATTTTTTAACACTATAAAATATGAACCTTGTTAAAAAAGGCCACTGGATGGAGAAACAAGCTGCGTGCAATATTTCTGAGGTGTAGAGTGGATTTAAACCTCGAGATTGTGAGCCGAGTGATCTACCACTAGTATACTACCACATCCATTTATTATAGATAATTACTTATGAAAATTCTATGGAAAAACCAAGTATTACCACTCCAAAAACTGACAATATGATACTCTGTTTATTCTGTGAACAACATACAGATTTTAAGCTCATTAATTCTTACTCAACTGTCTCCTGGTATGAATGCCCATAATTTTCTAAGATGCCTTGCCAAGAACTTTAATCTTCAATCATACTGTGCTACCTCTTTTTTGATTGCCTCAAATTTTACAAAGAACACAAGGATTGGACTGTTATAATGATGTGATGTGTCATGTTATTAGAATAAGTGCAAGTACATCACACAAAGTTAATGATAAATGCCCACCAAACTTATACTTTATTCCCAACATGTTGGACTTTCTTTTAAGCATTCATCAGGACAAGACATTGCTTCAAGGAAGCAGTTGGTTAAAATCAAAAGTTTAAGATACAAGGAACCCATACAAAGTAGTAAAATATGTTTTATGCTGTTACTTCTTTATTCTTTTATGTTCATGTATGTTGTTTTTTGAATTAAAAATTCTAGTATTAAATTTGTTCACTATAAAGTACAAAAATGGTTTTTCACTATAAATATTAGGTAGTTGGATTTTTTTAGCCTTAACTGTATATATAAAAGTGAATTTAAACTTTTTGTGTTTTGTTTTTAGTGTTTTTAATATCTTTCAAGCAACTAGTGAATAACTATTTGAATCTAAATAGTAAATGTCAAAACTAAACTTAGTGAATGTGAAAATAGGCTGGTGGTGTTGGTTTCTAGGTAAAATTAAAAAACCTTGTTATGTATGCTACTCAACTTTTAATATAAAAGCAATTAAAAACTTTTTTTTCACTACTCTTAACTAAATATATATTAACATATTTTTATAACATAAGTTTCATATAATTATTGCTTTGTATTCAAAAGCTACAACTAAATTTTTAACTTTCATCAAATGAGATCATTTATATAGGGTACTGTTGAGGTTCCAAAAATAGATTTAATACATTTTTCTCAAAGCTTACTGGGATTGAAATGCAGAAATCATTTCAAAATGCAAGTAGAAGTTAAAGGTGTGATTAAAAAACTGTTGCTGGGGTTTACACAGATTCTTGTTGAGCATTTGCTTGAGCATCCTAAGCATCTGATGTATTTTTTTTTTATTTTCTGAAAATAGAATATTAAGAATATAAATAAGAATTAGGAATGACAAAATGGAAAATAGAATAAATGAAAAAGAAAATTACAGAATTTACCAAATATTTTTTCATATATTTGAACAAAAAATTTTACATCTTTTGTATTTTCTTGTCGAAAAGAATAAAAATGCTATTAACATAGATGCAAATAATATGCATAATCATTTTGATAAAGAAATTTGTAAACTCTCCATTAATTCTGATATAGTCAAGTTTTTTATGTTCATAGCTTTAAAGTATGAACATAAAAGATATGATCTACCCAAACTGTTTATGATAATATATATATATATATATATATATATATATATATATATATATATATATATATATATATATATATATATATATATATATATATATATATATATATATGTATATATATATATATATATATGTATATATATATATATATATATATATATATATATATATATATATATATATATATATATTTGTTAAAAGCTATAAAACAAAATTAAAACAAACTGCAAAGTTGTTTTGAAAATATAAAGAGCTTGGTTTAATGTAAAACAAATTCGTGACGCTGTTTCGTGTTGATTTATACAATTTATAAAATAAAACGCGTTTAAAATAAAAAGAGGCAAATAAATAAAATTGATTTAGTCAATAAACTAAAACAAAACTTCATATTTGCGCCTATAGACCTATACAAGTTTATAATATATGGACCAAACGAGTAAGATCAAAGCATAAAAACATTAGATACCCCGTCTTTTATAAATTATTGTTTCCTGATCAAGCGTGCTATTAAAAATTTAAGTCTAATTAAGTTTTTTATTCAAATGGTTTTTAAACTGCTGTTATCATTTAATTTTTTTTTATTCTAATTGTTTTCCAAAAAAATGTGAAACAAAAAATTTTATTTAATAAATCGAATTATATTAAGTATGAGAATATGCTTAAATTATTTTTTTAGAAAAAAATTTTTTCCAACAGAAATAAAATAATATATTAAATTTAATTTAAATTTTTTATAATTTTTATTTTAACTTGCAATTTGCAATCACTGCTTTCATGTTTGCAATAAAATGTTTCTACTTTTAAAACTATTTTCAAGAAAAAATGTTTAATTCAAAACGTTAACAAAATTTACGATTTAAGAAAAAAAAAAACTTTCTTCTTTTCTCGCTTGTTTCATCAAACTTTTTTAAAATTTTAAAATTTTTTTTAAATTTCAAATTTCAATCACAAAATTATTTGAATAAGTGAATTTTAAGGCTAAAGTTCTCTTGTTAAATTGATTTCTTTTTAAATAAAATTCCTGAAAACAATTGCGTATTTATAGAAAATGTTTAGTCTAGATGTCACTATAAATAAAATGAAAATATAAAAAAATGGTGTCGCGTTTTTTATATTCTATTCAACAATTTTTGTTAAAATAATTATTAGTTAAAAGCTTATATTATGTGTTAACAACATGTAAGTTCTAAATTGAAACATGTCTATGGCTAACTTTTGCGAGTATATTAAATAAATTAATATAATTGTTAAATTAATACTTGAGTAACTGTAAGTTACTATCTTAACTTAACTGGTTGTTTTGATTTAGGTTATAATTTAATTTACTATGATATACTCTATCCATTCAGTAAAGTTAACTAAATATAACTTCAATAGTTTCAAGGTCGTTAAAGCGAAAAACATGAAAGCAAAAAAGTTTGCTTTTAGCACAATTTTACTAATAGAAATTTTATTTAATAAAAACTAATTTATATATATTTTATTATACTTAAAGTAGTAAAAATAATTATATAAAATTGTTTATAAAATAATAATTTAAATCATTGTTATTAAGTTAATTTGGAGCAACGTTTCTTTTAAAAAAAGATAAAAATGTTGTTTTGTTAAAAAAATAGAATAAAGAAAAAATTCTTTTTAATTTGCTTCTACACAGAAATTTAAAGTAGTTTGAATTAAAAAGTGCTTTACGTTGAATAAAAATCTCCACGCGAAAGAGTAAATGATCATTGTTCTGATCA
>NC_061167.1:21008910-21021410 GCF_022113875.1 Hydra vulgaris
TTCCTGAATTATACTTTATGAAAGTGAAAAAAGAAGATGTCAAAGAGAAAGTTCCTATTTACTGTCTCTACCTTGCATTTATTTCTGCAGCTTACATAATGAGGTTTTTTTTGTTTGTTTTTTAGTTACCTTATTAACCTAGTTATCAGCATTAGTAGTAAACTAATAAGGCTGACTTTTTATTAGAAATTGAATTGAGATTTGTATTCAGGCTGGAATGAAAACTTATTTCTTCTCGATGGTTTCAATTCAAGTCTTTGGTTACTCTTAGCGCATGGTTGCCCAATGGTTACCTTTTGTGCAGCTGATATTTGTAATTTTTCACCTTTTTAATTCATCTTTTCTACTCAACTGAGAACAAACATTTTTAAAAGTACTTTTACGGTTGGAGAAATTAATGCAAAAAAGGTATTGTGTAATGCTAAAGGACCATTTTTCAAAATATTAAATCTTTTATTTTATTTCTGAAGTTAGGCTTTAATGATAAAAAGTCTTTAATAGTGCCACTATCAATGGCAAGTCTAATATTTCATCTCTCACATTATTATCTCTCCTATTTAAAAAAAAAAATTCTCTAACAATTATTTTCAAATATTGTTACTTTTTTACTTCAACTACAAGGTCTTTAATTAACAAAATCATTAGTCTAATAAAATATTCTGTCAATCAATACAGATTTTGATTCTTCTACTGCTGATTTGTTAACTGCAGTAACAGTTTATGTGTTAGATGCAAAAGACAAGAGCTTTAGACATTTTAAAAGCTTATTATAAGGCAGGCATCCTGTTCTAAACCATAAGCTCTCTTTTAAAAAAATAAAAACTTTAATAACATTTACTTGTCAAAGGACTCACTCTGGTGTTTTTTTAAATAGATTTAATTATAATCTTTTTATATAATCTTCTGCTTATAAAATTTTAAAATACGTTTAATTATACTTTATTTAATACTACTGAAAGAGAAGTATTTTTTTAACTACAGCATGTTGTAGTTTGGGCAGGTTAATATGGCCTCCAAACCGGTATTCTGGTGTTGAAATTGACATAGTATATACGTCAATAAATAGGTCACTGAATATAATTATTGCATTGTTAAATGTTATTTTGCATTGTTAGATGTTATATTGAATTGTTAGAATCAGATGTATTGATACAAATAAGAATTCTATCTCACTCTTTTAATATTTAACAATTCTATCTTGTTTTAAAGTTCTATCTTTGTTAATGGGAAAGAAAAAAAAAAAAACTTCAATCTTATCACAAATTTAAAAAGGTGGTTTTGGAAAAAAAAAAACTTTATGTTTTGTTTTATATTTTTAGAAAACTTTTGGTATTTTGGTTTAGAATTTTAGCCCTGATTTAGATATATCTGTTATGCTTCTTCTTTATAAAGATACTTAAGTATTAAAAAATATTACTATACTGTAAGTTATTTTTTAATTTTTATAGTGGAACTCGAATTGCTTTTCTACTTTTGGCTATTCACTATGTTCCTGAAGCACTTTTTGACCTGACTCGAATAATTCATTGTGCTGGTAAAACTGACATTTCTCAACATGGGTAAGTGAGTTTTTAATTTGTTATTATTGTTATTTTATATCTATATATGCATTTTTTAAATTCACTCCTCCCCTTGTAGCTCCATAGGTGGCCCCTACATTATGCTGCCTAGAGAAACAGGTTAAACGCAGTATTTCCAGAGGTTATGGATATTAAGAGATATATAAAATAGTGACAAGATGCTTTGTATTTTATAATAAGATGACAGAATGACATCCAGCTGCATCCTGCTTCACTTCAGGCACATAGCTAAATTTATATAATATATATTATATATATATAATACATTTATACATATAATATATAAAATATTTTTTTTATATATGTAATATATTTTATATATATATATATATATATATATATATATATATATATATATATATATATATATATATATATATATATATATATATAAACCCTTGGAATTAAGGTTGGCATTGCCAAATGCCAACCTGAAAGTGTTTGAGGTTGGCAAAATATTGCCGACCTCGTTTCTATGTTTTATGGTCAGACCTTTGTATCAAATAATTTTTGCCAACCTGATGGCGACCTCTAAAAGATTGAGGTCGCCATCAGGAAGTTTAATTTTTCCTAATTCCAACAGTTGATATATATATATATATATATATATATATATATATATATATATATATATATATATATATATATATATATATATATATATATATATATATATATATATACTATATTTACTATATTTTGCAGGCGAAAAAAATAAATGGCACAAGCAAAGTTTTTAAAAGTTTTTTCATTTTAACTTATCCGTTTACTCATATTTTCCAAAACTTGTTAAAAAAAATTTTAATAAACATCAAAAAGTACTACTGTTATGAAGATTTTTGTATATGTTTGCATGATTTTACCAAAGGATTATTGTTTTAATTTATTTAATTTTATTTAGCATTTTTTGGAAGTTTTTTGAAAAAAGTAATATTTTGGTAAGTTTATATCTAAAATTATAGTTACATATGTAACACATAAGATATTTACATATGTGACATATAAAATATATATGTACATTCAAATCCCGTTAACTCGGAATCTGAAAGGGTATTTATATTTTGTCCGACTTAGTGACTTATCAAGATTTAGAGACTTATTGACACAGAATGGCATAGGAATGTTTTGGTGTCAGGTGTTTAAAAGCCACATTTAACATGTTTATCCAAATCCTCATTTAGGGATACTCGCATCCTCACTCTGAATATATTATTTCTTTTGACATGAATCTCCTTTGTTGATTTTATAGAATTGTGTATTTTTATGTTATAATTCTACTTGTTAGCTTTCTTTTAGCAACCTTCAGTATTTTTGATAAATAAAATTTAGACGATATCAGTAAAAATGTTTAGTTTGTTAACCGATATTTGATGCAAAGGTATTTTATTTTCGAGCTTTCAAAGTTTGGAATTTTTATTGAAGTATTAAAAGTTTTGTTATTATATGCAATTCAAAATAAAAGTCCTAGTTAAGCGAAGTTTTTTCCTTAAAGGACCCCAAAAAACAGTAAGAGTTACTCATTGGTAGCATATGGTTCAAAATTTTAAAACATCTGCTGCGATTGGTTGAAACATTATTTTACAAGTCAATCAGAACAGATTTGAAACTACTCAAAACTGCTCAAAAGAAACAACAAGTGAATCCAAATTTAACCTGATCTCATCGGATGGGCAGCAAAAAGTTTGGCAAAAACAAGGCGAGGCATACAAATTAAGTTGCATGAGAGGAACAGTAAAACACAGTGATAAAAATGTTGTAGTGTGGAGATCAGTTTTGTGGCAAGGAGCTGGCAAATTGACTTTAATTGAATCAACTATGAAAGCCAATTCGTATATAGAGCCCTCTGTATTATATATACCAATAATACAGAGGACTCTATATATGAATTATATATACCAATTCGTATATATAAGCCCTCTGCTTGTAAATTCTGAAATGATTTCGTGTTTCAACAGGACAGTGACCCGAAACATACTGCCATAGCAACAAAAGACTATTTTTGAAAGAATGATATTAATGTGATGGAATGGCCTGTCCAGTCTCCCAACCTTAATCTCGTTGAATATTGGTGGTACATTCTAGACCGAAAAATTAGAGATCGTGCTTACAGAAGACAAAATGATCTAAAAGCAGCCATATTCGAAGCATGGGAGAAAATAACTCTAGAAGAAACACAATCTTTAGTGGAATTGATGCCTTGGTGACTGCCAGCAAATATTCTGGCAAAGGGTGGCCCAACCAAATATTGAAATGTAGTTTTTTGCCTAAATTCTTATTTGTGTCTAAATTCTTCTTATTTTTTCCATTGTTTTTATTTTATTTTTGCGAGAAAATATTTGAATCGCACAGTTGATTTTTCTACGTCGATTCTATTCAAAATATAATAAATATAGTAGTGCATAAAGTAGTTATAAAAATAGTAATATATAAATTTATTTATTTTTAGTTTTGTTTTTTGGGCGGTGAGTTTTGTATTGGCTAGAGTTGCCACCATTAGTCTGGCAGTATTTATTATTGGGTATGGCTTATTTTTAATGTTTAATGTTTTATGATATTTTATAAGTAATCTTGTTTATATTTTGCTTTGTTTCCTGTATTACTTATGTTAGTATAATATCTTTAAATTTTTTTCTGATTATAATTTTACTTTTATTCAAGATCTATAATTATTTTTACTTAACAATATACAGGTTTCTAATTAAGTAATTTATTTATAGGTTTGGCTTATCAAAGTATAACGTGCCTAATGTCGATATTGCCCATGGGAATTTTAACACTCAAACTTTACGGTAAAGTTATTTTGTTATTTTATTTTTTTCAGTTCTAAATTTTATTTCAACAAGTTTAAAAATAGTTTTTTAAATATATGGCAGATAATTTTTTTTTAAATTTGTTTATATTCCTCTTTTACTGCAATATTGAGTTTAATCTCAATGTTGCAGTGAAAGAAGAATATGTATGTATGCTTATATTTATGTATGTATATATATATATATATATATATATATATATATATATATATATATATATATATATATATATATATATATATATATATATATATATATATATATATATATATGTTGTTTGTTAATAGTGTTGGATGGTTAGCCGCAATAGTTTTAATTCAAGCTTGGATGGCTTGGAACTTTATAACGTTTCAAGTACGCCGCTACCGTGAAAGAACTCCTCAAAAGAAACCAAAATCGGATGGAAAGCAAGAAAAGAAGAAGAAAAAGCATGAAAATGGCCTAGAAAAATCTCCGTCATTAAAAAATAAAAAAGAATAAACGTCATTATATTCTTAATTTAATATCTGCCCAATATCTCATGTAATCGATTCTATTAATAGGAAATAGTCGAATTTTTTTAAATTTAACGTTGTTCCACTGCAAAAAAGATGCTTTTTGAACTTGAACGTCTTGGAAAAAAGATCGAAAAAAATAATTACCTTCCTCTTTTCCAGTGGGTAATATAAGACTCATTTTTAAAATGAGTTTTTTCGACGTTTATTTGATAGCATTCAGGTGGTCAACTCCAATTCGATTTTTTTTTTTTTGTTTAAATTTATATTATTCACATTATTCTACTTATGCTGCTTAGAACGAGCCTTAGAAAAAATAATGTCCAACTTTGCCTTATTTATTCAACATTTCTCCTGCTTGTTAAGTAGTTTTAAAGAAAGGTTTCTCTAAAAGTAAAGAACTTCTTTTAATATCTTTAATAAATGTTAAAAAAATAAAACGAAAAAATCTTTTTAAAATCCCAATCGCTTGTCCAAATTTGAATAGGATTTCAAATAAATACGTTTTTTTTGGTAAAATGAACTTTATAGTTTAACAATATGATCTGTTCTGATCGTCTATTAGATTTTTTGCAAGGTTAAAAAGTGCATTTCAAACATAGTTGAACTTTAGCATCCATTATTAGGCATCTGTCACACCATTGAAAGTTTATTATCTTTTTTGTAGTTGGAAATTTCAATTTTGTTGTTAATTAACTTGATTTGCTGTTCTCAACTATATTATCTGTTCTGATCGTCTATTATTTTTGAGAAAATTGATAGAAATATCGTATTTTGACAACTATATATAGTTAATATACGTCAGAACCGGTTAGAACTAGGATCTGTAGTAAATAAAGAAACTTTTTCAAAAGATTTTAACTAAATTCATGTTAACGCCGATGAGCGGAATTGATCTTTTCTGTCCACCTCTGGCATTTCTACAATATGATTTATAGGTTGAAAATCAATAACCTTTAAGGTTTCACAAGTTTCAAGGGACTTTCCAATAGAACCTGAATAGTATCTAGGACTAAATGTTGGTCCATCCAATTCTGAAAATAAATGACGTAGTGATAGCTCATTTGCATGTAATAAATAAATTACCCATTGTAGAGGCCGTTGGAGTTGTAGATAACTCATTTGCATGTAACAAATAAATTACCCATTGTAGAGGCCGTTGACCTCAATCTAATCACACTACCCTTATTTCCAGTGTTTACATTTGTTTTATCACAGCCAAGCACTAAATCATCCAAAATGATAGTTTTTTTAGAGTACTTTAAAATTTGAGATTTTATAGCGTCAGCTGTTCCGTTAAGAGGAGTGCAGTGCTCCAAAAAGCTCCCTATTGGTTCCTAAATCAAGGATATGTGCTTTTCCATCACTATGGTTTCCTTTTTATTTAAAAATTTAAGTCTGGTTTTTTTTTGCCATTAAAGTACAACGTCTTTACTTTGACTTCACTAACTTTTAAGTTATCTCTTGCTTTCATGCGCTCACGTCTTATCTTGCTCCGGTCAATAACATATTTTTTGTCATCATTTGAAATAATGCCAAAATCTTCAAGTACAGCTTATGCCAAAGCTGCAGCAGATCTGTCTGAGAGTCCATGGCGGTCGCAGACTAATAAAAGAAAAGGGAGGGACATTTGCTTTGATGATGATGATGATGATGATGATGATGGAGTATTTATAGCAGGCCATTTTAATGTACTGGATGTGGAAAAAACAATTGAATCTAGTGGGTCTGCATCATTAAGGTTTGAGCTCTGTTTGCTATGGGTATTCTGCAGTTTTGCTTTAACTTCTTTGTCAATTGATCCAATACTCATTTTACGTTCAATCCTTTGTTCTTCCAGAAAAGTGTGCTCCATAGCTGTTTTTAATTCTTCTAGAAAAGTGTATTCCATAGCTTTTTAATACAAAAGTGATTAATTTGGTTATAATACTAGTGGATAACTGAAACATACCTAATATGTTTTTACTTTGTATCTTCTACTTAAAAAAATAATTTTTAATGTAAATTTGCGCTTTAAAATTTTAAAAGCATTAGTTAAAAATTGCTGCAGGGGGTAATTCTTGTTCCATTTTGCTCATTTTGGTCTCGTTTTTTTAGTTTTCTTGTAGCTAATATAAAAATCAGGGAGAAAAGTTGTATTTTTGAAATATGTTATTTTCACTCCACCCTAGCTAATATTGATTTTTTAGTAATTTTTGATCTTAATTTTCACTAAAGCCGCAAGTATCTATATTAACTACTTAACTATAAATCTTTATTTAGTTTAATACCTTAAAATACAAACATTTTAAGTTACTATACAAGATTAAGTATAGTTTTAATCAGACATGCCTAACTTGCTACCAATGAGCTGTGTTTGGCTATTTAAAAACTTTTTGCGGCCCAATTGAAGTTTTCAACTGTTTCTATAGATTAGGTCATTTTGTCTATATACAGTTGAAACATAGATTTTTATAAATTATATATTTTAGAAAATTATAAGTTATATAGTAAAGTTATCATTAATTGTAAAGGAATAACTAAGGCATTGTTTATTTAAAAAACACAAGCTAAATATGAGTTTGAAATTCTAAACTTCAAAATGTTTAATTTGATGTATAAAACAGTATATTAGTGTTGCAACTCAAATTATATGTTTTTGTTGCTTACAAAAGTATCAATTCGTTTATAATATTTGAGGGCTCAGCGGAAAAGTAAGCCACAATTGTTACATTATTAGTAAACTGGAAAAAACTTTATAGATCTTTTTAAAAATAATAGGAAAAAAGTATCGTTATCAGAAGAGTAGCATTTATTGCAAAGGCAGGTCAAAAAATGCACTGGTCTACTAAAAAATTAGGACACTAAATTCTTTTGTTCTGTTTTGCAATATTTTGTTCTGCAATATTTTGTTCTGTTTTGCAAATTCTGTTCTGCAATAACAAAAAAGTTAAATCTTTTCAAATTTTATAAATAATATTATTAGAATCGATTAGGCTAAACGGATGTTTTGTCTATGACTTGTTAATAATTTTTTTTATATATCTAAGACGCACTAACCTATGTCCCAGTCACCAGAATCATCAGTTAGACCAAAATCAGTTGCCTCCTTGTCACCTTTAAGAGCATGATAATAGGGATGATGTGCAGGCGGTATAAATTGAAATAGCTCAAAAAGATTACTTAGCTTTTCTTTTGTGAATTTTCTACCATTGGGGTAGAAAACTCACAAAAAATAAATAATAACTAACAGTGTTCTATTCTTCACCCTCTGAAAGATAATTTATTGTTAAATAGATCACATTTTAAACATGTATCTAATTGCGGATGGTAAAAATGTTAATTAAAATTTGTATTGAATATGTGTCGGAATACAAAAATTGAAAGTGCGGTGCGATCATTTTCATTGCAGTTGCAAACATATTTCTCATAAATCGTCGACATTCGTAAAGTTGGAGGCAAATAATTTTTATACTGGTTTTCCTTTAGGTTATAGTGGGATTGGTAGGTTTGAAATAAGCAATTAAATCTTTGAAAATATTTGGTGTTTTCATCACTTTTATTTTGTGGAGCCAATTTACCCCTGCGGTTTTCGATAGGTGTACAATTTATTTTTTTCCTTGCTAAACTATTTGTTATTGTCCCGTCAGGGATTTGTAATTTGTCTTTGAAGTAAGTTTCAGTAATTTAGCTATGTTATGGATAGTATAAGTAAATCATTATTTTATTTAATAGTATTTTCATTTGAGAATAGTACTTAGGTTGTTAGAGAAGTTCGTAGAGCTTCATCTATAAAGTTACAATAAGACAGGAAATAATTAAATATTTATATATCATCTTGAACTGTGTTTAATTATAAACGTTTTAAGTATTTGTTTAAATATTTTGAATGTTTATTAAAAATTTATTTAAATTTTATTATATATTTATTAGAAAAAATTAAAAAATGGAAAAACTTGAATATCGAATATATTTAAAAATCCGTGCTCTATTTGGAGTTTCACCACAAGCCATAACCGATGAATTGGTTTTAGTTCATGGTGACCAAGGTCCAAAATATAGTACAGCTGCCAAATGGGCTACTTTATTTAAAGATGGTAGAGAGAGTCTTAAAGATGATCCTCGCTCATGGTACTTTCAAATCACGTATACAGCTGAGAATAATGAACGTTTGCGAGCCATTATTGAAGAAAATCTGCATGCAACACATGATATAATTGAAGCTCTGACATCGATTGATCGTTTTACAATCAACAAAATCATTCACAACGCACGTAAAAAAAGAAAACTGATATCTCGTTGGATACCCCATGAATTAACCGATCAAAATCGAAACAATAGAGTTGAGACATGTATGGAAATTTTAGTCCTTTTTAGAAATGGCCCATGGAGGCTATGTGATATTGTTACAGGGGATGAGTCGTGGTTTTATTTGAGACAAGTTAGACACAAGTTAGCTAACGCTAGTTGGGTCGGTGAAGGTGAAAGTCCATAAACTATAGTAAGATGCGATAAATTTTAGGCGAAAAACATGTTCTGCATCTTCTTCAAAACAACAGGTGTTGTTCATTTGGGTTATGTTGAAAAGAGAGACACCATTACTAGCAAATATTATATAAAAAATTGTTTGAAACCTCTTATATGCAAAATAAATAAGCAAAGACCAAAAACAGGCACTCACAATTTCAAATTTTTTATGATTACAATCGACCCCTTGTAACTCAAACCGTCACAAATTGTCTAAACCAAGCTGGAATTACAATAATTTATCATCCATCATACTCACCAGACTTAGCTTCATCCGATTATTGACTATTCAATTTGATAAAAAAAAATCTTACTGACGTCGAAAGTCAAAAAACCCGCATAATGAAGCTACTTAAAATTATACCCAAAGAAGAGTATAAAAAAAACAAAAGGCTTGAAAGGATGTAACTTTGTATAGATAATAATGAACATTATTTTGAACATTTAATAAAATAAAAATAAAAAAAACTCTTTTTTTTTTTTTTTTTATAGGGGAATTCTACGAACTTTCCTAACGACCTAAGTATATTTCCTGATAAATTAAAATCAGCCAAAATTCAAAACCCTGACAGTTTTTAAAAATGGTGATTGTTCTTCTGTTTGCAACTACCGTCCTTTATCACTACTCCCTGTATTTTCAAAAATATCTGAAAGGGTAATTTTTAATAGAATTTATGATTATATGACATTAAATACATTTTTATACAAAAATCAATTTGGATTTCAGAGATATTGCTCAATTGAACATGCTGTTATTAAACTTTTCAATAAAATATCCATGTCCTTTGATAAAGGGGAACAAGTACTGGAAGTATTTATCGATCTCTCTAAGGCATTCGATACTGTTGATCACGGAATTTTGCTATCAAAGTTAAAGCATTACGGCATTAAAGGCCTAACATATAAGTGGGTTAAGAGTTATTTTTTTAATAGAAAACAGCTTGTTGTCCTGGAGGAGTCAGGAGCTCTTGATATTGTTTGCGGAGTCCCACAAGGATCAATCTTAGGACCTTTTTTATTTTTAATATATATCAATGATATGAATAAAGCTTCTCATAAAATATCGTCAAATATGCATGCTAACAATACAAATTTATTCTACAACAATTCTGATGTAAAAATATTGTTCGAAATAATGAACACTGAACTAGAAAGCTTTAACCAATAGTTTATAGCCAATAAGTTATCATTAAATTGTAAAAAAACAAGTTATACTTCCATAAAATAAGACAACCAACTAATCTTCCATTAAAGTTGCCAAAACTGTCAATCAATAAAAATGAAATAAATCGAGTAAATCATTCAAAGTTTTTGGGAGTAATATTTGATGAGAACGTATCATGGAAAAAACATATTAGTCTCATTGAAGCAAAAATATTTTCTGCTATAAGTGTATTATATAAATCTAGGGCCTTTCTTGATTTTAAATTACGCAAAATGCTTTACTTCAGTCTTGTTCATTGTCATTTCTCCTACGCTAATATTGTTTGGGTTAACACACACAAAACTAAGTTATTAAGATTGCAGAGTCTACAAAACCACGCTTGTAAAGCAGTTAACTATTTAAAGAGATTAGAAAACCCTTTCCCTGTAATGAAATACATGAATATGTTTTAAATATATTAACCCGACAAAAAATTTTAATGTGAGCCATATAAGGCATTTGCATGCTAACGCCACACTTCGATTGCATGAAGAAGTCTTATTTATTCCTTCACTCTTTTATCAAATTCTATACGTAACCAAAATAACGCTATAAAAAACAAAATTATCGTAAGGAGATTAAAAAAAACAAATATACTAAATATACAAATATACCAAATCGCAATATATTAACGCAAATTTGTCATGAAAACATTGTCGGATCGATCCAAAATTATAGCTTGATGTTTTAAAAATATTTTCACTAGTGGGTTTATAAAATCTTTAAAGCGTACCAACAATTTTAAACTTTTCAAAGATCATTCAATTTATTTTAGAACGGGAATTTAAAGTAAATTACTTAAACTTGAATGTGTTATGGTAGTTAATCATCAAAAAACTAACTTTATGTACCTTAATTTAACCATAAAACTATAATATGCAAAATATGAAAGTTGCAATTCCCGATTATATCTTGTTAATGTTGCAACTAATTTGGCTTTAGATAAATACTTAACAAACAAAAGCTCTGATATATTTTTTTTTAATTTGAAACCAAGCTTTTTTTTTTTTGGGGGGGGGGGGGGCGGGGGATTTTCTCCAGGCAGGTTTTTTCTTAAAACCTATTTTTTTAGTTCAAAAAATTTAAATTAATGCAGAAAATATAATACGCCTCAATTAAAAAGTGTGTTTGTTTGTTTACCTATACTTATTTTTAGTGACGCATTACTATACAATTTATTTGCGGTTGCAGAAATTTGCGCTATTTTAAAATATAATGTTGTTTAAGTAGGGAAGAACGGGGTGAGATGGGACAAAAAAATTTGTTTGTTTGCCGCGCTTTATATTTTTGCCAAACACCATATAATTTGGATAAAACTATAGTCTAATGAGTTGTCATGGGAAATTATTTAAAAACTTAACTCAATTTGATGGTTAACATTACTTAATCATCAAATTGAGTTCACCCAGTGGGCACGGGACGTAAAGAAGACGTCATTAGGACGTTCAAATCGGGTCCGTCCGTCCCATTAAAATTCTCAACGTCTTTTGAACGACTTTTTCGCGTCCAATAATTTTTTCGTCCAAAAAATATCCAGAATGCTTTATTAAATCAAAAAAAATTAGTTATATCACGCAAGCGCTAAAGCTTCCTAAAATTTTTAAGTAACGCATTTTTAATAAGGTTTATTATCAATTACAAAAGAAGTCTTTTTACAACGACTAATAGACACGTTCTAGCTAATTTTTATTTTTGTTTTCAATTACTTGTATAGTATTGCTGTATCAAGAACCTAGTATAGTATTGCTATATCAAGAACCAAGTTCTAACAATTTCAAAGATTTAGACATCTCATGCAGAATCGAATTTTTCAATAGGAAAACCTGTTAACGATACATAGAACAATTATCCTGATAATTCTTTAAATTCAATGTCTTTACTGAACAACATTGTGCTATTCTATAAT
>NC_061167.1:21026410-21161410 GCF_022113875.1 Hydra vulgaris
AACCTTACGTTTAAGTAAAGCCATGTAAAAACACGTATTTTAGACGTCGAAATGAGAACGTCTAAATAAGGTTATTAAAGACGTCATTTGGCGTTTCCATTTAGCACTAGTTCTGAACGTCCTAAATTCACGTACTTTAGACGTCTAAAAACACGTCTTTATTCCGTCTTAAAAAGACGTCCTAATTACGTCTTAAAAAGACGTCATCTGGCGTTGCCATTTAGAACCAGTTCCGAACGTCCTAAAAAGACGTCCTTTCGACGTCATATGGACGTTGCCGTGCCCGCTGGGCACGGCCTCGTTTTTTTAATGTGACGCTGTTTGTCCCTGTCACCCCATGTTAGGGTGAAGTTAGAAACAAATAATTTTGGGCATTATTTTATCTGTCTATTCTACTTCTTATATAACATAACAATACAAAACATTTATTTGTGTATAATTAAAATAAGATATTCTAAATGCATTTATAACTTTGTTCAACAAAGTCGCTTGATGTTTAAATAGAATCAATATTGCACTGATGTCTCAAGAGGTAACGTTTTTGCTTTTTCTTATTTTTATCTTCCTTTTTTTTTTTTTACATTCTAATAAACTTACAACTAGTTCATTTCTTGTTGGTGTGTCAGTCAATATCAGAGACCTAGAACATTTTCTTTTTGCACTTTTTCTCTTTGTCACCCTCTCACCCGCTTTTGGAAATGGCCTTATATCTTCTGCTGTTCAATGGTAGGCAGAAGTGCTTATTTGTTGTTTCTTGTCATTAATAACTTCTGATACAATAGATAGTGGTGTATGGATTGATTGTATTTGCGAACCAGATAATTTACTTAAATTGTAAGCCTTAGTTGCAGGGTCTGTCTGATCGTATACATTAGCTATACTGACAGAAATTGTTTTTTGGACCGGTTGAGAAATACTGCTGAACAAACTGGCTGATAAGGTAGAGATATTTGCTAGAATTGGCTGATCAGATACATAAGAACATAAAAAGTCTACATCACTTAAAAAAATATGGATCGTACGGGAAAATGCCAGCTGCCTTAAAACCATTTTGAAGGTTTTGGGAAGTAAAGACTCTCGTATAAGCCATTCCTAAATTTTCAGAAATGTCATATATCATCATAGGAGTATTTGGATGTGCCTTTAACCATAAACCACATGCTGAACTGTAAAAAAAATTTTATTATTAAAAGTAATTCTGGCTAGGATTTCCATACTGCACAAAATGATCAAACCATTTCAAAAATATTTCTGTATTTATCCATCCACTAGGATTAGCATCACCTTTAGTACCTGTTGGTGCATCTTTAAGCATGTGGCTACGAAAGTGAACACGAGGAAATATCAAAAATGGTGGAATAGAATTTCCAAGAGCATTTATACAACCTACCATTGTAACTAGGGTTCCCCTTTCAGCAGGAGTTACCTGTCCTACTTGCTTTACTCCTTTACCCGCAACCACCTTCACTAGCTTATGAACAGTTTTAAGAGCTGTTTCATCAATATTGTAAATGTAATCAGCAGAAAACTTAAAGCGCTTCTGTACACTGTTAAGGTTTTTGAAAAAAGTACCTATATTGGTGCGATTGAAACTAGTTGTTCTACTAAGGCTGGTAGCTTCTGGCATACGAATAGATAATTTTGAACGATTTAAGAATAAATAAAACCATTCAATTCCAGCTGTTTCACTTTTTTTCCAGTTTTCTGGTATTTTAATTTCATTTTTAATTGCATATTGATATGCAAGTTGCTCCGTTTCTCTAACATTAAGTCCATAATGCATATCAGATGCTTGACGAAGATAAGTTGAAAGTTGATCTTCTTGCGCCTTATTAAAAATATATTTATGTTGTTCATCAAAGTATAAGTCATTGTAAAAAGTTTCTTTATTAACCTTTATTTTTCGATGTAAACATGATTTCGAAATTTTATATTCCAGTGCAGCTGCTTGTAGTGATAAACTGCCAGATTCAACAGCCATCACAGTGGCTTTTATTGTATGAGCATCAGACTTTAACCGATTTGTCACTCGTTTGTACTTTCTCGGCATCTGAAAAATATTACACACATTACTCAGTCTATTATTCAAAAATTATGCTTTTTTAAAATTGCATAAACCATCATAAAAATTGCAAAATCCATATTATTAATGAAAATAATTTAGTACCACAACCCTAAAAACTTATAATGAGATTAAATTTAAAAAGGGTAATAGTAAAGACCTTTATTTAAACTGAATTATAAATACAGTGCTAAAAAATATTCTTTATAAAACAATACTTACTGTGAAAAATGTCTTTAACAACCAGGATAAAGTTTCAAAGAAATTCTATAGTAAGATAAAAAACATGTTAAATAAAGTAAACATGGAAATCTTGTCATAAACATAAACATAATTTTCTGCTAACTTGTTTTTCTACAAAAATAACTGATTGAAAAAATTAAAATATAACAAACTAAACAACTGATAAAATTGAACAGTGTCCCATTTCACCCCAAGCCTCCTCTTTTAAGTCACCTCATCACTAGGTGTGAGAAAACCTTTATTTTATATAGTTCTCTTAACCATTTGCTAATTATATTTACACAATAGTATGAAGTACTTATTGTAATCTTATCACATATATAAAAAAAAACTGCTTTAACAATTTTTTTGCTGAGAAATCACCATGTCCAATCTCACCCCATGTCCCATCTCACCCCGTTCTCCCCTTTAACTAAATTTGTATTCGTTAAGTATAACTCTGATTAACAAATTTTATGGAAAGTTTATTTAGAACAACAATTCTCTAATAGATTCATTACAAAACCGCTCAAACATTTTTTTTTTTTTTTTTTTTTTTTTACAAAATTATAAACATTTACAGATTTTTATAATATTTATGGTATACTTATATATACGCAGGGTCGTACCGAACGGCCCTGTATATAAGTAATATAGTTTTAAATAATATTCTTTTAACAATATACCGTTATATAATTTAAATCACGCATAAAATCACATAAAAAAAAACATAGTTTAGTAATGATAACAAATTGTATATTACAATAAGTAGGCTTTAACACACCTAGGTTTTTGTTTTTTATTTTATATATTTACACTATTTCTTTTATATATATTTATTTTTATCGCTCAAACATACTTACAACAGTTATAAATTGAAAATTATCAAAACGGTAAGCCACATGATATCATGGAATATTCTAGAGTTTACTATGCATTGCGATGGAATTATTAAAATTGGTTAAAATTCAAAATGAGGCAAGATCGTGAGTTTTATATGATAGCCACATCAAATTTAGCACGTATTTATTTAAGGATTATGCCACATTAAGTGGAATAGTTATGTGAACCGCATTATGTGTTCCACAAGTGGGCTACATTTATCTTCATTAAATACGTCATTCATTAACTGTAATATATTTTTGTACTTTTAATTCACACGAAAACACTATGACCACATGTGGGCCACATATACCTTTCTTGTCGGGAAAACTTAATTCGCTTCAAATATTAATATTTATGTATAAATATAAGAATAACTTGCTGCCAAAAGTGTTTTCTGATATTTTTACATCAGCATTTTCACAAAAATACAATCTTCGGTCAAATAACAACCATAACTATCACTTGAGCAGAGTAAAATTGCAAGTGTTGAAATTCTCAATTATTAGCTAAGGCCCGTCATTATGGAACCAATTAAAAAATAGCAATATAAAAAATTTGAAAAGCACTTTCTCTTTTAAACGACAAATGAAACTGCATCTCCTTAATTTCTAACATATATGTAAGTATGTTTGTATATGTGTGTGTTTTTATGGGTGTATGTATATATGAATATGTATGTATATATGAGTTTTTCTTTATTCTTCACGTAGTATTTAACAAATAAAATATTCTATTGCAAATTTTCTAAAGCCATGTGGGCTTTAAATGATATTGTAAAGGGGGTCTATAAAAAGATTGTGGTGACACCAGTCATCCTTATCTTTTTTGAGCCCCTGTCAGTTTTATATATATTCTTTGTGTAATGTAAAAGTTTTATTGTTATTTTATTATTTTATTTTTATATAAACAGCGAAATATATTTAAAAAAAAAAAGTTTGGCCGATTTTTTTTACATTTCCACATGCATCAGTTAGTCGATTTGTTAGCAGTGATTATCTGGAAATTTTCAAAAATGTAGGTTAGACCACTTTTCCGCTGAGCCCCTCATTTACTGTTTTTTTTTAATCGTATAATTATTATATTTATTTTTATTAGGTATTTTATTTACTTGTCATGGCTAGAAGAAATTTTGAAAAGACAAAATTAAAACATGAAGATGAAAATGGAAAGTGAATGAGAAAGTTTATTATTTTTTATTCAAATAAAAGACAATTCTGTTTGTGTCATACAATTATAATTTAAAAATTATACAACCTTCAAAGACGCAATGAACAAAAACATGGCGAAATTGATAAACTGTTGGCGAACGAAAAGCTTAGTTACAGTCTTTGAAGAACAGTTTGGCATCTCAGAAAAATATTTTTCATTAGTAAACTACACAATCAAAATATGTTTCATAAGTAAACTACACAATCAAACAGCATTGTCAGTACTAGCTTTTGAGTATCTCACATTATAGCCAAACAAAAAAAACAAAAGAAGCATTTTACAGACGGTGGCTATATCAAAGACTGTCTAATTGCCGCAGTTGAAGAAATCTGTCTAGAAAAACTAAATCTTTTAACTCAAATTAGTCTGTCAAACTGAAGAATAGAAAATATTTCGAGTGAGAGTCGCTAAACACAATTACAAAAAGTTTTGTATATTTCTCACTGGCTTTGGATGAAACGTCAGATACTAATGACACTGCTTAACTTGCTATTTTTATTAGAAGTATCGACAGTCAAATGAATAATACTAAAGAATTACTCGAACTTATGAGTTTGAAAGGTGCTACAACTGGAAAGGATTTTAAGAATGCTGTCATAAATTGCGTGTAAAGTCATCAATTAGATTTGAAAAACCTTGTAGGTATCGCAACAAATCAAGCCTCTTTAATGGTTAGAAAAAGCGTTGTTGCTGTTACATTGATTTTCTATCACATAAAAGTTTTCGGAAAAAAGTTCAAATGATTTTGAAATGTTCGTTTGCCATTGTTTTTTGAATCTTTGTGCACAAGTGTTAAATATGTCTCATGTGATAACATTTATTGTCAAGGTAATTAATTCAATTAAAACAATTCATTGAAGCATTGCCAATTTCAATAATATCTTAGTGAAATTGAATCTGAAAACGGGGATATACTAAAATTTGGTGGTTAAGTTGCAGAAATTGTTTATTTAGATTTTGGAAATTAAGAGAAACACTTTCATGAACAATAACGGCCATAATATAAGTGAACTTTCGTATGATCAATGGCTTCAAGGTTTATGTTATTAAACAGATTTATCAATAAAACTGAATGAACTAAATCAGAAGTTACAATGTGAAAATAAGTTGATTACTGATTGTTATCAAGATATAAAATCCATTGTAACAAAACTTCAGCTTTATGAAAATCAATTATGGTCAAACAATTTGGTTTATTTTCATTATTAAATGGCTATAAAAGTGATCATATAAAAATGACCATAAAAACTTCTTCAAATATTCTATTGAAATTGCAAAATTACTTAAAGAGCTCAATACTAAATTTGCATAAATGCAAATAAAAAATCTTTCAATTATTCTTAGCTCAATTTAATGTAGAGGTGGAATCAGCGCCTTCAAATTTACAAATTTAATAGAATTGCAATCAAACATTGAGCTAAAATGCTTCTACAAAGGAGATAAGATTGAATATTATCAAAAATATACCGCCGAAAATAAATTCATAAATACTTAAACTTTAAGCATATATTAAGGGGTTAGGCTCAAAAACTTTAAGCATATATTAAGGGGTTAGGCTCAAAAACTTTAAGCATATATTAAGGGGTTAGGCTCAAAAACTTTAAGCATATATTAAGGGGTTAGGCTCAAAAACTTTAAGCATATATTAAGGGGTTAGGCTCAAAAACTTTAAGCATATATTAAGGGGTTAGGCTCAAAAACTTTAAGCATATATTAAGGGGTTAGGCTCAAAAACTTTAAGCATATATTAAGGGGTTAGGCTCAAAAACTTTAAGCATATATTAAGGGGTTAGGCACAAAAACTTATATTAAGGCTCAAAAACGGAGTTATAGTTAGTTCAGTTTTTGCAATCTTAATGATTAAAGCCCTAGTAAATTTTTTACAATCATAATGGTTAAAGCCCTAGTAAAGTTTTATTCTCAAATAGTAAGAAGACAATAAAATAGATTAACTATTTCTTTTTTGATTGAAAACCGCCATCCTGTTAAAATCAGAGCTTATCAGGGATCTTTAAAATTGTTCTTTTTTAATGTTTCTACAAAAAAAATACTGCTTTAAACAGTTTAAAACCTCCATTTATATAAATGGTTCTAACTGAAATAATGTCAGCATTTATGGATTTCTGAAATTAATTTATAGCCTTAAAAAAAATAAGAAAAGTATGCTGAAAACAACTTTAACAAAAATTAACTTATTTTTGAATCGTGATTACATTAAGAAAAGTAAAACTAAGATAAAATTATTACTTTACCTCCCTCCCCCTCATTTTTTTTTATTTGCACAATTAGCGTAGTTACGTTACTTACAAAGTGGCGGATGGCGTTTTTTTTTTTTGACTGGGTAATCTAAAAACCTGCGATAGCCCCTGCACACACAAACGCACTCACGTATATATCTTCAAGACATCCTTATCAAATAACATAAACCGAGCTTTTATTATTGTAATAAAAACCAATAAGCATTTTCTGACAAATTATAAAATCAACACATATACATATTATAATAAACCTTTAACAAATTAGAAAATCAACACATATAAAATAAAGAAAGGAAATCGAATTTTCATGAGGATATAAAGTATTCTAAAAAGTAGAATACTTTATATCCTCAAAAAAAACGAAGAGATATCAGTACCGAAGAAGAGATATCAGTACGAAGAAGAGATATCAGTACCGAAGAAGAGATATCAGTACCGAAGAAGAGACATCAGTACCAAAGAAGAGATATCAGTACCAAAGAAGAGATATCAGTATCGAAGAAGAGATATCAGTACCGAAGAAGAGATATCAGTACCGAAGAAGAGACATCAGTACCAAAGAAGAGATATCAATACCGAAGAAGAGATATCAGTATCGAAGAAGAGACATCAGTACCAAAGAAGAGATATCAATACCGAAGAAGAGATATCAGTACCGTTTAATAATATATAAAAGTAAACATAATAGAAAAAGTAAACTAAAATAGTAGACAAGTTTCCGAAAATTCATTGAATATAAAAGAAGTTGCATTAGCATCATTGAGATATAGAATATCAAATAGATCTGTTGCAATTTTAATCCTAACACTGAAAGCAGCTAAAGAGGCAGGTTTTCTTAAAAAGAATGCGTCTGACGGTGAATTGATTTCAGATTTTGAGAAAATTGAACTTTTTAAAATTGAAAATACTACAAGTATTTAAATATTTTGTTTACACGTATCAATTATTTTTTATTTTTTATATATCATATCTTTATCTATATCATTTATAAAATGGTATAGATATAAACAGTGACTTGTAGACCTATTTAATGGCCCCAGGCAGACTTTCTTGTGAGGCCCCCAACCAAAATTTTTTTACCAATTTTAATGTATATTATTACAATGTAGGAAATCATTTCAAAACACCTTCAATTAACTTTATTTCAAGAAAATTTTTACAACTTGACATATTCTTCCTATTTTGCAATGTAAACCTTCTGGCCTTAATTATTGCTAACTCTCTTATTATTTCCTTGTATTTTAGACAAGTGCTTATTTCATGCTCAATGCTCAGTAATGCTAGCCCATTGAGTCGCTTTGTAACATGGTGGTCCTCAAATATGTTTCAATCAATTTAAACTTGGAGAAAGATTTTTTCACTGTAGCAGCAGTGACTGGAATTGTCAAAAGAATTTGAAGTGCTATACAAAAGTAAGGGTATAGCTCTGTCATATTTTTCTCGGTAATATATTGTACTTCAATTGGTGATGTCAAATCAACTGGTAGTAAGTTGATAATATTCGAAATTTCCGTTGAGAAATTGTTTTTCGGTCTTTCTCATTCGAGGTTGAGGCAGTATATACAACTGCAATTTTCTGAGCTTCAAGTAACAAACTGTCAAAATTATTTCTAAGAACATTGAGAGCTACTTTACAATTATTGATATATTGCCTAGCTAATTGAAGGTCCATTTTTTCAAACTGCAAGTACTTGCTTGCAATATTATTCTGCAGCAGGAGTTCATACCATACCACATGATAAATAATTCGTTTTTTGAAGATCTCAGTTTAGCAAAGGTAAAGGAACCACTTGTTGAGTCTTATAATTCTTCTAGTGCCTTCAAAATTTTAGGTAAATAGTTTTTAACAACTTTTACACTTTCTATTCGAAATTCCCAGTGTGTCTCACTCCATTTCTTTGTTGTAGCTCCAACACATTGTTCCATGATTGTCCATCTATGTGGTGATGCTGAGAAAAATGCATACAAGCGTTGAAGATATCCAAAAAAACAACTTTGGGGATTGCATTTGCCTGCATCAGAAACAGTGAGATTTAATAAATGGACACCACACGGAGAGAAAAAAGCCAAAGGGTTCTGTTACAGAAACCTATCCATTTTCATATCCTTGTCCAATGCAGTCAACAATATATATGTTATTTTTAGTCAGAAAATTAGTAATTAATTTATTGATTCCTTTACCTGTTTGATCATCAGCTACCAGGAAGCCCAAAAAATATTCTTTACTTGTTGCAGAACTTTTTAAAGTTTCGACAAAACGTACCACTACAATCATTTGCTCTTTATGGGACAAGTTTGGAGTGCAATCCAATATGAAGGCAAAGTATTTTGCCGTCTTTAGACAATGAATAATTTAAGTTTTCACTTTTCTAGACATAAGTTTGATTAGCTCATTTTGAATCCTGTTGCTTAAATAACGATTTGGTAACTGATTGTTGGTTACTCGACGAACATGCTCCTGCATGACACTATCAAACTTTGCCAATAACTCCACTAGGCCAAGAAAGTTTCCATTCCCATAAGCAAAAGGTTTTTCCTCACTGCCACAAAAAGCCAAATTGTTTTTTGCCTAGTATTGAATAATTCCTACAATTCTCTCAATTAGTTATCGCCAGTATTGATGTTCTTGCTGAAAGATACTCTGATTCTGTTGACCGATTGTACTGTACTTCATTTTATCCAGAAATTGTTGTGCTCTTGTGAACGATCATACTCACTTAACATGGAATAAAAGTTTTCCCAATCACGAAAGCCACTAGTACTAAGTTTTTGTTTATCGACACTAAACAACTTGTAGCAGAAATAGTGTACAGCATCTGCTTTTTTTGAGTATACAAGCCATGATCTTGTTATGGTTTAACCATTTGTCAGAAATATTGTAGTTTGAAGCAAAAATCTTCGTTTTGCTTTGGAATCGGAAAAGCAACTCTTTGCGAAAGCATAATATTTTACCTGTATTGGTCCTGATAGAACTAATTGTTTTCGGAGATGAGACAAATCATCAGGCCAGTCTGCAGGATCTGAAGAAATCTTGTGAAGCTCAACATCGAGAATTTTTATTAGTGTCAGTTCCCTTATGATGTTTTAATTGATTCAGGTTCTGCCGAAGGGTTCTGCACAAAATTATTGTCCTCACCATTTTCATTAATTGCTGTTGCATCATCAACTGCCCATGTTATAGATTTTTAAATGGGTAAAACTTGATTTTTGTGTTGTGGTCGTGTGAAAAATGAACTAATTTTTGGCTAAAGTTCAATCTTTTTTCATCCCCTTGTTTTTTTTCACTTGCCAAATCCACTTGCATAGTTTCGACTCATTCTGAAAGTCTACAGTTTTTAGCACAAGATATCAACACTACACAGTTTTCGACATGTTTTGTATCATTGACTGTATCACGGACATACTGAAAGCAATATACACCGCACCAGTCTCTCCAATTTTGTCTAAGAGTGAGCAGTATTGATGCACAAAGAAGATCACGAGCATAGTACTACATTGAGCAATGTTGTAATGGTCTCCACTTCAAAGACATTTACTATAAAATTGGACGAATATTTCGTAAATTAAATTTTAAATTTTATTGTTTTGTTTTTTTTACTTTAAAATTTTGAAAATATTTGAAGCCCCTTCAGACTCCTTAGACGTTGGGGCCCCAGGCAGCTGCCTGGCTTGCCAACTATTAGGCACGGTTCTGGATATAAACTATCTGGCTTAAAAACCAAATAATGGTATTCTTGTAACATTTGAACAATCTCCTAGTTTTGGAATTATATTTAAATTTGGGATTGCAAACTTTTTGATATATTTTTGTTCCCAGTCTTCAAGCAGCAAAATTTATACAAAACAGTCTCATTTCACATAAGAATAAAAATACATAAAATTGGAGTTAGAAAATTCTCGGCAAGTGAAATTTCTTTGAAGCCATTTCTGTGAAAAGAGTTTGCACTCTATAAATATATAAATGAGTTTATATAGTTATAGTTTTTTATTGTATAAAAACCATAAATATATAAGCTGTTTACCTTATCGCAGGATTTTCCAAAATGATAAAACTTATTTTTTTAAATTACAAACGACTTTTTCTTCGAAAGTTCGAAATTTTTTTTTTTAAAGTTTGATTTATCACCTTTACTAAGAGCTATCTTTGGATATACACATTAAAAAAAAAAATTATAAACGTAGGAAAGTTCAGTAAAATGTTAATAATTTATGCGTCACTGCATTAAATGATTACAAAAGTTTTACACAACATTTATATTAAACATTTTTAAAAACCGTTTTTAGGGCACTGGACCAAAAAAAGACGTTCAAAAGACGTCTTTTTATGGTCCGGTGCGCATATTTTGAAACCCTATACAGAGATATGTATAGGGTTTCAAAATATGCGCACTATAGATAAGCCTATTATTATTAAAGCCAAGATATGCCTATTCTGAGCCTGATTTGAACATTGAAAGGATGTAAATTATCTGGGCTAATTTTAAATTATAAGGTTTAATTAGAATAGGCAGAGATATGCCTATTCTAATTAAACCTTATAGTTTAAAATTAGCCCAGATAATTTACATCCTTTCAATGTTCACAATAAAAGGAAATTGTAAACAACAAAGAATAATGTATTAATGATGCAAGTTATAGGTTGTTAACCAGCATATTTGTTTCGTTAATCGTGTTTTATTGTAACATATTTATTATGTATTTTTATGTATGTCTGAACTGAATAACTGAAGACTCAGAATGTATTAAAACAAAAAAACAAAAATTAGATCATGCGTGTTTATACTTTTATACCATATTCAAATTCTAAATACACCAAGAAAAATAATTCAAGTAATAAAACAAATATATTTTAGAAAATTTTCGACTTATAAAAGCCAGATAACATTAAACGAGATAAAACTTTCTTTTATTTTCTGGTTGAAGAGGTCTAATATTCTCAGCTAGCGGTTGGTTCCAACAGTTTTGAGCTTTTTCAAGTTTATTTAACTAAAAAAAATTTTTTGTTGTAGTAAAGACTTAATTAAAAACCAGTCGTATAGCAATTTAATATAAGTATATAAACCAACTTACTGTCAATTAATAGTCTGGGTTTTACTCCAGATCAGATATGAACAGTTATTTTGGTGAACTATTTTTGAAAATATTTTTGAAATATTCAAATATATTTTCAAAAATATATTTGAATATTTCAAAATTACTTTTAGAAATATTCTTGATTACAAGTATAAAAGAGACAGGTTACAATAATAAAAAAAATTTTATATTTTGAATAGGTTAAAAAAAAAAAAAAAGAATCTATTGAACTAAATTTTAGAGACGTTCAATCAAAACTTTTTAAAAACTTATTCATTTACTCGTTGTTTTGTTACGACTATTATTCGGGTCTTTGTTTTGTTACGACTATTATTTGGGTCTTTGCTTTAGCCGAATCTAAAGCAATCTAATAAAGTCTGTTTAGTAAACATTTTCGTCCATTCGTATTGTTTTTCTCGTAAATGTTGCATTCATAGCTTCTTGTGCTTCTTCAGAATATTCTCTGATAAATTTTGATAAAATTGGATAAATATAAGTATCAATTATTTCTTTATGCATTATGGGTATGGGTATTATATATTATAATGCATTATGGGTAATTGGAATACCTTATATATATACTTTCCATATTGTTTAATGTATATATGCCCAGGTTCTATTGCATAGATTGCAAATTTATCCAAATTAATTTTGTAACCTAAGTTTTTGCATTGTAGGATAATTTCTAACAATTTCTTTGTATAACTAGTTTGCTGCTTGGGTACATTAATAAAGAGTGAGGCAAAAGGCTTTATTATGTGGCTTAACTGTTTATTTATGCTATTTAAAACTATAATAATAAAAACAGTAAAACTATTTAGTGCAGAAAAGAGGTAAACTACAAATGTACAAAGAAGAAATTGATGTAACATAAATTAAAATTACTTTTTTGTAAATAGTTTATATTCTTTTAGAAACGCGTTTGTTAAAAATATAATTTTATTTAATAGAGCTGAAAATGACAATTGAAAATTGTAAAAATATCGTTTTTACCTCAATTCACAATTTATCAACATTTATTCATTTAACTTTAGGTAATTATTATAATTAAAAAGTAACTGAGTATAGTTTAATGAAAATATTTCACATATATCTTTAAAAGGTCATGCGGTCATTTAAAGATATATGTAAAATTACCCCAAGATTATATCTACCGGAATTTTCAAGGAATTTCACCCTTTTAACTAAACTAAAGGTTTAAACGGGTGAGAACTTTTTACGATTAAGTTATTCTTTATTTCAAGTTAATAACAAATGAGTTTTTTATTTTTTCAAAAAACAATCTTTATTTGAGTGGATATTACTTGAAAAAAAAAGTTAGTTAAATGAACAAAGCTATTTAGAATTAAAAAAAATATTAAAATAAAAAAAGTAAGCGTTTGTTTAATCTTACTATTTTCTTATTTTAAAATTTTATAAATACATACCGCTTCTTTGGTTATTTTTAACGCAGGTTTTATATAAACAATCCAATCAACATTATGACAAGGAGGTGTTGTGAGTGAACCTTTGTAGTTAATGTATTGAGCCTGTGAGTCTATCGGTAGAAAATAACTTAATGGAAAAGCTTCTATCCAGATATGGTTAGTCTTTCCTAAAACGTAAAGAAATTAGATAATAAGTTTTTTATAGCAGTAATATTACTCACAAAAAATTGGCACTATAAAAAATACTCGGATTGCTGACAGCATCTGCATTTCTTGCAAATAATTCTGTTAGAAATGATGACTTTTTCTAAAATAAAAATGAATTGCTTAAAATGATTGAATAATGATCTTAGCAATAAAAATGTTTGTTAAAATTATTAATAATAATATGATATTAATCAATATTCATAATTTTTATGAAAAACAAGAAAAAAACGGATATTTTTATAAAGTTAAATATACATATAAGACATGTACCAGAAAAAAATCTGTGCATGTTCTGAAGTGGTGTTTACGGAAACAATTAATTACCTAATTGTTTTAAAATGTCATTGTATAAGTATTATTCAAAATTTAAGCAACACTAAATTCGAAACAATTAGTTTCAATTGAAATCTCATTAAATAAAGATAAGTAGCAAGAAAAATTTTGCATTTTCTGGTTGAAAATCCTGGTTAATCAAACAAAATAATTTCTAAAAAGTTACAGATTGCTTTTAAAACAGTATAGAGTGTGGTGAAATGATTTACCAACAAATTATCTTCTGAACTATCAAAAGTTTGTAATTTCAAATCTCAAAAAAACTGAAGCATATGATATTAACGTTAATATAGTTTTGAATGCCCAAAAGATATCATTTTAAAAAGTTTATAGAGCATCTATCCACTAGTTTTTCCGGAACAACAAAAAATTGCTAAAGGTACCCCAATTTTAAAAAAATTTTTAAAAATACGAGAACGTATTATGTACGATCGATCTTTATTTTAATAATTTTTTATACAACTATCACTATAGTTACAAAGTAAACCATGGCCTACTTAAATTAGTAATTTAAGTAGGCCATGAGTAAACATGCAAAAAGATATCCATTTGACTTTAAAAGAAATAATTCCACAGAACATGCAATCATCCGATTTGTACTTGAAATCTATAATACGTTTAAAAAGTCTAAATATACACTAGGTGTTTTCATCGACCTTTCAAAAGCATTCGATACTGTCGATGATGAAATTTTACTACACAAGCTAAAATACTATAGAATAAGTTGCAAAGTTATAAAAAGGTTCAAAAGTTATAAATCCAACCGTAAACATTTTTTTTTTTTTTTAATGAAAACATCACATGGAAAACATATACCAACTATATTGGCATAAAAATTTCTAAAAATATTGGAATTTTAAATAAAGCTAAAACATATCTGTGTAAAAAAACTCAACTTTATGAATAATTTATTCATAGTTATTTGAATTATGCTAATATTACAAACGGATTACATGTTTCTGACGGCCTTTATCGCCGTCAGAAACATGTGATCCGTTTAACAAATTTTACAAATCGATACACTCATTCTAAACTATTTTTTATTGAAAAGAAAGTTCTCAATATTGAACACTTTCAATACAATAATGAGCTTAATGTTTTTAATGTTTTATGCTTAAGGAATAGTGGAAAATGACATATATTTATCCATTTTCAAAGATCTCTTTTGAAAAAAAATCTATTCTTAGAAATGATAATTTTATATATGAACCCTTTTTTCGACCAAGTTTAATAAGTTTTGTATTACATATCGCGCACCCTATCTTTGGAATAAAATTGTTTTGTCCAACTTCGATATGTCTTTTACTTTTTCCATTTTTAAATATAAACTGAAAAATTTAATCATCTTAATGAATGATGTAGTCAGGTATTTTTATTTGTAACTATATGTTTGTTTAGAATTTTTTATTGTAAATCAAGTTTTATTTTGTTGATTATTGATGAGTACGATCTTTCTTCAGAAACCTTGTGTTTGTGAAAGTAACTTATTTAATTAAAAAATAATTTATTTATAAAAAATTTAAGGACACTGGTACAGTCAAAAGTAAATCAGGAAGAGTAAAAAAGTAAATCAGTGGAAGAAAAAAAGTTTTTATTTGACGAGATCTTGTTAATAAAGTGAAGTATACCTTAGACAGAAATCCGGAGATTTCTGTTTGAACTTTAGCGAACAAAGTTAAGATAATTGATTCCAATTTACTATGTTAAGATAATTGATTCCACTTGGCTATTGCTAATACAATTTTTATATTTATTTTTTTAAATATTCTTTATTCTTGCAGATTTTTTCTGGTACATGTCTTATACACACTCACACACGCTAGGGTTAAGCTTTTACCATATTTTTACCATTTTAACTGTAAATTTTTTTTACCAATTTACCGGTAAATTTTGACGGTAAAAAATAAAAGTTAAGAAAAAAGTGTTTTAAGCTTTTTCTGCCATTTTAATTAAATATTCATATCAAAACTAGAGATGTGCCGGAACCAGTTAATGCCGAGTCTCCGATTCCGGGTACCCGTCTGAAAAAACCTGGTCCGAGTCCGAGTACTCGGCACCGAGTCCGTTTTTAAAAAGTTGGAATAAAAACTTGTGAAATCTCAAGCGCTGAACTATTCACACAAAATACGCTTTTTACGCTAACTAACCAAAAGTTATGTGGCGGAAGTACTATTTAGCAAAACCCCGCAATGCAGGGTAAGGGGCCTGAGTTGTAGAGCCTAACTTTTTTCAAAAGTCGTGCAACAGTTTTTAAATAACTATATTTAGTTTAAAGTTATTTTTTTTACCTAGTGGAGCGGGCCTAAATAATATTTTATTATAATTATTATCGAAATTAAAATATGAAAAATGTGTATAATATTTACCTAATATCTCTACTTTTAAGATTTTTGCTTGATGCGAATGAAATGTGGTATCAGCGTTCGAAAGCATTATAAGCGTTTTATTCAAAACTTAATTGCTAAAAATTATCTTGTGTTCTAACAGAATAAAAAGAAGCTATTCTAAAACTTTTTTTCTCATTATTTTTATTCGTAGTCTCGAATTATTTCATTTAGCGTTTCAGTTTTTGTATCCGTATAAATTTTTTTGCAAAAATGTATTAAAAATTATTTTAAGTGAGATTGTTTTAAGTTAATAGAACTTTGTGGTTATCGACTACATAACATTCTTAGATTTATATCAAGAAGTTTAATGGTTAAAGTTTAAATTTAGAGAAAAATCAATTTGAAGATACCCGGTGCCGGGTACTGCAACAAAATCGCCGATACCAGGTACCCGGTAAAACAGCCGAATTGCCGGGTCCCCGGGTCCGAACCGGGTACCCGGCACATCACTAATCAAAACAAACAAATTTTGAACTTTTTAATTAATTTTTCCATTACAAATGGCGTCTGATGCCACTTGATGCATCTTATGATTTAAAAGAAAGTGTTAGTGTTTATTGACTGAGGCACTTGCCTCAGAAACGTAAGATCCGTGGTTCAAATCCACCTCTGGGCAAGTATTGCGACATCGGTTGGGAAAGAAGCGTGAACTTCCCACTAAATGCTCTTCCGCGGTGCTCTGTGATAAGACCGTAAAGACTTCTTGGGGCACCTTAATCAACTTAAAAAAAAAAAAAAAAAAAAAAAAAAAAATATTTTTATTCATTTTTTATTCAACTTTATTCAATCATTTTTAATCAATATTATTATTTATTTAGTCAAGTAGTACTATAGTCAGTCGACTGACACGCATAAATTAATTACAGTTTTCATAAAAAAATGTCTGGAGTCTGGAAACATTATGAAAAAGATCGTTCTGAAAGTGTTTGCAAGATATGTGGGAACAAAACTCAGTTCACAGGATCTACAACAGGAATGTGGTACCATCTTGGTCAAAAACATGGGATAAAATAGCCCCAGCACAAGAAAGAAACAAGAAAACCTGCAGCCAAAACAGCCCCCAAAATTTCAACATTTTTTCAGAAAGAGTCAATTGGTGAAGTCTTTCAAAACTGGCAGCCTTGGATGGATTTAGTTTTAATTCTTTAACCAAAAGCACATTCATTCGGTTGTCTATGACAGAAAAAGGTTACGATCTCCCAAAAAACCACAAACAAGTCATTCATCTGGTGAAAAACTATTCTGCTAGTGTTAAAACTGAGTTGAAAAATCAACTAAACTCATTGTTGTTGACCGGAGAACGTTTTTCCATCACTCTGTATGAATACACATCCCTGAAAAACCGAAGATTTCTCAACATCAACATTCACCAGAAGATTAAACACTGGAACCTTGGACTCACACGTGTTTCCGGATCTTTCCTTGCAGAAAAAGCAGCAGAAGTTGTCTCAGAGAGAGTAGAGGAATTTGGACTGAACATTGTTTGTTCTGTTACTTCAATAAAGGTCAAGTTTGGGAAAATTGTTCCTACCGAACATCAAACTTGCTACACTCACGGGATTAATCTGGCCGTTTTGTACGAAAAAAATCAGAGCAACAATTTGAACGAGGAGAAAGTGGAGAGCGACAATGGCGCGGAGGAAGATTCAGATTCGGACAACGAAGAAAATTCCAGATTCATTGATGATAAAATCAATGAAAGCATTTCTCTCCCAAAGGTCAAAGTTCATTTCCAGTCTGTCATCATAAAAGTTAGGAAGATTGCCAAGTTGTTCAGGAAGGCTCCAGTCAAAAATGATGTGCTCCAAGAAGAAATTTAAAAACACCACGGCCGAGAAGTTGCTCTCATTTTGGACTGTCGAGTAAGATGGAACAGCTTCTTGGCAATGGTTCAACAGTTTCTTAAAATCAATGAACAAATCGGAGTTGTTCTTGCAGACATTTCTCCAAGTCTCATTTACACAGAGCAAGAGCTGGACATCTTGACCAACATTGTTGATGCCTATGAACCAGTGAAATTGGCAGCTAAAGCTCTTTGCAGGAAAAATGCCACCCTGTTAACAGCAGAGGGAATCTTCAAGTTTCTGATCAATAAATTGAATCGGAAAAAATCCAGTCTTTGCATCAGAATGAAAGATGCTGTCTTTAAGCGATTTACAGAGAGGAGACAAAGCAACTTGGTCAGTCTGTACAAATATTTGTCCAACCCAGACTGCCTTCACGAAATTGAAGAGCATGAAATTTTCAACATGCCTTCTTAGACTGTTCTTCAGAGAACTGCAAAGTCATTGCTTTCAAGGCTTTTTACCCACAAAAGACATTGAAATCCTGGATCAAGTAGAGAGAGGCAAAGGACGAAAAGAAGCTGAAGAAAAACATTCTCTCCAGGAAGAGTTGAATGAGGCCACTGAACATTCAACCAAAAAGCAGAGGCATAACTCAAATGATGAATTTAAGGCCATTTTAAAAGAAATGATGGTCTTTGAAGCCACCAGCAAAGGAACTGCAAATCTTAAGCTGTTATTCCATGCTCTGAAAACTATCCCTTCTACAAGTGTTGAATCGGAGAGAGTATTTCTGCTGCTGGACTATTTGTCACAAAAATTCAATCCAGAAAGAGTGATGACCTACTTGACACTTTGTGCTTCTTTAAAGCACATTTTTTGTTAAAAAATAAATCCTAAAAATTGCAGTTTTTGTGTTTTATTCATAACTATGTCTTAATTATGTTAAGGAGTCAAAAAAGCATGTTATTTCATAAGAATTTCAATTTTTTAAATTTATCATTTTTTACCATTTATCGGTAAATTCCTTTATTTTTACCAATTTACCAATAAATTTAAAACCTGGTAAAAGCTCAACCCTATTTATATATATATATATATATATATATATATATATATATATATATATATATATATATATCCTCAAAAGAATAAAATTACATCATCAAATTCCGCTAGTACTGCAATAATTAAAAAGCGATTAGTGCTGTTACTTTGGTGAACCAATTGAACCTAAATAAAATTAAAGGAATGTTTACAAAAATTATTTAAGGTTTTACTAATACCAGTATGAACTAGTTTTTAAAAAAGAAGATTTTTTATACAATATATAAATAATAGTAATAATAAAAAGATGACAGAAGAAACTTTTGTTGTGATAGATTTCTAAAGTTTTCTAGGTTTCTAAGGTTTTTAAGATACTTGCATAGTTTTATCTCAAGATATGAATTTCTAAGAAAAGAATAATGAATTTTTAAGATAAAATATTTCAAAAGCAATCCTTGAACATATAATAGAGCCTTTTTTTAAAACAATTTTAAATTAAATAATGCAAAAAAAAATAAATAAAAAAAAATAATAAATCTAATGGACTTTGAATTAAAGTATAAATAATGATTTAGGAACAGTAAGGAGAAGCCAACTCTAACTTAAAACACCCCTGCCTTAAAACTTTTGGTTGAGTTAAGGAAAAGAATTAAGGGGTAAACAGATTCTATCTGTTGACCGGCCTCGCACCCCTTTTTTATTTATTGTGCTGGCGCAGATGTATTTAAAATACATTGTTTCCAGTTTAGGATGTTGAATGCTGGATCTTCTTGACTCAATGCATGGGTTTTGCTTGTGTCTCTTTTTTAAGATTAAGCAACTCATTATGTTATCTCTTAATGAGGGTACAACTCTAAAACTTAGTTTTATGATTCTAAGGCCAGCTGGAAGTCAGGTTTCCCGAACTCTGTGGTAGCTCTCAGAGAGGCTGATTCCATCAACAGCTGAAAAATATTAAAATAATAACAGTGCCATGTTGCGCATGGGTGGTAGCCCTGTTCGTACTTTTGATGTGCATTGCCAAAACCAATTTTGAAGCCCTTTGTTACGGCTTAGGGTTTATTAATAGTAATAAGGCAACTACTTGGGCTATTTAATAGTGTACTAATTAATAGTGTACTTTTGATGTGCATTGCCAAAACCAATTTTGAAGCCCTTTGTTACGGCTTAGGGTTTATTAATAGTAATAAGGCAACTACTTGGGCTATTTAATAGTGTACTAAGTACTATCTATACCTTAAGTTAAGTTCTTTAACAAATTTAAAAATGACTAAAGCACATAAAAATATAAAACACAAAAAACCATCGTCATCGCCAAGTACTCTGAACCTATCATTCACGAATATTCTTGGCCTTTAAAATTAAATTTTCTTCTGTTGAGTCTTATCTCTTACAAAGTTCACTAGACCTACTTGCTCTTTGTGAAACTAATTTGAGATCGGATGTCTCATCTTGTGGTCTTAGTGTTGATGATTTTCTTCCTTTAATTCCTAAAGACTCTAACAGTCACATGCTTGGCCTGGGCATCTACATTCATAAGAATTCACCAATTTGTTGGGAAACTATATTTGAATCCACAAACTATTCATTTATGTGCTTTTGCCTTAATGTTTAAAATTAAAATTGTCTTTCCTTTGTTCTATATTGCTCGCTTTCATCTCAAGGCTGAACTCTTTTTGATGTTATTTCTGATCAAATTGACAAAGCCCTTTCTCATTATCCTTCAGCCAATATTGTTATTGTTGGTGACTTTAATGATCATCACACTGAATGACTTGGCTGTAGTTTCAGTGACTCTGCCGTCGTTAAGGCCCACAACATTTGTCTTTCTCAGTCTCTAAATCAAATAGTCAACTTTCTAACTCTTTTTCCAGACAACCCGAATCATTTACCTTCTCTATTTAACTTATGTCTTGTTTGTAATCCTAGTCAGTGCTCAGTTTCTCCGCATTCACCCTTAGGTGCTTCTGATCATGGTTTGAACTCTCTAAAACTACTATCTCATTCTTTTTCATCATCAAAAACTCCCTATTATCGTACCTCTTACAACTACCTTAAAGCTGACTGGGACTCTTTCCCTGATTTTCTTTTTGATGGCCCTTGGGCAGAAATCTTTCGTTTTCCTGCAGACAAATGTGCTTCTTACATAAATTCTTGGATCTGGCTGGCATGGAATCTTTTATTTTCTCTTGACGATTCCAAGTTAAGCCTCAATCTTCTTCATGGTTTTCCTCACATTGTGTTTTTGAAATTTCTAATCGAAACCATTACAAAACAGACGTCTGTTTACTATTGGTAGAAACCATTGTAAAAAGGTTTTGTCTAACGCAAAAGCCCGCTATTCTCAGGTCATGAAATCTTTTATCTCAAAAATTATACTCTCGTGACTTCTAGAGAATCTTTAACAGTATCAACAATAAAAGCAAATCTGTTATTTCACCTTTCTTGTATGGTTCAGATTTTGTCACCTCACCTAAAGACAAAGCTGAACTGTATAATAATATAATATCTTATCTTAATTCTATTAGTTTTGTTCTGCCTGATATAGCCAACAACCTGGTTTATCCATTGCTTGACATTCATATCACTCCAGCTTCTGTATCTAAAGTGATTTCCTGATTAGACTTTTTTACAGCAAGTGGTCCAGACAACATACCTGTTATAGTTTTGAAGAAGTGTTCTCCTGAGCTGTTGTCTATATATTCAAAACTATTTATCAAGTGCCTATCAGTCTTGTTTTCCAGCCTGCTGGAAAGCGGCATCTGCTATCCCTATTTTCAAAAATTCTGGAGAGCGATCTGACTTGTCTAACTACCGTCCCATTAGTGTTCTTCCTATCATAAGCAAGATTTTTGAATCTTTAACTAACAATCACTTAATCTCTCATCTTGAATCTAATAACTTACATTCTAATCATCAATATGGATTTCGATCTTCTCGTTCTACAGCTGATTTGCTAACAGTCATAAGCGATAAGTTTTATCGTGCATTATATAGAGGGGGAGAGGTTAAGACTATTGCTCTTGACATTTCTAAAGCTTTTGATAAAGGTTGGCATACTAGTCTTCTCCATAAGCCTTTTTCTTACGGTGTATCAGGTAACACTTTTTAGATTATCAGGTGTAGTAATTAAAAACCGGGTTTTGCACATAGATGGCGTTTTTTGAAAAGTTCTCAATATAAATAGTTTTTTTTTTTACAGCTGTAACATTCCTCTACAAAAATTAGTTGTCAATTGAACGCGTATCATACCACACCATTGTTTTTTATTACGTTAAAAATGTCGAATTTTGTACCGGAAAAGCATCATTTGCGAGAGGTTTTACATTTTTGTTTCCATTTAAAGAAAACTGCTGCTGATGCTCGTCGAATGCTTGAGGAAGCTTATGGTAAACATATTTCATCGAAAACAACTTGTGAAAACTGGTTTAAACGATTTAAAAGTGGTGATTTTGATGTGAAAGACAAATAAGATCCAGGTCAAGAAAAAAAGTTTCATTCTGAACGCATCATCAACTTGACCATTCATTGATTGAAAATCAACCGGAATGGAAGAATAAGCATGAAAAAGTGATTTTGCAACATGAAAATGCTCAACCACGCAGATCAAAAGGTGTAAAAAATACGTTAAATGCACATGAATGGGAAGAATTACTACAGCCGCCATATTCACCAGACTTGGCTCCATCCGCTTATCATTTGTTTTCATCAATGTCATTGCAGACCAGCACTTCAATGAAGTTGAAGAAGTCAAAAAATAGGTTGATGATTTCGCTTCAAAAAACTAACAATTTTATCGAGATGGAATTCGTAAGTTGCCTGAAAGATGGGAAAAATGTGTAGCTAACGATGGAAAATCCTTTGAATAAACTATCTATAACCTTTCACTAAAAAAAAAAGTGTTTTTTTTTTATAAAAAACCCGGTTTTCAATTACTACACCTGGTATTAAATCCTTTCTTTCTAATCGTAGTATAAAAGTTTTCCTCAGTGGACAGCACTCTACTTTAATCCTGTAAGTTCAGGGGTTCCTTAAGGTTCTATCCTTGGCGCTATACTCTTTTTAAATTTAAATTAACGATCTTTTAGATATTCTTACATCTAAGATGGCCTGGTTCGCTAATGATATTACCATTTATTCTTGTCATAATAAGAAGCCAACACTCTCTGATTGCTTGGAGGGGACATTTGAGTTTGAAAAAAATCTCACTTCTGCTACAGCATGGGGCTCACAGTGGCTGGTGGACTTTAATTCAGATAAAACCCAACTCTTTTCAGCCAATCGTTATCGTAATAAATTTAGATCTTGCTATATTTATAAACGGTAATGTACTCGATGAGTTATCTACACTTCATCTTTTAGGATTAACTCTTACTTCCGATCTTTCTTGGAAACCATTATCAAATTCATTGCAAAACTAGCATTTGCTAAAGTTGCATCTCTTTATCGAGCACTTTATAGAATTCAGAGTAAGCTTTCTTACTCCGAATTCTATTCTTTATATCTATAAATCTCAAATCCGGCCTTGTATGGAATACTGTTACCATATCTGGGGCGGATCTTCTAATGATGCCCTTTCTCTTTTAGAAAAGGTGCAAAAACGCATTAAAAAAATAGTCGGACCTGCTCGTGGAGCCAGTCAACCATTATCGCATTGTTGTAATGTTGCTTCTCTTTCTCTTTTCTACAAGCACTATAATGGGCACTGCTCTAAAGAGCTAGCGTCTCTTGTGCCATCTACTGAAGTTCATTTTAGTGTTACTAGCCATTCAATTAAGTCTCATCATTTTTATTTGAATGTTCCTAAAAATTCTTAACTGTTCTCTAAAAAGTGCTCCAAAAACTCTTATTTGTCTAGTTTTTTTCCTCCAAACATTAGTTCTTTGGAATTCGCTTATTTTTTCTTGCTTTCCTGAATCATATAATTTTCAATTTTTTAAGTCGTCTGTCAATCTTTATCTTGCTCTATAAACTTTATCTTTTCTCTTCTTGAATGTTCAACTCTAATAGTGGTTGATTGCAGCCTTGTTGGAAGCGAAGACGTTGAAAAAAATAAAATAAAAGAGTTTGAGGAGAAATCTTTATCAGCCTATCTATGATGTTAGATATAAACGTAAGAAAGTCAAAGAGAAAAAAGTTAAAAGATCTTTAAATAAGAATTGTGAGTAAAATATTTGAAAATATTAAGATATTATACTATTATGCAACTCATTTCCTAAAAAACCTTCTTTTTTGCAAAGCAAAAAATGTTGTCATCAGTGAAAGAATTTTAACAATCAGTTACATATTATTAGGAAATAATTTTTACCAAAATCAAAATCAAAGTTATTTCGATTTTTTTCATTCACTTCATGCATTAAAAACATATTACAATTTAAATTTAAAACTTAAAAACTTAAAAGTAAATTAGATTGCTATTATTAATAAATTAATTATAGAAATGTTTTAAAACATTTTAAACGTAAAAGATACTGAAATATTAAAACAAACCTCAGCTTGGAAAAATTTTTTGTCAATAGAATGCTCAGAACCATTGTTTTTAAAAGATCCAAAATGAAAAAGTGCTTTAACAGGAATAAACCACTGATTGCCTTTTAATAAACGATATAAATGATCACCAGGAAAATTAATTACTAAAGCTTTTCCATTATTTGAAAAAGAATACTCTTGGTGTAGTTTCGGGTAATTCCAGTAATTGTGACTAATTTTATTCACAACGTCTGCACGTAAAGCTTTGAAAAGCTTTATATCAATTGGAGATTGATTTTTTCCATTACATGTAGGATAAATTGTTCCCCATAAAGATGGAGGCACAGCATGAACTTTATTTAAAATAAAGAAAAAAAAATAAAATAAAATGTTTTTGTAGCATAAATGTGTGAAGGCTATCAAAATATAAACCAATCTTTTCAATTTAATTTTTTTTTATTCATCATTTTTTGACAGCATATAGCCATTCTAGGTAAAAAATTTAAAAATATCTTTAAAAAAACGTTTTAATATATCGCATAAAATAGTGAAAATAGAGTAAATTAAAAGAAAATTAAATACAAATTTTTTTGCACAACTATTATTATTTTTTTTAATGTTAATAAGTTTTTTCAAAAAGATTGTTAGGTCTTCTTAACTTAATTACTCAAAAAAAAAAAACACTGTGGAGGAGTAATTTACCTGGAGGTAAATTACTTCTTTACCAATGTCGCTTCTTTACGAATGTTGCTAGAGTCGGCGTTGTATCTCAAACCTCTTAGTTCTGAGACACAACTCTATTCACAATGACACGGATAGTTGAAATAGTTTAAGAGTTTTTCAACAAATACCCAAAAATAATAAAAGGACCTGTAAAATGTTTCATGAAAGGTAGTTTTAACATAGCTAACTTGTTTATTTGGCTTTGTCCCACCTTATTATGCATAGTATTTTAAACATTTAATTTTAATTTATATTGGGTTTATCCCACCTTATAATCAACTTGAACAAGTAAGTCTAGTCACAAGTGGAACACATTTAACCGTAAACGCTTGAGAGTAAAGAAGTGGTTGATTGAAAAAACTGTTAGTGTACTAGTTATACTATTTTGAACAGATGTTCAGATAGCAGATAATTAAGAATAGAAAATGAGAACAGCATATCCATCTTACTAAATATAGTTATATTTTATATTTATTTTATTTTAAAACCCAGTTAAAATCGTGACAAAATTGCATATATTTTGTGATTATTGAAATTCGTAGCCGGAGCGAAAATCAAGGCAATATGATGCGATTTCTTGTTTCATATTTAGTTTACAAAGTTTTATGGAGTTGTTCGTTTTATGATTAGCTTACATTTAGTTTATATGGTTTACTGCTATATATAAAGATCAAGAGGTCAAAAATATTCGTTTTATACTAAGTTTACATTTAATCGCAATTTATTCCGTGAGATTATTCCGTGTTTTTTTTATATTTTAAATTATATAATTATATTTATTAAACTATATTTTAAATTATATAATTAAACTATTAAATTATATTTTAAATTATATAATTTGTTAATATTTTAAATTATATTTAATCACAATTTATTCCGTAAGATTATTTGTTTATATCTAGTTCACATATTTCACATAGTTCATATTTCACATAGTTCACATAAACTTTATACCGTTTTAAACCTAGTTTATCTACAGTTTACTTTATTCTTTTTTCGTGGAGTTATACGCAATATACTTTGTTAGCATAAAATTATTATTTAAACCGTTTTAGTGGAGTTAATCTTTTTAAAATTGTATACCCTATTTGTGGAGTTAATCGTTTTAAAATTGTATACCCTATTTGTGACGTTAATCGTTTTAGAATTGTATACCCTATTTGTAGAGTTAATCGTTTTAAAATTGTATACCCTATTTGTGAAGTTAATCGTTTTAAAATTGTATACCCTATTTGTGGAGTTAATCGTTTTAAAATTGTATACCCTATTTGTAGAGTTAATCGTTTTAAAATTGTATACTCTATTTGTGAAGTTAATCGTTTTAAAATTGTATACTCTATTTGTGAAGTTAATCGTTTTAAAATTGTATACCCTATTTGTGGAATTATTTGTATACTTAGTTAATATTTAGTTATAAATTATACCGTTTCGTGGACCTATTCGTATGCTTAATTTATACTTAGTTTATATAAAATTGTGATTTATACCGTTTTAGTGGAGTAATTCGTTTTAAAAATGTATACCATTTTAGTGAAGTTATTTTTATTATACTTAGTTTATATTTAATTTTAATTAATACCCTATTGTTTGATATTTATTTTATGCTTAGTCCTTATATGCTTAGAATTTTTAAAGAGTAAAGACAGAGTCCAAAGTTAAAAAAAATCATTAAAATTAATGAAGCAACTTTCTTTGAGTGAAAATTAATTTTTTATCCCTCTAGTAGTGTTCAACTATTTGTATTTTAAGTAGTTTACTACTAACATTTAAAGACGTCACAAATGTTGTTTAGTTTAATACTAACATTTAAAGACGTCACAATTGTTGTTTAGTTTACTACTAACATTTAAAGACGTCACAAATGTTTTATATTGTTCATTAACAGATAGTTTTTAATGAAATATTAACTGAGAATATCTTTATCAAGGCCTGTCGACTCTTTCGTTTTTACATACTTAAGAGTGTTATCGTATGCGCAAAGCATTCTGGGATGTCCTGGTAGTATAGAAATAAGTTCACAACAACAAACTTAGCTGAAACTCTGCAAAGTTTTTTGTTTTATATTGCGTTATTCTTTAATAAATAATACTCTTCGTTGTTCAGAAATGCCTTCATACTGTGCTGCAACCAACTGCGCAAATACAAGTGGAATTGCTAACGAAAATTATCAAGTTATTTCAATGATTAACTCACTACTCAAATATAAAAGTTGTATTTTGTTCTTATTTCTACTGGTGCAAGATGAGATCTTGATGGAAAACTTATTGAAATTCTAAATAATGATTATTGTTTCTGCATCAATCATTTTGAAAGTTCAATTTTTATTTAACAAACACTGAGGGAAAATATCTTCTCCATAATGCTATTTCTACAGTATTTATGTTCTAAATATAGTCTCATGGCATCACATTCTGACGTTGTATAAAATAGACGAAGACGTAAATGCATTTCTATCCATCATGCACCAAAATTTTTGGAGCATTTTTTGTATTAATTATTACTGTCAACTGTTATACTGACTTCTTATTGACCAACTAATTTATTGATAAAAATAATACTCTTTTTAATCTAATTAATTCAAAGAAATTTCATGCTGATAAACCTGCTCGATTTGATGTAACAACAAAGGAAAATAACATGTTACGGTTTGGGGTATCTCAACTTCGGATTAAGAAATGAATGTTTTGTGTTTCTGGCTCTGCATCATAAGACTCTGCATCATAAGACTCTGCATCATAAGAGAATAAATGTTACAATAACTAGCATACTGAAATTATGTAAGGAGCTTCGAAAAAAAGTTTAGTTTTTAACTCGAAAAAAAGTTTAGCTGTATATTCTCATCTCACTTCAAGCAAAATTATTTAGAAAGTTTGATCAAAACTATTCAGAGCAAAGAAGGTTGAAATGATAGACATTCGAACAATTTGGATAAGCTTAACTGAATGTTTAGTTGTTGTTGTCATTAGAAACTAGCAGTTTTAAAAACGATTGTCTTAAAGAAATAGATTTTAGCGTTGTACTGCATATAAATGCTTTATTTAAATATTTACTCTAAAAAAACTAAATAAACAAAATTTTCTATTTTTTGCTGACAAAATATCAATTCAACAGGTTTACTGTTCAATTCTTGGAAAGAAAACTATTGTACAATGCATGCAGATTTTTCTAGCTTGTTAAAAAAGGTGTCTGACTGTGTCAACAGTGTGTGGTAATACTTTGTGGTGAAACGATGGATTTAGGCATGGATTAGGCATGGTTTATAGACCAATACAAACTGAGACAAACCGCCAAAATTATTTACCAAAATCTTTATTTATATCATTGATTTGTTATATTCTATTTAACATTATTCATGGAATTTATTGAAAAGTGACTTCATACTAAAAACCTAGCTTTTTTATGTTATTTAAGATCATGGAATTCTGTACTTTTGACATTTTATTTAAAGATTTTTTTAACATGCTTTTTTACTTACAATAAAAAAAATTTGCATATTTGTCAGAACAAGAATTTTTTGCTTTTATTTGTTAATTATTTAAAAATTTTTTAAATAATTAAAAAATTTTAATATTGATAATTATTAAATAATGCCTTTATGTTTTTCTTTTAACAATCAGTTTTGGTTTTATGAGTTAATCTGTGTGTATATACATACATACATACATACATACATACATACATACATACATACATACATACATACATACATACATACATACATACATACACGGCTAGGTGTACATACTGATTCAAATTCGCATATGTATGTATTTATGTATACATACATACATGCATACATACATTATGTATGATTGTATGTATGTATGTATAAATGTATGTAAATACATACATACATTTATACATATATACATGTGTGTGTGTTTAAACTTGAATTGATAATGATAATTTGCTGTGTAATTATTGCATAGTAAATTATTTTATCAAGTTTCATTTGAAGATTTTCAAATTGACTTATTATTATAACCCGATAAGTTTTATTAAGACATGATATACTTAATATTACACTGTATTATTGCTGCTTTTTTGAAAAATGTTTTATGAGAAACCTATTATTCTAATCAGAAATTTTTTAGAATTATGTCAAATTAGTATAAAAAAAAAAGATTAATTCTATGAATAGTTTTTTAAATAAATTAAGAGTAATCAATTACTGACAGCATTTGGGTATTGAAAACAACGTATTTATTTGTTTTTTAATGTTATACTACCAGGGCATCCCACAATCCTCTGTAAACAAATTACATGTTTTTACGCGAGTCGACAGCGCTTGATCTTTATGCAGTCAAGTATTGTTTATATTGTTCCTTAATAAATAGTTTTTAGGGATGGATGCAGCATTTTTTAATTTTGGAGCTCTTTCTTCCAAACATGGAACACCAAATATTTATATGTTTAAACTTATGTCAAATAAAGATCCTTTGTTAAAACTTGGGGTGATTGGGGCCTGAGAACAAAAGGGTCAAAAAATTTTGCGATACCTGCCCCAAATGTTAGAGCAACAAATTAATAAAATATATATTTTTTCATTCTCAACAAAATTTATATTTATCGACAAATTTTAAATTTCATAAAAAAATCTCTTAGCGTTCAAAAATTATACCTTTAGAAAATTTGAGACCGTCTCAAATTCATGGGGGGTCAAACTTTTTATGCTCATAGTTTTTGTACGCTAAGAGATAACTTGAGAATAGTAAAAAAATATTTTATCAACAAGTTGCTCTCACGATTGGGGCAGATGACGCAAAAATGTTAAGGCTATTTTGTTTCCACGCTCCAATCATCGCAATTTTTTGCAAAGCATTCTTATTTGACATAAGTATAAACATAAATTTTTCTAAACATCAAAAAATGCTGTATGCATATTTGACAAAAGTATACATATAAACCTCAAACATTAAAAGTTGTTGCTTCCACCACTGGTTTTTACCACAATTTTAACTCAGAGTGTCTTTATGCAGTCAAAACACATCTTAATAGTATAAACTGATTTTAAAGATTTGAAGTTGAATTTAATTTGAAGTTGATTTTAAAGAATTGAATTTAGTTTGAAGTTGATTTTAAAGAATTGAAGTTTGAAGTAAACCTATCCCAAAAATCAAAATAGCCGTTACGCTAAGTTAAAGACAGTCAACTCGATATTATTATTGTTTATGAACATAACTTATTTCGAAACTAGGCTCTAATTGTAGCTCCTAAAATTATAAACTAAAAATTTTAATACTTTTCAAATACAAATAATAAAGCTGCCAAAATCCAAAATAGCGGCCATCCCTAATCATCGGCCATCCCTTATTAAAATGTCATTAAATTTGATGCTTGATCATATTAAAGATATGAAATGTCATATTAAAGATGGTATCGAATTTTTGTATATTCTACCCGGTGGGAAAAAGATAGCCAGATGACACAAGAAGTGTTTAAAACTTCTAAAATACGTATTATTAAAACATACTTTATACGTCTTATGCGCGTCTTTTACCCAAAGGTAGCGACTAGCTAGCTAGTCGCTAGCTCATTCCCACCGGGTATGTACAAATCTAGGTCATACTTTATAAACCTAGACCAATATAAGTAAAAAATTAATTTTAGGCTTTTTTCAAGTTTTTCAAAGTCAATGCTTTCATTCAGTGCCATATAAAAAAATATTTTAGCCTCTAGTATTAGTTACAATGATATGCAGACAAAAGCCTAAAATTAGGACAATGACAATGTGTCCGGTATTTATATGTATACAATACTGATACAGTGCTACATATAAAAATGATATGAAATATTATATGCTGTCAAAAAACAAAATAAAGGTATCAGGTATAGCATAAAATTTAATCAAAGGTACTTGAGAAAAATCAGAACCACTACAAATGAATTAGAAGTGACTTACTGATCATTCAGACATATTATAACAAGTAGGTATTCGTAAAAATGTAAGAGTTTCAATTAGGCCAATGAAACTATGTGCATTGGTATTGATAAAGTTTTAACGCAAAATTTGCATGAGAATAAAACCAAAATCAAAAGAAGTAAAACCAATGCTTAAGCTTAATAAAAAGAGTGATGAAAATTAGAGAACAATAAAGCCGTTGAGATGGTTACTTCTAAAAAAGATGTTATGAAACCCGTGTCACTTATGTTATGTCATAACTTGACATAACATAACATAATACAATGATATTTATAAATTTCCAAAGGTATAAATATACAGGTTCAAATTTACAACCAATAAACGGTGACACATTGCAAGCAATATCTACTTGATCAGTTTAATTTGATGGAAATTGTCAGCATTGACACAGGGGTGTCACAGACACGCTTTATCTGAAAGAGCCGTAGTCGCAGTTCATCTGCTGTTTTGAAAAATATTGGAATTGCAACAGAAACAAATATAGCAAGTGATAGAATATATTGAGTGACAAAAATTTGTTTTCTGTGTCGTTCTTGTCGAACGGTACAGAAAACGAACAGAATTGAAAGCTGTCAATTGTCACATATATTGGCAATACATCACAGGAAGAAAAGAAAAAACGGTAATAATTCAAAAAGAACTCAATTCTATTGTAGATCTGTGATTGAGAAATATTTGTCATTTGTTTCTGAACCAGGTTCCTCGTTCCTTGATCATGCAACGTCAATTGGTGGCTCTCCCAAATGTATTTCCGCAAGCATAGCTGATTATTTGTCTCAACAAAATATAAAAATAGACATTTTAGCTGCATTTAGATGTGATAGTGCCAGTGTTATAACGGTTCAAATAGGGAAAATTAATAAACTACATGATCAAAAACATTTACAAAGCTGGTTTGCTTGCTTCATGATAATGAACTCCCACTACGTCATTTACTACACAGTCTAGACGGAGCTACATTCAATCCACGTGTATTATTGAAACTAATATGGAATGGTTTTGTAATATGTAAACATTTAGCGGTTGTGGATTACTCAAAAGTTCAATATTCTGATTTACCAATTACAGATTAGAAATATTTATGGAATATAACCAAGGTGGTCTTAAGTGGTAATTGCATTGAATATTTAGAAACAACTAATGTAAAAATTTAAATCATTCAAGATTGATAACCACAACGAATGGCTTATTGCTTTCGAATAAAACAAAAACAGAACTTTAGATAGATTGCAAATCTTTGAAACATACATCGTAAATGTTATGCACTAATGTTGTTCACATTCTTCATGTTTATATTTTTACTTTTTATATTTCTCTTCCTGAAAACTTGCTTGTATCCCTCGTTACAGACGAGCTTCAACACATTCGTCACATTCTTGTAATTCGTCGAATTTCGAAGGCAAGAAAAACTCCAAAGTTATCTATTTGACCAATTCAAGTGCTAAAACTAGATTTTGAAGGACATGATGTGTAAGAGTTAATTTATTGGCAAACAATAAGCATCACGGAACCGCTACTGACAGCTGACGTTACGGATGAACAATTGAAATTATTTATGGCAATTCTACTCCAGCTAAATTTAAAGTTCACATGCCATACACAGTCAGTAGACACAAATGTACAAAGTGTACATACATTGACATTCACTAATTGACTAACATTAGTGAATTAGTTCTTGGTGAATTATTATTTGTTTTAAGTCAATATATTTAAGCTTTATAACTATTATATACTTTTAACTAATGTGTAGCCATTTTAAATTTTGGCAAATGCCAGAGCTGCTAAGAATTTCAAATTGCTTTCAAAAAAAAATTTTAATGATAATGAATGTTAGTTTTAAAATTCTAATATGTTAACATATAACTGTTAAAGTAAAACAAAAACTTGAGACTTTTATATGCGACAACATTTTTTTTTGTGTGCAACAACATTTTCCTGCAAAAATTTATAATTTCGACCATTTTGGTTTTTGGTACACATAGCAATCTAAATGTATTTAAATTAACTTTTCATACAATCATTGTATCCCCAATCTTCTGAACACACCATTGGATTTCGTTTTAATCTTCCTAGAATTTGAAAAACGAAAATACTCAAAAAATTAAATTATTAAAAATTTGATTAAAAAAATTAATCAATAAAATATTAAAACTAGCAAGCTGTATAAAAAACTATATATATATATATATATATATATATATATATATATATATATATATATATATATATATATATATATATATATATATATATATATATATATATATATATATATATATATATATATATAAATTCTGATAAATAATTGCTGCCTTTCCTAGCTTAACAATTGCCAAAAGAACCAAAATTAAGACTAGGTTGGCAATACTACACACTCAAGCAGTGCGTATTAACTCGTTGAAATATTGTTCTCTGCATGCTAAAATCAGTTTGATAAAATTTTACACAACTACGTAATGTATGCAATGAGCCTGGCTTCAACAAAAAATTATTGTTGTTACTGGCTGATTTAAACAAAAATACCTTAGACAATGTTCTCGAAGTGTTGAAACCTATGAAAATGGATACACATTTTTGTAACAAAATCGTAACAAAAAGTATATTGGTGAAACAAAAATGCAAATAAAAACACGCATGCAACAACACAAAAACAGTACAATAGGAAATAAAACAGAAAGATCAGCATTAGCCACACACATGAAACATTGTGCACAACAAATTAACTGGGACAGTTGCAGAACTCTAAAAGTCAATAACAAAAAGTTTGATAGGAAAGTTCGTGAGGCGCTTGAAATACAGTACCACCAATGTGCCCCTCAACAAAGTGGTATCAATTTAGATGAGGGACAATATGTGTCAACAAAATTCTGGACACCATTTCTAATGCACTTACGTCAGAAAAACACGAAACCATTCCATTGACATATAATAAAATTGCCGTTTAAAAATAACATATAAACAAAAACAAACAAAATCTTTTAAGCTGAAGACGCTGGTCACAACAATCCAGCAAAAATTTCTTTTAAAAAATATTATAAATAAATAAAATAAATAAAAAATAAATAAAATAAAAAAATAAATTTAGTATTGAGAGAAAATCGTATTTATTGATGTTTATAAAATAATAATATGTATATATATATATATATATATATATATATATATATATATATATATATATATATATATATATATATATATATATATATATACATATATATATATATTATTATTTTTTATATATATATATATATATATATATACATATATATATATATATATATATATATATATATATATATACATATATAATATATATATATATATATATATATATATATATATATATATATATATATATATATATATTGCCAAAAATATACATATATATTTATATATATATATATATATATATATATATATTATATATATATATACTATAATATATATATATATATATATATATATATATATATATATATATAATTGTCAAAAATATACATATATATTTATATATATATATATATATATATATATATATATATATATATATATATATATATATATATATATATATATATATATATATATATATATATATATAAATATTGCCAAAAATATATATGTATATTTTTGGCAATTATTACATAAATGATACAAAATAATTGAATCGGTGAATGTTAAAAGGACGGAATTCCAACTATGAAAACTTTTGGGAAACTAAAAAAAGCTGCATTTCCTCCCGTAATAAATTTTTTTTAATGGTTTTTAAAATTAATAGGATAAAGCTGGAATTGCAATTCAACTCAAAGACAAGGTTAAAGCAAAAATTTTGGATTTGTATGATGCTTATAAAACTTTAAAAGAAGAAAGGATGTTAATCTAATAAAGCTAAAGAAAAACTAATTGTTGGTGATCTGAAAAATTATTTTTATATTGCTCACTAAGATGTTTAAAACAAAAATAGAAACTGATCGACGTGATAGTGAGCAAGAAAAAGAAGATATTAAACTTCTTATAGCAGTTAGAGATTAGAAGCGAGTTATTTTGGGATCAGAAGACCAAACACACAAAAAAAGAAAATTATACAGAAGATACATAGAGAGAGAATTGAAATGACATGAAGAATGGTTTAAGAAAAAACTAGACAAAACAACCTGATCAAAACAGATTAATTACACTGGCTCTTCCACGCAATTCATTCAAAAGTGAAAAAATTTCAGCAATGAAAGATTGCTTAAATTTATCACTTGTTAAAAGAATAACAACGATAAATTTAGAGGGTGGTGCTAATTTGCACTGTGTGACCTTATCAAAACACAAGCAGCAGAACAGCGGCTAAAAACATCGAATAAAATATGGGGAATAGATTGAAACTACATTTGTTTCCCAAAGTGACAATACATTGGGATAATGTTACATTACATTGGGTTTGAAAAATTGTTCCAGAGAATGCTTAACAGATAAGTGCTCATATAGCTGGGATTCCAAACTGTAAAGAAAGTTAATTACTTAAGGTTCCATTAATCTCTGCTGGAACTGGTGCAACTATGGCTAACACCAGCCATTCTCTTGTGGTTCGGTGGTAGAAATATCAATTGTTGGACTAGTTTTTGACAACGTCAAATTCTGGGTGGAAAAATTTTGCATGCGTACAGTTGGAATTGTTGCTAGACAAGAAGCTTTTCTGTTTTGCTTTTCAACACTATGTAATGGAAAGAATTTTATGTTCTGCCTGGCAAAAGATTTTTGGTTCGTTGACAGTGACAGCCTGCCTCGTGATGATTACAGGGGTACAAACCATCATGCCCGCTGGATGACAACTGTTATATATAGTGCTAAGATGTATGCCTTTGATGACCAGCTGAAATATGATCAAGATAAAATGGAGAAACAGTGTCAAATTTGCATAATTAATGCACTCTTCAACGTAAAGGCGTGGCTAGCCACCCCTTTTGCAGCCGATGCTCCATCAAATGATTTCCAGTTATACCATGATCTTCACATGTTAAAGAAAACTGACCCAGAGGTTGGTGAAGCAACCATTCTTGCAATGAACAAGCATCTGTAGTATCTGACCAAAGAAACTGCTACTTTTTCTCTTTTTTTTTTGATTTGGTGTCAGAATTGGAAAAGAAACAAATAGCCAGACAACTAAGAACTGCCACTGACAACAGAGAAATGCCACTGGATAAAGGTGTAACAGTTTTTACACAGTTGGCTTCACCCAAAAAATTAGTACACTTGATTGGCAAGAAATCTTTGCTCAACCTGTTCAACCTAGTCGGAATCGAAACTGCCTGGTTACACTTGCCGCTAGCACAGTGGGAAACAAGTATTGATTTTCAAGAGGCAGCTATGTTTATTCGTCCTGCAAAAGTTGTTCATGATCTTGCTGAAAGAGCCATGAAACTCATCACAGATTTTGCAAACACTTTAACTAAAGATGAAATACAGAAACAATATTTGCTTTAGATTATTAAAAAACACAGACACAAAGTACTAGATTTTAAAAAATGAACCTTGGGAAACATTTAAAAACTGTTTTTTTATTCTTAGAGACATCAGTACAAATTTAGCATATATAAAGCTTATAAAATAACCTTACTGAACTTTTTTCATTATGTTCATTGTTTAAATGAACATATCAACAGTTTTTCTAAATTTTGAAAAAAAAGTTATATATATTTTCAATGTTACAATTTTTTGGTAGTATTTTCACCAAAAAATTGTATTGGAAATCTATAAACAGACTAAAATGTATGTTTATAGATTTCCAAGAGCTGAAGAAGAGAAAAAATGTTGGATAAAGTGCATTCCTAATGCAAATTTAAAAGTGACAAGCAACACTGTGATCTGTGAACTACACTGGCCCAAAAATTTTGAAAAAGTAAAAGTAAAAAAAAGAGAAAGACAAAAAGATCCACCATCAATTTGGCCCAATGTTCCTTTAAGTCAAATACCAACATCTATACCTTCTTTAAGATCAACTAAACGTATTTTCAATGTTAAATAATATGAAAAAAAAGTTCTTTGTGGTGGCAACGCTTTCAGTTGCTTCTAAATCTTAAAGCATGATTTTTTTTGTATTTTATGATTAAAAGAATGGAAAATATCCAGGAAGCTAAAAAATTTGACTTAAAATTTTTCAGAGCACCCTATATATATATATATATATATATATATATATTATATATATATATATATATATATATATATATATATATATATATATATATATATATATATATATATATATATATATATATATATATATATGTTTTTGTTGTTTATAAGTTATTTCAAACATTTAAAAATCTTCCTACGCCACTGTATATATATATATATATATATATATATATATATATATATATATATATATATATATATATATATATATATATATATATATATATATATATATATATTGTTGTTGTTTTATTGTACCAAATTAAGATACAAAAGTCTCTTGTTCGTTTGAGAGTGATCAATATAATGTAAGTGTTTACAAAATAGATCAATAATAATAATAATAGTAATAGAGTTTGATTATTTGAAAAAATACAACTTTGTGATGGGAGTTTCATGCCCTTCGGCAACCATCAGCCATATTTTATTCTTTTAAATCAAGAAAAAACCGTTAAAAAATACAAAATACAAAAATTAACAGAAAAAACAATAACAAAGCAAAAGAATGAGTTCTGACGTCAAAACAAATTTTTAATTAGAAAATTGTTTAATCGGCCGTGTCGAAATGGGCGAGAAGAAACTTGTTTCGATGCCTGCACTTGGATATCATTTCACTTTTTTTATTAAGTAGATTTTTATTTTTGGAAAACAGAATTTGATATTTTTCATTTATACACAGTTTGCGAGACTTCGTGGTTGGGTTGTAAGCATTGCACTGCTTAATTATTTTCCATTTAATAACTGGATTTAAATTTGCATCTTTCAGTTTCCAAAATTCTTTTGATAGTTCAGAGTCATTTTTGTATTTTAGAATGTTAAATGATTTTATATGGTTGGCATATCTAATTTTGAATGGTGTTTCGCTTATACCGATGTATAGTTTGTTGACAGGAGTGGTAGTAGGATTAGTTGAACTTATTTTAGCTTGGTAAACAATGTCTTTTGTTAAGCATTGGTTTGATAGAGGGCAGGTTCGCAACCACGAAGTCTTGCAAAATCGTTTAACATTCTAAAAAGACACTGAACTATCAAAAGAATTTTGGAAACTGAAAGATGCAAATTTAAATCCAGTTATTAAATGGAAAATAATTAAGCAGTGCAATGCTTACAACCCAACCACGAAGTCTCGCAAACTGTGTATAAATGAAAAATATCAAATTCTGTTTTCCAAAAAATAAAAATCTACTTAACAAAAAAAGTGAAATGATATCCAAGTGCAGGCATCGAAACAAGTTTCTTCTCGCCCATTTCGACACGGCCGATTAAACAATTTTCTAATTAAAAATTTGTTTTGACGTCAGAACTCATTCTTTTGCTTTGTTATTGTTTTTTCTGTTAATTTTTGTATTTTGTATTTTTTAACGGTTTTTTCTTGATTTAAAAGAATAAAATATGGCTGATGGTTGCCGAAGGGCATGAAACTCCCATCACAAAGTTGTATTTTTTCAAATAATCAAACTCTATTACTATTATTATTATTATTGATCTATTTTGTAAACACTTACATTATATTGATCACTCTCAAACGAACAAGAGACTTTTGTATCTTAATTTGGTACAATAAAACAACAACAATATATATATATATATATATATATATATATATATATATATATATATATATATATATATATATATATATATATATATATATATATATATATATATATATATATATATATATATATATATATATATATATATATATATATATATATATATATATACAGTGGCGTAGGAAGATTTTTAAATGTTTGAAATAACCAACTTATAAACAACAAAAACATTCCAAATTTTTTTACGTTCATGTGTATATACGATTTTTGATAAATTCAAACGTTTGCGGTAAAGGCGTTTATATTAAAAAAAGTAGAAATTTTTCATCGTTATTTGATTAAAATTTATTAAAACTGCGAAATCACATTACTATTTTGTAGGTTTATTTTCATAAACAAGAACAGCTTCACATCTTTGAGGCAGAAAGTCAACTAAACTAATGCAAACATCAATGAGAAATAAGTGCAACATTTCTTTGTTTTTTCTAAATGAATTAGCATAATTTGTAAGCTTGATGTCTAATATTTGACGGTCAACATGTTCCTATAAAGAATCAATCACATCTAATCTCAAGTAAGCCAGTTGATTGAGATATTAACTTCAAAGCGTGAACTTTCCTCTCTTTGAAAAAATTTTGAACCAATTTGCTTGTGTTTAGGATCGCTTTCCTGATGACATCCATCCATGAGGCATTTTATCCTTTGCATCCATTCATGAGGCATTTTATCCTTTGCATGATGTAACATAATACTTTTATATATATATATCTTTGTATAGTTCTTGATCGGATATTTCAAGTATATATATATGGAGCGTATCATCACAAGTTGATTAAAGCATCCCAAAATTATTACATTACCTCCTCCATGTTTTACAGTTAGCAGATGAGACTTAGGATCATATTTTGTACCTACTGAACGCCAAACAAACTTGATTTTATCTGATTTGAGCTGCATAGACTTATTTTCATCACTAAAAAGAATCTTGATCAATGTTGGTTATTTTCATGGAAATCAATGGCTTTGAGGCCAGAAGTATTCCAAACACATTTTCATGACGTAAACAACGCTTTTTAATAGAAATACCACAATTCATCTCATAAAAAAGTTTTATTTGTTCATTCAAATTGCTGTCAAATGGGTTTTTTCGTTGCTTAGTATCACGAGTTTTTATTCTGACGAAATGTTGTTTTTCGTGGTTTTCCTGATTTTATATCTCTTCATAATTTGTCTATCAGCATATTTACTCCATAAAACTGTACTGTCTTACGAAATGAATTTCCTTTTGAACTGATCTTGTTATTAACTTTTTCACTGGAGATATTATATATTTCTTATATCCTCAATCACTTTTAAATAAAGTTTTTTTAATTATATCCACAAATATTTATTTATAATACCAATAACTTAGCATTTTTTTGTGAAAATGTAAAAAGCTGGAGTATCCGCAAATTTTTGAGCTCGTTAAAAATCATTTATTTTTTAAAGAAAAAGTTAGATAAGTGATTTTTTAACAATTTATAATTGTTTTATTTTTAAGAACACTAAGGTTTTTTTTTTTTTTGAAAACACAAAACATATTTGACATGTTTAATATGACTAAAATATATATTTACTGTTAATATTTTCCCGTCGTAATATTTTAATGTATCGTTTATGAAGTTATGCTGTAATACAATAAATTATTCAAAATTATAATTCTTAAAACACTTACCTTCTATAAACGTTGTAATATTGATAATAGTAATGGTAAAAAACAACCCAAATTTGTAAAACATTTAAAAAATTATATTTTTAAATGTTGAAAGCCGATAACATAAGTTACAAAAAATTTTATAAGCAGTTTTTAACTCATGCTTGATAATAAAACTAAGAATTCCTAAATTTTAATGGATTATCAACAATTAATTTTGATTGCATATTTTATTCTTTTATCAACAAACAGTTTTGTTGATAATAAGCAAACACTTTTATTATTAAATTAATGGTTTTTAGTTAAAAACCAATTAATTTGTTAAAAAAAGCAAGGAGTTACGTTGGCAGGACTTTAATGATGTTTCAGATATAACACTATCAAAGAATGTACAAACTTTAAACTAAAACATGTTTATGCTAATGTGAAATAAGAATGTTTTTCAAAAAATACGTGTTGGTTGGAGGCTGGGAACAAAAGTATTCTAAAAATCTCGCTACCTTACGCCAAGGACAGGGCAATTTGAAAATAGATAATATTTATTAACATTAAACTTAAATTCACCTTTATTTTTTAAGTTTCATTTAATAATCTGTTTAAAAGTTATGATCATGTATAACTTCCGCATTCTCCGATATGAGGGGGTTGTAGATAAAAAACTATTCAATAAAAAAAAAAGCATGCAATTAGATTATTATTAAACGTACACCGTCCCCAGTTAACCATTTCAACTGGGGAAAACGCTGGGACCATGGCGCTCTTTAAGTTACAGGCCGTGACACGCAAAGTTTAGAAAAAAATGTGGGTGCCGATATTAACTTAACTTAAGTTATTATATTGTTAACACATGGTCTAAATTTGAAGAAATCTTGCGATACTTGAACCTTTTGACACCAAACAGTAAGGAAATAGTAATGAATGAGCAAATTGATTCCATGAACACAAATAAGTATAGTCTTTGTGTAATCATCAGAGCATTTGAGTATTTTGCTACCTCTCGTACACTTTATAAAAAATTGCGTGATGATTTTAAACTACCTTCTATTCGAACGTTGACACGCATTACTTCTAAATTATCAAAATCTGATGATAATTTTTTTTTAAAAGAAGTTTTTGATAATTTAAGTGATGATCAAAAAACTTGTATTATTCTCTACAATGAGGTTTATGTTAAAAAAATGTTATTATATCATGGAGGTGCTCTTTTTGGAAAAGCATTAGATAACCCAGATTCTCTTGCAAAAACTGTTTTAGGTGTCATGATAACTTGTATGTTTGGTGGACCTAAATTTCTTGTGAAAATGTTACCTGTAAACAAATTAAATTCTCAATTTTTATATGATCAAATTCATTTGACTGTTGAAGCAGTTAAAGAGTCTAATGGCAACGCAAAGGTAATTATATGTGATGGAAATCAAACTAATCAAGCATTTTTTTTAAAATTTGACACATTTCCTGTAAAACCTTGGCTAACCACCAATGGAACCTATTTATTGTTTGACTTTGTCCACTTAATCAAAAACATCCGAAACAATTGACTCACAGAAAAAAAAGGAGAATTAATTTTTTATGAAAATGGTGTTGAGAAAACAGCTTGTTGGAGTCATTTAATAAAACGTTTTGAAGCTGATTCTAATTCTCTAATGAAACTTTCTGATTTGAATGAAGTTTCTGTTCAACCCAGTCATATTGAAAGACAATCTGTTTCTACCTGTCTAAAAGTGTTTTCTGAAAAAACATACAGCGCTTTACTTAATCATCCTGAAACCTCCAACATCTTAAACATAAATGAGACTGCTGATTTTATTAAAATGGTTGTTACATGGTGGAAAATTTTAAATGTAAAAAGTGTGGGTGTAGATTATTGGTTTAATGATGATCGACAAGCTGTCATCAGAGATCCAAATGATGATAGATTAAAATTTATTTGGGATTTCGGAGAAATGGCATTACGTATGACAAGTAATCAAGGGAAGCGTATAAAACAATTAACACATGATACAGGATATTCCATAAATCATACATGTAAAGGAATTGTTGAGTTGACAAAAACACTATTAAAAGAAAAACACAAATATGTTATGTTGGGAAAATTTACAACAGACCCACTTGAAAAAGACTTCAGCAAGTAAGACAAGGATCTGGTGGCACATATTTTTTAAGTGTCCAACAAATAATTGAAAAGTTCAATATTTCTAAAACTTCACTTTTGTTGTCATATAACATTAATGAGTCAACTTCTGATGCAGGACATTCTTGCCAATTTTGTGGATTTTTACTTGATGAATCTTCAGCTGAGGTCTTTCATAATTTACCAACACTAGAAAAAAGTATAACTGTTCAATCAAAGATGTCTTTATGTTTATAGATGTTTATATTGCCGGATATGTGTCTCGTAATGATGATTTGCTTAACGAAAATGAACTTTTAACCAGAACAATGTTTTATTTTGAAAAGTTTGGTCAATATCTAAAATCAGTCGATATAGGTGGGTTAAAAGTTCCTTTTGATAATACTGTTCAATGGGTTTTCTCATTTCTACTATTTAACTCTATTAAAGATAAAGTTTGTCGGACATCCCTGTGCAACACTTTTATGCTTATTAAAGATAAAGTTTGTCGGACATCCCTGTGCAACACTTTTATGCTTATTAAAGATAAAGTTTGTCGGACATCCCTGTGCAACACTTTTATGCTTATTAAAGATAAAATTTGTCGGACATCCCTGTGCAACACTTTTATGCTTATTAAAGATAAAGTTTGTCGGACATCCCTGTGCAACACTTTTATGCTTATTAAAGATAAAGTTTGTCGGACATCCCTGTGCAACACTTTTATGCTTATTAAAGATAAAGTTTGTCGGACATCGCTGTGCAACACTTTTATGCTTATATCGGATCATTACTCTTTTGACATCATGGAAATATACTGTCAAATATTTTTATCAAAAACCACTGCAAACTTTCTACACCAAGATCAAACAAAGAACCGTCTCTGAAAATTTTAAAGTTGTCTTGTTAAGTTGACAGTTATTTATTGACACTTAGCTGTTATTTCTTTATTGAAATCTATTAATTGATTTAATGTTTCTGTTTTATGATTTTAAAAGTATTTCTTATTTATTTAAATCACTAAAATATATTCCTATTTAAAGGTGCAGTTACCCGAACAGTAATTTATTTAACTTTTGTTTTTTACCTGATATAAAACTTTTTTATTTCATTATTTAAGCAATTTTATGAATTTGAAACAATTAAATAAAGTTTATTGTTAAAAACTTAAAAAGATTTATAAATAGTACAAATTTTTACATAGTTTAATGCTTTATCTAACGGGCGCAACACATTTTGTTTTAAAACAATTATCATATTGATTTTTGAAATATCGCCCCCCACATTTTTTTCTAAGTTTTGCGTGTCATGGCCTGTTACTTATAGATTGCCATGGCTGGGACCCATCTGGGTCCCATTTCGATTCTGTCAGTGGGATCCAACTGGGTCCCATCTGGGATAAGTCTGGGATTTTGACGGGAAATCCCATATTGAACCCAAATATTTTTTTCATTTACCGCGGGTTTTCTCAAACTATAGTTAGTTTTTTCGCAGATTTTATGTATCTCGAATCTGCGAAATGTGACAATTTTTTGAAAAAGCGTCGCATTTTTTATATAAAATTAAAAAGTAAAGGTTGTTTATATTATCTATATTGAATTCGCTTTTAGAGCAATAAAATGTATTAGGCAAATGAATATTTAGTCTGACATAATTTCACGAATCAATTGAAAAAACATATTTGAATTTCATAATATTTTTAAGCAACAAAAAACTAATATTATACAATGATTTGATGCAAAACTGTTCTACGGTGATAATATTCTGCCACAGTAGTTCTCTCATATCGCCACCATAACCGCATGACAAAATTCTGCTTTAAAGTTTATCGTTATCGGTTTCTTTAGTGCTTTCATCCACTTTTACACTAATTTTATAAATTAAAAATAAACATTTGAATAATATAATAAATTATAGCATATATGTTTAACAACAACAAGATATCCTTTTCAAAATTTACATATAATCATATAATAACAATAATAATAATATTATCTATAATAATACAAACAATATAATTATAATAAAATATAACTAATAAAAATAAATATAAATAGTTATTTGAAAAGGAAGGTGTCACTCAAACAGAAGCCTGATCAAAGGAGTGACACCAAATAATTATAACAATAATAATTAAAAAATAATAATATTATCTAGAATGATACAAACAATATAATTATAATAAAATATAACTAATAAGAATAAATATAAATAACTATTTGAAAAGGAAGGTGTCACTCAAATAGAAGCCTGATCAAAGGAGTGACACCAAATAATTATAAAAATAATAGTTAAAAATAATAATATTATCTATAATTATACAAATAATATGATGACATGAGTGCCATTCAAAATCAAAATGAGTGACACCAATTAATTATAACAATTAGTATAGTAATAAAATAATAATAAAAATAATAAATTTGAACCGAAAATCGCAAAGAAAATAAATAAAATAATAATAACAACGATAAAGCGATACGATAAACAACGATAACGATAAACAACGATAAGTTAAATAATAAGACAAAAAATATGAAAACACTCAATAACAAACCTTACACAAACGAAAAGGTAAAACACAAAAACAACAAGATGAAACACAAAAACAACAAAACGAAAAGGCAAACACATCCACTTCTACAAAAAAAAAAATTAAAAAATAAGGACAAATTTTAGTTATTTTTGCGAAATAATTAAAGAAAAAAAGGTCTAGAAAATTTGGTAAAATAGGAAACAACACTAAAATTAATTAGCACAAATAATAACAAACTTTACGCAAACGAAAACAGAAACACAAAAACTACAAAACGTAATGCATACACAAAATGATAATATTTAACAAATATAATATTTAATAAAAATAATTAATGGTAACATTATAACAATAATTAATAATTAATATAATAATAAAAAATAATAATATAACAAATATCACGTTAAAGAATTGTATAAGTATATATTGTGAAATAGTAAAATGAATAAATAATAATCTAATGTAAAATAAGTATCTAATACAAATATTAATTAAAATAAAATAAAATAAGTGATAATTACAACAAAGACTAGCTCAAAAATATCTTTTAAAACTTGATCTTATCTTTCTTCTCTTCCGCTTTTTTATTGGTTTCTTCTGTTTTTCTTTTTCTTATCTCTTTTTTTTCTTTTTTTCTTTTTTATCTTTTCTTTTAGTTATATTTAGGTGGTTAAAAATTCGAATTTATTTTTTTGTCTATTCTTTTTAAAGTTTTGTCTATTCTATTCTATTTTTTATCTATTCTGTCTATTTTATTCTATTCTATTATTTCTGTCTATTCTGTCGATTCTAATCTATTTTTGACTATTCTATTATATAAAAATTAATACTGGAGAACTGAAGTCTCGATATGACACTATGAATAACGGTTTACAAAGTATAGATAAAAATATTTATTGATAATATTATTTAGGGCATACCATGCAGTGTGCCATACCATGCCATATCTTGCATATAACTAACAAACACTAGGCAAACAAAATCACATGTACAAATCACAAGCTAACTCAATACAATATATAAATCCATATACGTGTTATAATAATAGTCAGACTGAGGTAGGGCAGGACAATTAAATATTCACATAGTTTGTTGTTATAAAAATAACAAAAATAAAAAATAAAATCAACATAACATATAATAAAATATAAAAATAAATACTGGAGAACTGAAGACTTGATATGACACCATGAATAACTGTGTTTCAACTTCTTTAGTTGGCATCATCTAGTTTTAAAAATTTCTTCAGTTTTTCTTTTTAACAGGCATCCTGCAGGGAATCTAAAAAATGTTATTTCATGGTAAATAATTATGTTAATAATTAGGCATGACATAAATAGACTTGTAAACAACAATAATATAACATGAATACTATGTTACCATTTAAAATTTAAAGTCTTGACTCAAGTTAACCTGACATCAAACCATTAAATCAGTTGGTGAGGGTTTAATATCTTTTATATAATTAAATAAATGCAAAAATAATCAATATCACTAACATTTTGATTGTACCTAATTAAACAATAATTATTTTAGGTTATATTATTACTTGAAAATAATTATTTGTTACAATTTAAACATATTGAAAAAAATTAAAAACAATTGTAATTTTGACCACAATAAATTTTGTAATAAAATTATTTTCACAATGAAAATTTACAATTATAAACAAGTGTAGAGTACTTATATCATTATATATATAATAGTTATTTTCATGATTAGTCTAACATAACGTATTTCAATTGTCATGGACCAGAATTTACTGTTTAATTTCATGTTGTCTTAGAGCTACATTTTGTGATTATATATTAAACTTATTTCACAGTAGATTCTAAAAAATATAACACCCTACCAAATTGGTTTAAAAAATCATTGATGACAATACATGCTGCCATTAAACTATTAAAAAATTGACTATTGAAATGATATTGCATGAATAACATACATGCTTTACTATATATAAATATTATTACTAGTAAATATTATTCTACTAATCAACAGATAAATGAAAATAAAAATAAAAACAAACTACCATTGAGGTACCAAATGAAGTTTATGTGAAAAATCCTTTAAATATATATTTATTCCAAATCATGTCACACTACTGTATATGTAGTTTTAAAAATGTTTTTTATCATATATATTCATAAAATTTTAATGAAAATAATGTTAAACACACTATTCTTGTTCTAAAAATATGTGCTATCATAATAACATTCACATTTCCTAGAGATTCACAGTCCATCTTCTATTCACAGAACTTATCTATTCACAGAAGCCCAGGTCAATATTAGGAAAAACCTGTATATTTTGCAAATTCTATATATTTTTAATATACAGAAATTATTTTATCAGGGTTGCCACTATAATTTTTAAAGTTTTTCCCTGAGTATTCCCAAGGTAAAGAACATTTTTCCCTGAGTTGAACTCTTTAAGTTCCCTGAGTTTTCCCTGACTTTTCTTTCTTTATTCTTTCCTGTTCATCAAGGAGATTATTATTTTCCTTAATTAAACACAATCTTTATATTTGACAAACTAAAACTTTTACAACAACACCCACAACTAGCAAACTTATTATTATATGTATTAGCAAAATATTTTTGAAAAATAAAATTATTGTACAAAATTAAAAAAAAAAAAATTATTTTCCCTGAATTTTATGACAATTTTAGAAAATCCCTGAGTATCAAGGTTTTCCCTAGAATTCATGCTATTTCCAGGTATTCCAGGTTTTTCAAGTTGAGTGGCAAACCTGTTTATTTATTTTATCAAACTTTGTAAACTAATAGTTTGAGATATTAAAAATATTCAAAATAATGTTATCAGATTAAGTGTTAACTTACTAGATTTAGATAAACCATTTCATAGGAGATTATATAACTAATGTGTAAAAAACTAACATTTGTTGAAGTAATGTATTTTCTGTTGTTAATCATAAACCAACACAAACCAACTCTAAAAACAAAACATAGATACTATTGAACCTCTTTAATAAATTTAATAAAGTTTTATTCAAATTTAAAATTTAATTAAGTTGTATACAAAAATAACATAGATAAAAAATTTATTACCAAAAAAATTTTATATCTTTTTTATAACTATGTAAATAAACATATTATATATGACTATATGATATCATATAACACAATGAAGTTAACTTACTATAGCAAGTAAAAAACACAAAACACTTATGATTAATGAAAGATTCAGTTTTTGCAATATTTAGTATCAAAACTACATTTTCATTTTTATATTGCACTTGAGTAGCATTTTATGATTGTATATTTAATTTATTTCAGAACATATTCTAAAAAAATTATATAACATCCTGTGATAATTAAAAAACATCTTAAAACCTTAAAAGTCAACATTTCCCTCTTTTACACTAGCCAAATTGTTTCTTAAACAAATGTTTGAATATTGCTATCAAAATATATATAAATATTTATATTTTAAAGAATTAAAAAATGTATTTAATAAATAAATATATTTAAACAAAATGTGATAATTTTCTTATTACTTCAGATAAATAAAGCTAAACATTAAAACATCTAATAATTTTTGTTATTACTTAGTATTATTTACAAATAATTCACAATATAAGTAATTTAAACATTTTTTCATACAAAACCTTATATTATAACTTATAATATCAGTTACAGTATTTATAAGTATTATATTAATTATATAAATTATAAAAAATGTAAAACATTTATGTATTTATAAATAATATGTAAAGTTTAGATAACACAGTATTACTTAGTAAAACCTTATCATGTTTTGTAAAGTGTCATTGAGATTTGCTTGAAAAAGATAATTTAAAATGAAACACACTAACTTTGTGTATTTCATTTTTGTAACTTAGTGACTAAGCCATAACTGTTAGCACACAAAACCATAAAAACTAATTTGAAAAATTTTCAATATTTGTCTATTGCATAAAAAAATAAAAATATGTCTTCAGTTTGATTAATCATTTTACAACTCTGTAAAAAAGTAAACATTGACATACTCTCAAACTTATTAATGGCTATGAAATTTAGAGCATTTAAGAAGTTTAAGAGTATGCCACATTTTTTTGAATTAAAACTGATATGTAAATAATTATTTTTTTGAAAAAATACTAAAAATGAACCAAATTAAGTTCCTGTTCACTCCAAATGCAAGTGTATATTCAATCCAAATCAATCTGCGTTACTGTATATGTCATTTTAAAAGATTTTATCATATTTTCAAGCATAATTTTTGCTGCAATCACTGCACCATATGGGACCCATCTTTTACCCAGTTCAAATCCCAACCGTAACTCAGTTCCAATAATCTAGTTACATTCCAGCTGGGACCCAGTTGTTGTGGTTAACTGGGCAGTTTATCATTTTTATTACTAATTACTATTATTTACAAGTAATTCACAATATAAATTATTTAAATATTTTTTCATACAAAACCTTATACTACAAATTAAAATTAAAGTTATAATATTTATAATATAACTCAAATTATAAATATTATCACTTTTAAAACATAGTAATATTATGTTTTATCACAAAACATAATATTACTATGTTTTGTAAAGTGATAATATGACTATTAGTAAGGTTTTACTAAGTGACACAATATATAAACTTTAGATATCATTTATGAATGCATAATATAAATGTAAGAATTAACATTTTCTATAAGTTATATATTTGATAATATATTACTTATACTATGAGAAATATATTAACTATATTACTTATTTTCAAATAAATCATTTAATAAATGGTTTATGTATTTATAAATAATATGCAAGTTTTACATACTTATGAAAAAAATTAAAATGATACCTTTATTAAATGTAAGATTTTACATATTTTAAAAGTAATATAGTTAATATATTTCTCATAGTATAAGTAATGTAATATATTAAAGTTTACGTACGGCAGTGCTACATAGTAAAACTTTGCTATGTTTTGTAAATAAAATTTGTCTTAGTCATTTTACAAAACTTATCAAATTCAAAGGTTTTTCAAAAAGTCTATAAGATTTGTTTGAAAAAAAACATTAAAATTAAACACACTAAGCCATTACTGTAAGCACACCAAGCCATATAAACTATTTTTAAAAAAGGTAAATCTGCAGTTAAGCGGCGTAAAATAATTATATATTTTTTACTTAAAAAAATCAACGGTGGTGAGCGTATTATGTAAAGTTGCGTTACGTAAGATATCATAATTATTAAAAAATAAATCTTAAATCAATTATTAAATTTTAAAAGCGAGTTTTAAATTTTATCTAGGAGTTTAGTTGGCGTTTTCAAAGTTTTTAAATTTTTAAAGTTTAAGTGCGTTAAAGTTTGGATTCTATATTCCAAAGTTTTGTATTAATATTTTCCAGGTAAACTTCAATTTTATTAAACTTTAGTATTGATATAACTTCAACTTTAATGATGGTATTACTTGCTTAGCTTATTTAAATATTTACATATTTTATTAGACGGCTATGCTACCAGTTGGTCGTGGACGTCCAAGTGCCCCAACGACTATTATTGATGAAATTATTCCTGAACAAGTTGTGTTAAATGAAAATTGGCGTTTAACGGAGCTTAGCCACAACATAAGAGAACCACTAGATGCTTTAAAGTGGCTGGCAAAGCGTAGAATAATAAAAAATAATGTGGAGTGCAACAATTGTCAACAGCCGTTTAGTTTAAACGCATATAAAGATGCCGCGGATGCTTTCCGTTGGTACTGCAAGGGGTGCAAACAGAGGCAAAGTGTTAGAGAAGGATCTTTTTTTAGCAAAAGTAGGCTACCGCTACAAAAGTTAACTTACTATATTTATGCCTGGAGTCGAAATATGCCTCAGAAAGAAATACAACACGAAGCCGGTATGAACGACGCTAGTCATACTTTTGCTGATTGGGCCAACTTTTGTCGCGATGTTTGCGAAGTTGAACTAGAAACAAATCCTTCAGTTATTGGTGGTATCAACGCTGACGGGACACCGATTGTAATTGAAATTGACGAATCTAAGTTTTTTTCATCGCAAATACCATCGCGGGCAATGGCGACCAGGTCATTGGATGTTTGGTGGTATTGAAAGGGTTTCGCGGAAGTGTTTTTTAGTCGAAGTGCCAGATAGAACTGCTGAGAGTCTCCAAAACGCAATATTGGAATTTATTTTGCCGGGAAGTCATATCGTTTTAGACGGATGGGCATCTTATGCTGGGATTGAAAGGCTGAATGATGGAATTTATTCCCATGCTGTTGTTATCCATGAACGTCACTTTGTTGATCCGTTAGATAACGAAATCCAGACTCAAAACATCGAGAATTAAGTGTAAACTGCGGCAACAGTTTGGAACTTATGAAGATTTATTTACATCACATCTTCATGAATTTATTTGGCGACAAAGATTTAAAGAATTTCCAATATTCTCAGCATTTCTTACTTGCGTTTCCCGTCAGTATCCTCTATAACTGATACATTTATAAAACGGCTATTTTCATAGCCACACATTTTTAAAAACATGGCTTAAACAAAAATTACGATAGAGTGTTTAGGTGCAGGGCAGTACCGATATTAGTTTTTAATGAAAAAAAAGAGGGAAAAAGAAGAATGATGAAAATAAATTGATTCCTGCCCTAACCCTGACCCTTCGATGTGTTACCAACTCCCTTGCGAGTTTTCCCTAAGTCAGTCGACGTGTTGTATTGAAGCCCTCGCCTACCCCTAAATCAGTATAGCGTCAAAGCGCTAACCAAATTTATTATTTAATGTTTATTATTTTTAATATTTAATATTTATTATTTATATATAATATATTATTTTTATATAATATATTAATACAATATGCATTATTTTATATATAATAATAATAATAATAATAGTAATAATATATGTATATATGTATATATATATATATATATATATATATATATATATATATATATATATATATATATATATATATATATATATATATATATATATATATATATACATATATATATATATATATATACATATATATTATAATTATTATTATTATATAGAAATATATTTGAAAATAAAAATATAATTTTTTTTAAAGCTTTCTTATTTTAAACCTTTCAAAGCAATTAAAACTCGTTTTGAATTTCTTTTGTTTTTTAGTCTCCGCGAACGAGAGCGCAAAAAGCAAAATAATATAATTATTTTACGCCGCTTAACTGCAGATTTACCCTGCTTTGATTAGAAATACACGCTACCATCAAACTACGCGTCCCACCTTCAAACCAGCCGTAAACTATTTACGTAAGCCCCATGCCAATCCCACTAAAAAACCAGACTTCATTTGCGGCAATACTTTTACACCATAAGGAACCCATCTGGCACCCAGAACAAATCCTAGCCCGAACCCAATCCCAGTAATCTAAGTTCAATCCCAGTTCATCCCAGCTGGGACCCAGCTGGGTTGGTTAACTGGGTAACTCACATTCACAACCATTGTTTAATAAATTTAAAAAATACTATATATCATATTTAATAAAAATATTTGATATTGTAATTTTATAAAAATACTTTTAACACACTATCAAAAATCAAAAAATTGAACATGGTTTTATGCAGGGGGAGAGGTTATTTATAAACTGAACATGGTTTTATGCAGGGGGAGAGGTTATTTATAAATTGGACATGGTTTTATGCAGGTGGAGAGGTTATTTATAAATTGTTTAACATAGACATACAACCCTACTATATTTTTAACCATAGTTTAACGTAATTGGTTGCATTTTTTACTACTCCTTAAATTTATTGCTGATTTAGTGTTAAAAAAACAGTTTAGTTCCGATAAGCTTTTGATTAATTATATCGTGCTTTTATATTTTGTTATATCACTGTAATATCATGCTTTCAGCAACTTATAAGATAAGTATATGTATTTTCACTTGCATTTTAAATCTTATGAAATAAATGAAAAACTGCATAATCTAGAGCGGTATAGTTTACTCTGTGCAACTGATAGAATAATAAAGTGTTTTTTAAATTATGCTTTGTTTTTGCAATACTGACAGTATATGAATTATTTATTAATCATTGCTGCAGTGACTCCATTGAGAAAAGAATGCTTTTGCTTTTGCCATCAATTGTAATACATTTGTAGAAGGCACCTTTTAGCAACTATTAGCCTATTTTTCAATCCTAGGCTGTTGTTCATCATAATCTAAACCATTTTACTTTACATCAATTATCAAACACGTTCATTCCAAATATTTTAATAGCCTGAAAGTCTAAATATGTTTCTCGGAAAGCAAAAACATAAAGTATATTTAATTTATATGGCTCTTACTGTATTATTCACAGCAATATTATTCACTTCTAAGTTTTCCTACAGGTCATGTAATTCATCTTGATCCATTGTGAAATCCTATTGTCAGATCTAATTTATCATTTATTATTAACTCAATTATTATTGAGTAGCCTTGGCGCAGTGGTTAGAGTTCTTGCTTAGAACCCAGAGGTCCCAGGTTCAGCGCCGGCTTTAACCCAATAAGCGACATTGGTAAGGAAGGAGGCGTGAACCTCTAATTAAATGCAAGGATTTCTGGGAGCACCTAATTAGGTAAAAAAAAAAAAATTAACAATGAATAGGATACTTTGCATACAGCAATTTCAAACTTTTTAATAACATGTTGTGCAAATCATAAACTGGAAACAAATAAAAAAAAGTTAATGGTTTAATTTAGTGATGAGAGAATACTCTGCTTTGTAAAAACAGGGAATGATTTAGTGTTGCTACAATAAAACCGGGAATGTTACAATTTTTGTTGTTTTGATTAGTAAAAATAAGGTAAAAAAAACACAGCGGACATACCATGTTGCTAAATATAGAAAAACATTTTATACTTTTTTTTGTTACCTCTTTCCCAAATAAAATTGAGATACTTCGAGAAATTGCAACCTCTAAAATTCATCCAGATAAAATACTTTTTAGAGAGAGTTGGAACGGGCAATTCTCTGATGAAAATAGAGTTCTCTATCCCGTGCATTATCTCTGCCGGATAATGATAATTTTTAACATTAAAATGATAATCAATTAATTTATTCTCGCCGGCATTTGGTCTGCAAAACACGTACTTTGTACGTTAAAGAAATCACAACGTACTAAAGACGTTTAAAAAAAATTTTTTTTAACCGTCTGCTGCTGGGAAAAAATAAGTTGTGGTTTGTAAAAAGAAACTACAGTTTCAATTGCTCAAAGCCAACCTTAGTAAAGAAATACGTTTCGCAACTCAAAAACCGGAAATGTCAATTTTAGATAAAGGTTGCTGTAGCAACCTTTATCTAAAAAATTCTGTAGCAAACAAACAGTTTTTGCAAAAATTGAAATCAGTTTTTTCTTTCATTCTAAGTTCAATTAAAAAAAAAAAAATCTAGGCAAGGCTGTTTCTTGTAGAACAAAAAGGTAAGGAAAGTCCTTAAAAAATGAATTTGATTTATCTCAGCTTGCGAAAAACTGACATCCCCTGTTCTTCCCTTGTATCCTTCAAATTATTTAGTTTCTCCTGTTGAATTATAAAAAGTTAATTTCTGTGAATATATATATGTTCATGTTCATGTATTTTTTGTTATTTTTATACTTTTTTTATCGTAAATAGATTTTTATTACAAAATAGTTTGTTGTAGACTATTTTATGTTTGTGGCTGTTAATGCAGTGTTAAGCGACAGTTTGGCTGATGTTCGTTTTACAACGATCATTGTGTGCTTTAGTTATTTTATTTTTTTTTAAATCGAAGTAGTGGTTGTCATATTTCGAATGAAGTATCTATATGAGGTAAAGACACCTTTAGGCATTAATTAATCTAACTTTAATAGTATTTTTTGTTAAAACTGAGCATTAATTTTTCTTAACTCAAATTTCTTGGGATAGCACCTTAAAAAAAAAATTAAACAAACCGAATTTAATTTGCCATAAATCAAATACGATTCCTATTTTATTTAAAAACATTTAAACACTGTATTTTCTAGTCTGCATTATGATGAATATCTCGATGCATTATGAGAACAAACTTAATAATTGAATATTTCATATAATTTTTTGATAATTGATTATTTTATGTAACTTTTTGAAATGTAACCAGCAACTTCAACGCCTTTTTTTGGAAACCTAACCTTCATATTTATTTTGTTTGTAGATTTTTAATAAAAGCCAACAAATTTTTGTAAATTTTGCGTTTGAAAAATACTCTCAATATATGCTAATATAACAAACAGTAGCAGCAGCAACGCAGCGCAACACAGCTTTTCATTAAATTTTAATTTGATGAAAAGCTGTGAAAATTATAATCTTAAAGGGTTGTGTACTAAAGTGTGCAATGACTAATAAAATATGTTAACTTATGTTAAATAAAGTTATGCAAATAAAACAAATATTGCTTAAAAAAGTTTACCTTGCTTTAAAAACTTTAAAAAGTTTGCTTGAAGACAAACAAAAAAGGAACGCATAACAACTATATAGCAAAAAAAACTCATAACAACTACATAGCAAAAAAAGATAAACTACATATAAATAAAGTAGTATGATAATATTTTTTGTTCTATGCGATGTCACACAGTAAAGTAGAACTACAGTTTATGTAACTTGACAAAAAATGTTCAATTTAAAAAACTAACAAAAACAATTCCATATGTACATTGATTAACAATCATTTATAAAACAGACAAGACGATTTTGAACAGTTCTTTAAGCCTCTTTATTCTTCGATTATGCTTGAATTTAATGCGCTGGTTAAGTTAATGTGGGGTTAGCTTAGGTTTATTGAAGCATTGTCATATCACCCAACATTAATGACGCCCGACAAACATTTGCAATCAAGTTGTCTTAGACCATTTAACCTTGCTGAACACATTATTTGTGACCATGGTGAAAATGCCATGGGGTCGCATAAGCCGTATGATGCTCTTCCCATTGTTCCACCTCATGATGATGTAGTTCTAAATTAAGGAAGATTCGTTATTTATAGTTTCTTAAGTATTTTTGTGCCATGCCTCGTGTATTTACTTTAAAGTATTAATGTTAATTAAGTTTATATTAAAGTGTCGAGTACCGCGCGTAAGTGTAGTACCGCGCGTAATTTGTTTCTTCGATATCAAGATCTATTTTTCTATCAAGATCCATTTTTCAAAGTTATAGAATTAGAAGAGAGAAAAAAGGAACATCCTTCTCCATATTAGTTCAAACTTGATTAAAATATAACTCGAACTATAAAATTCTTTTTCCCATTTTTCGTTTTGGTAAAAGTACATTACAGAAAATAACATACCTTATTAAAACAACAATAGTGTGTATGCATTATGGTGGTCTGTAATGAAATTCTGTAAAATGCATAAAAAATAAATTATTTAATAATATATTTGTACATGATATACTTTTAACAACAATAAAAGACGTTTTCAGCCTTTATCAAAAATAAATGTAATGAATTCTATACCTGGACAACCAGCACCATTTGCGCCGTTAGCTGCATTCTCACCATCAGGGCAGCAACCAAATCTTGTGTTGCGGCAATTAGGAAGATTTTCATTATGATCCTCATAATGATGAACTAAAAATTTATTTAAAAATTGTGATCCTCATAATGATGAACTAAAAATTTAAAAACCTTAAACGATTATAAGACTATTTATATAATAAATAATAAGTTTTTAAGGAAACCTGAAGCTGATTCAACTTCACATGTTAGACCTGCAAAACTACTTGGGCAATGACACTCATATTGAAGACTGGCATGTGCAACACACACACCTCCGTGTAAACAAGGGTTAGGATGGCAACGATCTTCCTCTTACAGAAAAATGAAAAATAATATATTTTAATAATTTTAATCAAAATCAAATAAACAAAAATTAAAATGTTTTTACTTTACTCTACAACAAATAAATTTTTTTTTTTGCAACAAAGCCTACATTAAAAAATAATTTATCTATCTTCACAACTAAGTCTACATCAAATAGAACTAATTTACATTCACAACTATGTCTATAACAAACATAATTTATTTACCTTCACAACTAAGCATACATCAAATATAATTTATTTACCTTCACAACTAAGTCCTGACCATCCAAGATTGCAATGACATCTAAACTCTTCACCTTCTGGCATACAAAGAGCATCATGATGACATGGATTTGGATGACAAGGATCACGTTCTAAGATCCAATGTATAAAAATAAAATTATATCAAAACATCTAAAAATTAAATATAAAATAAAAAAATATCTTACCAGTGCAGTGTATGCCTTTATATGCGCTAGGACACTGACATGTGTAGGAGTCTGCATTTTCAAAACATATTCCTCCATTTAAACATGGATTAGGAAAGCAATGATCTTGTTCTAAGAATAAAAGCAAGTTTTTTTTTAAACATTTTCTAACATTAAAATCATAAAAAAAACCTGAAATAAAAAAAATTTGTCTAACTAGAATTCCTTTGTGTTTATTCTCAATTAATCTCAGAGTCCCTAATAAAAGGGGAGCAGGTGTTTATAAATTTTTGGAAAATTTTTTCACCACCCCAAGCTTGTTAAGACCCCCCTGTTTATTAATTTTTACTTGTTATCAAAAATAAAAAAAAAAAAAAAAAAAAACAGAAAAAACAGAAAAAATCGGCCTCAGAAATTAAAAAATTATTATTTCACTGATAAAAACAAAATTTTTCGGTGTAAACAAGCTTTAAAAATCACCGACCAAGTAAATCTTGATTTATCGAAAATGAGCTTTTAATTTATTTCTCACCAAAGTATAAAACTTATATCAACATATTAAATCCTATTGAGATTATTATAAAACTGCTGTTAGAAAATATGCATTTGACCGCTAGCCATGCTAAATTAAATAGTTTTGTGTGTTTTGTAAAAATATTAGTTTGAATTTATAAACTGAAATTTTTATAAAAATACTTATATTATAACATAAAAAAATTCCACTCTCCCTTTTATTAAAACCTCCCCATTTATTAGATCTGGACTCCCCCCCCCCCCCCCGTTGTATTATTAAGACTCAAGAGTATTATTCTTACTACTAGCTGAGATCAAGAGTATTATTCTTACTACTAGCTGAGGACCCGTAAAAATGCGGGTCTTGTAGATACGTAGAGCGTAGAGCTTATACGAGATTTAGAATTAGGTTTGTTTTTCTACTAAATGCATTTCATTAATAGCTCAGTGAATATATGCGCTGTCATCAGTATTGTTTTGGAGGGTTTAAGACCTCCTCTTAACGTAGTAAGTTTTGAAATTTTTTTAATCTTGCTTATATATTTTTAGCAAAAAAATAATAATATAGCAAAAAAGATTTCTAAAATTTAAAATAAAAATTTAAAGTTTTCTCATTTTGTAGATATTTAATATGCAATATGCAAATGTGCAATTATTCCATAAAATGCCTGCAAACTCAACATATGCTAAAGACGTTTGCACTTACAGACGTTTGTATGTAACGCTATACAAATACAACTAAGAAGATCTTAGGGCACTAAAACATAGTTATTTAAAAAAAATCATTCTGATGATTATGATTAAGAACTAAAGAATATTATTAAATGCTAATCTAAAAGTTAAGCCAAAAAGATTTTGCGCATTAACGTCAGTTTGTGGCAAAATAAACCTTTATGCGTCAAGTTTCCTTTTGCATTTATCTTACTTTTTTTTTATTAATTTTAATTATGTTGCATACAAATGCATATATAAAACTTGTAGAGATATATCATTTTCACGGATAAGAGATTGTATTTATTACAATAGTAATAAATAAATAGTTTTTGTCTTTATTAGTATATATCCCATTAAAATTTATTTTCATATATCCTTAATAGAAAGAGTTTTTTAAAACAACTGAAATAAAATAATTTTATCTAGATTTGACGCATATTTGACGCATAAAGGTTTATTTTTAAAACAATTGAAATAAAATAATCTTAATCATTAGAAAAGTTTAAGTTATATTAAGTTTATATTATAGTTTATATTGAAACGTTATATAAGTGGATTTTTTACATTTTATAAACAATATATATAAAAAAATAACATATTTATTTATATATACATTGTTTATATAGGGATGGTTAAGCGCAACAAAGTTTAAAAAAAAATTAGTTTATATTAAAATTAAAAAATGATTTATATGTTTCCAACACACTATATTAAAATGTTAAAGTGCACCAAACTGCAATTACTTATTTTTGGTTTAGTGGCTTTTGTTAAGAGCTTCTAAATTTTGCATCAAATTATCTCATTTCAATATACTCGTTGTATCATCTATACTGCAGCCGTTTTTCAAAATGCCATAGGGTAAAAAATATAAAATTTGACTTTTTTACAAAATAAGCTAGTTTATATGTCTACAAACGTTATTGAATACATATTTTCAAAGAGTTCTAAAAAATTCATAAAAATTATTCATTACAAAAAACGTTTTACAAAGAGTTAATTTTTAATTTTTTTTTAATTGCGTTTTTCTAGAAACACATAATAAGCATATTAAGGCGTTTTGAAAAATGGCTTCAGCATATATTTATAGTAAAAAAATAAATGTAGCAAAAAAAACTTTTAATCGTCAAAAGAAAGTCTTAAATTTTTTTCTAGCTATGGTCTTTTTTATTGCATTCACAGCAGCACTATCTGGAGTAGTAGGACTGTTTTTGAAAGTATTTTTTTTAAGTGTCAGAAAACTTTTTTTTCAGACCATCCGCAGCATATTAGGACTAATTACCTCAGCACATTAACAACATAAGTATTTCAATTATGACAGATAAGCAACAATTTTTTTCTCTCGGTGTTTTGATGTTTTTAGAAATTTAAAGCTTTTTTAAAATCTTTTTGTTCGTTAAAGTGTATAATATTTACATATAGTTACATTTACATATAGTTATAATTTACATTTGTTTGTTACATATGTTTGAATATAATCTCTAAAAAACCAAAAGTATTTTGTATTTTAAAATAATAAAAAAAAAAAAAAAAAAAGTTGCCAGTGGTAGGATACGAACCAAGGCTTATTTGTTCATAAGCTCAACGCGCTTTCCACTCGGCCACGCTGACATCAAAAATGATGTTTTTCACGCTGTACATCAAAGTTAAAGAGAGCTTGACGCAATGCAATTTTTAAGTGAAAATCAAACTGTAAAACTTGATAAATGTTTCAGTATATTTTAAAATTACTTAATTTAAAGTTTACATACGTTAGAAATTTGCATACACGTTCGTTCACGTTTTCTTAAAAAACAAAGTGCTGCAACTCTTACTCACGACTACCTGAGTTGAAATGGTTGCAAAGGGTTTCGTGTCAAATACGCTCCAAGGGACACTACTATTAAAACTATTAAGTTCGGCATTATTATAAAGAAGATGAACAGGAGGCAAAATGCCATTAAAAATATTATTTGATTATCATTTAAATTAGCTTTAATTAAACTGCTCCTACATTATACAGGCTTGGTCGGGAAGCGGGTGCGATCGCACTCGATAATTGACCACGGAAATTATATTTACTTGCGAAAAGCCAGCCAGATTTTTCAGGCGTTTTGAGAACATTTCAATTTATGTATGTTTCCTTGTTTGTCCGCAAAATAATAAGTTCATTTTATTGTAAATTTTAAAAGATTTTGTTTTACGGACGTACGTGGAAACTTATATAAACTTGAATGTTGTCAAACATCTTAGTGCGGAAAAATAAATAAAGAATATTCGCAAACACAAAAAACCCGCCAAATTTACGAATAACTAATTCTATTGGTTCAATTAATAAATAACTGAAATTACTAAAGAATTCAAGCGAATGTTCTAGAGTATTCTGTTGAATTATTTTTCAAAATTGTATAATTTGAGTTTTGTTATGTTTTCGTTGAGATTTCTAGCATCAATTGCTTTAAGAATATACTATCAAGCGAACAATTATTTTAATACAGTGGCTCATTCTCGGAGTCACATCTACAAAGCTATAAATGTTTTAAACTAACATTTGTTTACAAAAATAAATGTTTTAAATTTATATTTTTAAACTTGTCAACGTTTTGTAAATATATTATAGATTTAATTAGTATAATCTTATTTTTTATATAAGGGATATATTTATATGTATGTAATGTATTAGAAATTGGTTTATTAACTTCAACTATTTTTGCTTCAGCCATTCTTACAAACTTGTTATACTTACACTTAAAGTTACTTTTTTCTGTAAAATACTAGTTAAAGATATAAAGCCCACTCACTAAACATCATCAGCGATATTGTTAAGCAGTTCCGCTTCCTCCTTACTAAATAATTTAACGTTTTTAGTTAATTTCTATCTAGCTAATTAAATTTCCACAGTAACTCAATGATTTAGTTATTTCATTTGTTTATCTTACTAAGAAGAATTGTTTCAAATATGTTAAACTTTTCAAACTAAGCGAAGCATAAAACAGGTACTGAAAAAAATTTTTTTTATTTATAATTAAATTATGTAGCGTTAGTTTAATTGGTTTAATCTTGTTGGACTTTACAGGGTCGGGGGCTGCATTATTTTGGTGGCCTTTTTTATGTGCGACAGTGTAAAAATGACTTAAAAATACTGATAGGTCCTCTTGACTATTTCTCGGCCCATAACATTGTGTGTCCCGGGACTATAGCTCTTCTACCCCCCCACCTCTTATTTCCAGCACTGGAAATAAGTCATAAGTATATAAATAAAAATTATATATAATCTAATTATTATATAAAGAAAGAGATGCAACTATACAACAATTGGACACAGGCTTATGTATAAAACTAATTTATTAAAATGCATTAATAAAATCAAATTAAACCAGTAAGCTTGCATACTTCCAATTATAAAACAGATCCAAAGCAATAAAACCTTGTATTATTAAGTAATGTTAAAATAAAAATAAATATTTGGTTGTAACAATAGACTTCAACTTTAGATTTTTAAATTACAACCTGTGCAGAATGATTTGCAAACAAATCTCACCTTCACAAAGAATTCCTTTAAAACCTTGACGACATTCACAACGAAGTTCATCTGATTCTGAAGAGCATGTTGCTCCATTTTTACATGGATGGCGATGACATTTATCTAGATCTAAATACACATATTTAATTTTCAGAAATAAAATTTGAAAGTAACTTTAAACAATATTAAATAACCTTTTATAAATCATTTTTAAATACTGATTAAAATGTCTTTGATTTTTAAATACTGATTAAAATGTCTATGATTAACAAGTTTTAAAAAAACTTGTAGAAAATAAAAATATTTTTTAAAATTTGATTTCAGACACAAGATAAAATATTTAAGCAAAGTAATAAATTATTATGCAGTATAAACCTTTCCAACACGTTAAATTGTATTTTACATCAACAACAATGTATATTGTATACATTGTATTTAAATTGCTTTTAGACTTAAAAAAATAGTAAAGTTATTTTTTAGTTATTTAAATTTAAGTTATTTTCAACAGTTACATTTTTTAATACATTCATTATTGTTTAATCTTTAACTTAAATAATGCATTTAGTTTTTACATAGAAAGTATAAATATGATTATATTAAGAAAAGTTATTTAAATAGATCCTGTATTGTTTTAAGTATTATAAATAATATATTATATTACAAAAGATTATATTAAAAAATGTTTATCTCAGTTCTTTCTGTAACTAAAAAAATGTTCTTCTGCAATTAAAAAACATTCTATAACAAACTTTTCACAGTTCTTACAATTAATTGTAAAAAGTCCTTGTAATTTAGCTATGCTCTAGTTCTTTAATCAATTGTAGATCTTTCAACTCCTCACATTTTGGTTGTCATTTGTAACTACATTTCATTAAAAAAAAGTTTAAGAATAGTTCATTTGTAGGGGCTTGAGTTGATTTGAACAACTTGGCTGTGAGAGCTAAATAAGTTTTGTCTATAATATACTAGTAATCATACAAAAAATTTATGAGCCAAATTAACAGATATCATTCTCAATACTTATTTACTCATGCAACCAAAAATAATATTCATCATTCACATTTATCCCAATTAAGAATTTCTGCAATATTTGTGTCTAGGTGAAGACTATTTTTTAAATTCCATACTCTTCATCAACTTTCATTACTCCTTCTAGAAGTCTCCATTGCATTTATGCTTATATAAACTTTTCAGTAATCATTAAACTTGTTTTTAGGGTTTTTGCTCAGTATTCAGTTTTTTTATTTTTATAATTTTTTCTTTATAAAATTTTCATACTTTTTATCTTTCCTATCATTTGACCACTCCATAGAATATGACTAGAAATATGTAGAAAAGATATGTAGAAAAGGTGAAAATAATTATTAAATAAACAATTAATGTAAAATAATGTATAAAAGTTTTAGGTAGAATGATTTAAACTTATACAATTGATAAAAAAAAAGAAAGGGCTGATTTAAATCAAACTATTCAACAAGTTAAAAATGCATTGTAAAAATATGTGTAAAATAAATCCTTAAATAATTTCAAGTATTACAAGTTAATAAAAAATATCTTTTTATTTGTTTATAACTATTAATATATTTATATAAATTAGTTAAATTTAAATTATAAAACTATATTTGTTTTTAGATTACATATACTCATTATTATATTTGAAAAAGGGTTATGCTATATCCATATAAAGAGAACTCATAAAAACATGAAAAGATGCACTTAATTAAAAAGTCTTTAATAGACTTAAAATCAACATATGAGATAGTAGTAGACTCACTTCATAAGAAGTTTCAAGTTTGATTCTTACTCTTGATTTTTTATGTCCCTGGTAGTACCACGTAGTTTCTTACTTCTTGATTCTTTTATCCCTGGTAGTACCACAGTCAACTTGTTTCTCTGCATAGTGGCCTTGTTCATCAGGGTTTGTGTTTTAGAGTTATAGAGTTGAGAGAGGATTGTAATCACAATTAAAGTAGCCTCCTCTACTGTAGTGACCTTCATGACCTTGGGGAGGTGAAATAACATAATAATAATAAAAAAAAAGAAAATAAAGAACTCTTCTAAGCACTTAGAAAAATTTTAAACGCATCCATATGTACTTAGAATGCATATTGTATAATGTATGCATAACTAAAATGATGACATGATAAAATTATATTTTGGTAAGAAAAATGTTAACAAAAATAACATGGTATGTTAATATGATTCCTCCTATTAGACTTACTGTTGTAATATATTATAGATCATCTGGGTCATATTGTAAAAATCTGGAAAACTGTTAGGGTTAAATATCCGGAAAAAATCCGGAATATATTTTCCCTTTATTTCCTCCTAACTTTTTTTTTGGCTAAGTTAGTTATTTCTGATTTTTTTCAAACTTTTTGTAATTTTTGTATAAGCGATGAGTGAAAAAGCTTAAAAATATAAAAAAAATATCTAAACTTGTATATATGGAAATTTTTTTGGATATCTAGAAAAACTTCAAGTTGAGAAAAATATCCAGAAAAAGACAATCCTTGAATATATATAAACTGTTTAGTAAAAATAGTCTGAGTAAAATCATTGGATTTTAGGAATAATTTGCAACATTTGTCTCATGTATAATAGCATACTAAAAAAAATATTTTAGAAGAGGCAACAAATAGCAGAAATATTTTTGTATTATTTAAGTATTTTTGTAGAGACAATTAATAACAGAATTATTTTAGCAGAGACAATAAATAGCAGAAGTATTTGCATATTATAAGTAGGAGGAACAATAGAATTTCTAAAAAGTAAACTTATCAACAAAATTAGTAATAAAATTAATTTTCAATCATGTTATTTTTAATATTTATGCAGTTAATAATTTAATAAACTTCTAACCATGTTATGTTGTGTTGCTATTAGTTAAATAAATTTGAAGTTAATATGTTCACAGCTGATTGATTACTAAACTGACGGACTTTGTAAAATTAAAAATAATAATAATAATAATAATAATAATAATAATAACCTCTTTTTGACTTTTTTTCAACTCTGCAATAAACAAATACTTTTACATCCACAAAGTAAACAAATTTTTACATTCACACAGTAAACAAAAAGCTTCACAACCCAATAGTAAGCAAATACCTTCACAATCTTACAGTAATACAACCAAACAAAAACCTTCACAATTCTAAAGTAAGCAAATACCTTCACAACTCAATAAACAAATACTACCTTCAGAGCAACACAGTAAACTAGTTTCACAATTACAATAAACAAACATCTTCACAATCACAATAAACAAATATGAAAACAAATACCTTCACAATTTTGTCCTTTATAACCAAGTTTGCACAAACATTTATATTTTTGATACTCTACTATACAGGTTGCTTCATTTAAACATGGATTTGTATCACAAGGAGAAAGTTCCTCTAAAATAAACAGACTAATGAAAAAATCATCAACAGCCGTATTCACTTCTCTTGTAATAATAATTTTATACATACTTGCACATCAGTAAAAAAATAAATATAAAAATAATGATTATAAAAAAATATATATATATAAATAAAACAAGTAAAATTTTCTGTAGTGTATCACATCTATATAACACCAAGTAACACCTATGAGTTATATAAACTTTTTTTATTATGCTAAAATATTATGAACTTCATTAACCTTCACAGTGAGTTCCTTTAAAACCATGCGTGCATTCACATTTAAATCCTTCTTCTTGATCAAAACAAATTCCATAGTTTAAACAAGGATTTGGTTCACATCGACTTTCCTCTGAACAATATAAATAATACTAATATACAAAAGAAGAAAAAATAGTTATATATAAAATAATAACATAAAACAAAAAAGTGTTACAAAAATATAGTTATATTGGAGTAAAAAAATTAAAAATATTCATGAATTTTTTGGAAGATCTAAAACTAATTTAAATTGTTCACACTGTAGTTGAAATATTTGAAATATTTATATAAAATTGAAATATATAATATATAATTGAAATGTCTATTGACAGATAATTATTTTCCATTGACAATTTTCTAATTAATAATTTTTTAAATTATCTGAAATATTTGCACTATTATTTATTTTTATATCAAAAAATCTATAAAAATTGTCTGTAAAAAAAAGGATTAAAATAGTTTGTTGTAAAACTTATTTTAACTATTTATAGCACAGTGTTATAAATAGTTAAAATATAACATCAAAAACAATGCAACACTCTCTTATAATGAGGGTACTTTACTATTTTTTGACACCACACACAACAAACCTTAAACTTAAAAAAAGTAGTTTGAATGTAGTGCATATTGACATAGTGTTTAGTTTATTGTGTATCATGAAATTTTTGAGTTTTTTCCTCAGCTATTTTTTGACCAATCAATGATTTTTGATACATCAATAATGACTGGTTTTACAGATTATTTACAACTAGTTTAAGTTTTTTTTCAATAATAATTTTTTGTTTATCTATTGCATGACATTAAATTTGTACATTATTTTAATTTGCTATTGCATTTTGAATCATATTAAAAAATTTTATGTGTACATAATATAAAAAAATTAAAAATTTACTAATCAAATTTGTACTTATTAATTTAAAATAAGTCAGCTTTACAAATGTGGTATTTATTATTTAACATTTGGTCTTTAACAAATATATATATATATAAAGAAGTGCAAATAAAAAGTTTTAAAATGATAATTAATACAAGGATGATTCAATTTTTAAATTTTTAAAATGCTAGTTAATGCTCATGTAAGGTTTATTTTTAAAAGTTGCATTGACTGATAAGAATTTAAAACAAAACTAATAAAAATAAATGTTTACCTTCACAATTGCTTCCTCTAAATCCATGTCTACATATACACTTATATGAAGTTAAGCCTTTAGTCAGACAAGTTCCTCCATTTAAGCAAGGTGAAACAGAGCATGGAGATGGTGATGCTATACATAAAGCAACAAAAAATAATTAAATACACTTTAAGCTAAAGCCTCAGATCATATATTTGGCCCTAACTCCCTACTTTCCCAGCTCTCATTATTATATTGATTGGATTAAATACAACTGAAATAATTGTAAGTGTCTATTAGATGAAATATTACACAAACATGGGTAAAAGAAAAACCAGTTAAGCTTTCTCCACCATTTTAATCTATACAATAATACAAACAAATAACCAAACACTTTATTTTTATTTTTTATTTAATGGCTTTTTTTACAAATTATACAATAAAAGCTAATTTAAAAGAAGAATTTAGAATTGAAAAAAGTTGATTAAAAAATATAATTGACAACATGGTTGAAAACTTTGCAATCATGTCATTTATTATTTTTTATGTTAGTTAATTATTATTTGTTATGTTAGTCATTTATTATTTTTTATGTCAGTTATTTATTATACTTTTTAACATTTTAATCAAAGCCCTTAAAACAAAATGAAATATCAAAATTTTGATTCACAAATAATTATCTTATCAGAATTATTTAAATTTTGTTTGAAATGACATAAAAATTTGGTTTAATCTTGGAAATCAATCAATCAAAGAAAAATTCTACAAGCCCTTTCCACAAGATCCTGTCATGGCTCTTTCCACAAGATCCTGTCAAATTTTGAATAATATAAGATATTAGTTAACAACTTTTCTTAAATCAAAGATTCAGTATAAACATTATACAAATAAGAAAATTGTGAAAAAAGCTTTAGCAAAAGAAATTTTTAAAGTTTAAATTAACTAGTTTTCAAATTCAACTGTATTTAAAATTTGATGTATAGTAAACTACATTATATCAAAACATTATTTTCAAATATTTAGTATAAAATAAATAAATTTTTTATTGAATGAATTGCTTTAGAATTGATAGGTTCATAAATTTAAATTCTATAATTATTAGCTTTATATGCATGTTAGCTTAGACAAACTTACTCTCACAATATTCCCCTGTGTATCCTCCGATGCAGTTACAAATACCATCATGACAATTGCCACCATTTTTGCATGGGTTTAAATGACATCTATCTTTAACTGAAAGCAGAAATAATAACAAAAATTTATATTAAGGTAACAAGTTTGTTTACAAAATCAAACCTGCTTTTTAGAGCCTGCATGGTTATAATAAAATATTCTGCAAACTTTAACTTTGCAATTTAAACCAGACACTTTTACCAACAACAAAAAAAAAAAGAGAAAGATTTTGTCTAAATAAATTTCCTTTACACATAGATATTTCTGCCAGTCATAGTAAAATAGAAAAATGCAGAGAATTCAGAACATACACCAACAGAGAATTTAAGTTAGAACAGGTAGTACCAATATATGAAAGGCATTTATTAGAGCAACAAAAACTTCTTTTTTTTCTTATTATAAATCTTGATAAAAAAACGGTCCGGAGTAAATTAATAGTAAATTCAAAACTGCCATTACAAAAGTGTTCAGATTATTTAAACCTTATTTTAAATAAACCATAGAAATTAAATTAAATTATAAAAACCCATAAAAAACTTCATAATGACTTGTGCCTTCTTGGTTGTGGAGACAATACTTTTTGTTATCTCCTAATGAGGCTACAGTTCTAAAACTTACTTAAATTATTCTGATGGCGCATGGCAGTAATTTTTCTGAAACTCTGTGGTACTTCTTAGAGAGACTGATTACATCAACAACTGTAAAATATCAGACTATTACCAGTGCCATGTTATGCATTGCAAAGATGTCCCGGTTAGTACTTTTAGTGTTCATTATAGAGACCACATAAAGAGACCTTTGTTACTACTAAAGATTGATTGGTAGAAATAAAACAATAGCCTATTCCCTTGTGTGTCATACACTACGATTGAGTCAAGCATTAATTTTTAAAAACATGAATAAATTACCTTAAAACATTTAAAACAAACAATAATTACCACCATACTGCTATAATCATTAACAAATAATCATGGCCTCTGAAAACTTTTCACCTGATGAATTTTTTTTGTGATGAAATTTGTCAGATTTGCTCATTAATTAGATGAAAAAAATTAGTAATTAGTTATTATTTAATTTCATTTTCAGATCTTAGTGCTAATGGCTATTATCTTTTGATTCGCAAAGACTCAAACAGCGTATATGTTTGTCAATAGATCATATGCTTGGCCGGGGCACATATTCATCAATTCATTTCTTAATCTCAAAATCAGGTTCCTAAGACTATTCTTTTACATGTTTTTGCTTTCTCTTCAATCAACTTTTTTTGTGTTCTTTATTATTCACCTTCTTACCAAGACTGTACTATTTTTGATGTTCTTTCTGATAAACTTGACCAAGGCCTTTCTGTTTATCCTTGAGCCAATATTGTTGTAATTGGTGACTTTAATATTTGTCACACTAAATGATTCGGCTCAACTACCACTGACTCTTCTGACTCTTCAAACTTCAAAATCTTTTTCAATCTCTAATTTAGACTTAATTAACTTTGTGACTTCCAGATAACCTTAATTACCTAAATTTTACAAAACTTCATGATTTTTTTCTCATCTCTTTGTTTTTATTTTTTTTCCACAAACATTGGTGCTTTTGAAATATCTAACATATTTATGTTTTCCTGACACATAGAACTTACAATTTTTTTAAGTATTCTGTCATGCTCTTTAATAATATTCTTTATTTTCTTATGAACCCCAACTTAATTATTTATTGCTTGCAAATTCCCTCTCAACAAGGTCGGGAGTGATTTCGTTATAAAAAAAATTTTGATGTAAAGTTGCAAAAACAAATTTGTCATTTTAATGCCGTATTTTTTATGCAAAGGAAATTTTCATCTTATTAATTTTTTTCTTTACGTCATATACGTCATCAATAATTTAATAATTATTTTAATTTTTTCACTAATGTCATCTTTGACTTCAATAAAAATAAGAATTGTTGTAAAAATTATAATTTTTTGGATTTTCCGTATTGCTAAGTAAAAAAAATGTTGTTTAAAATATAACTTCAAATAGGACTTGCAAAGGAAAAAACTTATACATTATGAAAAAATGAAACTTAATTTTTCAATAAAAGAGTAGAATGAAAAAGAATGCAGAGGTATCATATGCACATATATATATATATATATATATATATATATATATATATATATATATATATATATATATATATATATATATATATATATATATATATATATATATATATATATATATATATATATATATATATATATATCATATACAAATGAATCATAATTTTTTTTTTTTTTCCTTTTAATTTTTTGTTTATTTGACAATGAAAAAATTACTTCATTTTATGAGTCAAAAAAGTCAACAAAAAAAAAACTTAAAATAAAAAAGTAACCTTGGTAATAATTTAAATAATAATTAAAAAATAAGTTGTTACGGCAACCTCTTATTTAAACACTACCAATTATTCCATCAGTGTTGTGAACACGCCGGTAAAAAGTTACTATTGGTGTAATAAATGATTGAGCACCATTTTCAAGGCACAAACTGACAAATTTTCACTCAAAAAAAGCACTGTTAAGTTGAAACTTGCTGGTTTGTGTTTTATTAAATTAAAACTTAAAAGTTTGTGCTTTGCTGTATAAAAATTTGCTGGTTTGGCTGCTGTTAATGTGCCTTAGATTTTCGCAAATATGCAAGTGTGATTATAAGATTGCAAAGAAACGAAACAGCTAAAATGTTTCATCAACTTTTAAACAAAAAATGATTTTTCTTTAAGAGAATAAATGATACTGAAGAAACAAACATTATGCTTAAAAAAAAATTAGATTTTCAAGTTACCTTCACATCTTGATCCACTAAATCCAGGAAAACACATGCACTGAACAAGGCCTGAGAAACCAATACCTAAAGTAGCTGAGCATGTTCCCCCATTCAAACATGGGGTAAGATGGCAGTGATTTATTTCTAAATAAGGTTAACTTAATTATTAAAGTATATAATATAAATGTGAAAAATATATAAATACAAAAATATAAAAACAAACAATAACGCAGAGAAATAACTTTCATAACTTTTTAACTAATAATGATACCTGTGCATTCTTTTCCCAAGTATTCTGCTGGGCATATGCATTCATAGTCACCTATAAGCTCATTACAGGAACCACCATTTCGACAAGGATTTGGTTGACATCTGTTCATTTCTATATTAGTATTATTATATACAAATTTACATTTAGTAAACATAAAATATCTATATCAATATATATATATATATATATATATATATATATATATATATATATATATATATATATATATATATATATATATATATATATATATATATATATATATATATATATGATTGCTCTTTCTTCTATCATTACTGACATACGTTGACTGACTTAAATAGGTAGAACATGCACAGAATGTACATACATTGACTGACTTAAATAAAAAGAACATGCACAGTAGAGTGCAGTGAAAAAATTAAAAGTGGAATATTTATATGTAATAGCAAAAAAAAGTTGTCTTTTGGTAAGTGTTCAAACATTGAAAAGAAAATTTTCAAAAATTTCAATGTCTTCAGCTGCCTCATTGGGGACAAAGTTACTAAAAAGAGGTATTTTTTATGACAATTGAGTGTTTTAGTCAATTATTTTTTTTGATTAAAGATTATGCTTTTTGTAAAACTCTTTCAGAAAAAACTGTAATAATTAAAAAGAATGACATATATGTCATTCTTTTTTATCTAATATGAACATATTTCGATGACCTTTTAAGGTTATATATATTTCAAGGCGTGACACTTTCATGGGGAAAAGGGGGGCGGATTGAGATCAATGGACTAAAAAAATTTAAAATGTCAATAAGTACTACTTTAAACACCGACTTTGTAAAAATAAAAAAAGGTCTTTTTGAAAATAATTAGGGGACATGGTCCTCTGCGCTTCCCCTTATTTCTCTCCGTCACTGTGGCAGATTAGCAAGTTAGTAAGTCAGCAAGTCTATAACAAGTTAAAGGGTGAAACAAAAATATCTATTCATTAATTATTTTAACATACGCAATCAAGTTTTAGAAAATCTATCATTACACTCTACCAATTTATTGGTTCGGAAGCACATTATTCTGACTTAGTGTTAAACACTGGCATTATGAGACGTGCATGTAAACGCGATCAAATAAAACCATCTCGAGTTTTTTCTCCACATACAACCAGCGAAGCCTCATCAGCTGTCAATGGTGGCTCGGTTATTTATTTTATTTCCAGTTGATGAGTTCTATATAATCATGTGCATCTAAGTTAAGCTTTGGTAAACTGAAAGTACGCAGTGTGTGATTTTTTTTTCTGTCGCGTTTTAAAAATGCGCCTTAATCCTAAATCACGAATTTGTTGCCGTTTGTTACTAACAATTGCTAGTAAGAGATTTTCTGAATGAGCAAAATAGCCGTTAAGTTGTAATACAGGATCTACTATATCTCGCATATTTGCATGCAAAAGACAAACCAACCATTGCAACGATTTGTTATATTCTTTTTCCATCAACCTTATTGCGCTACCGTTAATTCCTATGTTTACGGCAGTTCTGTCATATCTAACAGCTACAAACTTTTTAACGTCAATATTTTTTATAGTTATAAAGTTGACTATAGAACTTTTTATCAAATAGACAGACGATCTAGATGGTGATAAATGCCCAAGGTATTTAGACCCTGGTTCGTCTATTAAAGAGAGTGCTCTTGAGTAATACTTCGTCGATAGAACTTTAACCCTTTCTTGATACCAAATTCCTTTCAACTTTAACCCTTCCTTGATGTTTTCAAGAGTTTTGTCTTTTCGTCCATCAAAATAAATTCCTCGAACTATTTTTGAATTTTTAGAAGTTTTTAGTTGATTACGCTTTCTCTTACGCTCCCGTCATATTTTGCTCGGATCAACAACATAAGAGGTATCTTGTTGATTAACAACACTAAAGTCTTCCAAAACTACATTTGCATTTGTATCTGAGATCCCATACCGGTCACAGACGTTTGCTAATGCAGCAAGTGGTTGCCGACATTGAAAATACAAAGAACTAATAATGTCAATGGAAGAAACATCGGAAATATTACGTTTATTAATGTAATTATCATCTTCATCACTTTGAGCTGTAGATCGACTTTCAAAATCACCAACCGTAGACACAGACAAGGCATGGCAATGCTTATTTCTACGCCGCTGCGAATCACCTTTAATACCCGTGTATTAGTAATCATCGGTTTTAACCATATTTTTTCAACAACTTGTGCAACTTTTTCAGAGATTTCTGTTATAGTAGGTTCTTTCGTAGCAGCTGTTGGTTTCAGTTGATGTTTTACAAGCAAATAATGTTTCATTACATCTTCATATGTTGGTAAAACAACTTGCGACATCTCTTTAGGTATACCAAAGACAGGACAAGTCAGCATCATCCTCGTTCTCACTAACCTAATGGCCATATTAAAACTTGTTCTATAATAAGCAAACTTTGTATTAGATTCATAAGTAATTATTGATTTATACATTAATCTAGCAAGCCATAAATAAAATTAAAAGCTAAACTAAAATATCAAACATTAGTAACAAGTTCTTGATATGCAAAGAAATATATTGAGAAGTATTAAAAGAAATATAATGAACCACTTAGATAATTATTTCTAAATAATAACTAAAAAGAGGTTAATAAAACACATTTTACGTCAATATAACATAAAGTTAACAAGTAGTTTAAAATATTTAATTTTAAACATTTATTGAACAGTTATAAAGGTGAAATAACCAAGATAACCAAAACAGGTTAGGTGAAACCAATGGCGAATTTAGACTTTTCAGGGCCCTTTTTTATGTGTCAGAGCGTGAAGATGACTAAAAAAAAACTTTTTTTTTTAAAGTTGATTTTAGGTGCCCCAAGAAGTCCTTATGGTCTTATCAGAGTACCGCGGAAGAGCATTTAATAGGAAGTTCACGCCTCCTTCCCAACCGATGTCGCAAAACTTGCTTAGAGGTGGGGTTTGAACCACGGATCTTACATTTCTGAGGCAAGTGCGCTACCACTGCGCCACAGCTGCTTAACTTCTCTTGAATCTTTTGGGGGCCTGGGGCTATAGCCCCTAGCCCCCACCCCAAACTAGCCCCCTTAATAGAAACTGGGTGAAACAATGCTGTTAGTAATTAGGCTTAGGGTATTGATAAAGAAAAAAATACAGTTTTTTATTTTAAAAAGTTATGGCTAAAACAGGCTGTTTTCATGAAAAATACCTATTTTTCAGTAACTTTGACCCCCTTGAGGCAGCTGAAGACATTAAAATTTTGAGGAAATTTTATTCACTTTATTTGAACACATATCAAAAGGCAACTTTTTGTTGCTATTACATATCAATAATTTACTATTTATATTTTCACCTAAAGTTTCACTGCACCCTAATGCACAGAGTGTACATACATTGACTGCTTTAAATAGGTAGGACATGCAAAGATATATATATATATATATATATATATATATATATATATATATATATATATATATATATATATACAAATATGAATTAAAATTTTATTGACCTTGACAGTTAATTCCTTTAAATCCTTCTGCGCATGTGCAAACATACTGTCCATTTGATTCTGTGCAAACGCCTCCACTGTGGCATGGGTTTGGATGGCACTTATCCTCCTCTAAGATGAAGTTGTACAGACAAATTAAATAATGCAAATTAAATTAATGTTAACCTTTTTTTTGTTTTTCAATTAATTTACTATTTTTGTTTTCTTATTTTATTTTATAATTTCTAATCTATTGCTATTTATATTTTCAACATTTTTTCAATGTTTAACACATCATTTTTAAATTTTTCACCAGAAAATAAGTAATGAAATAATTTTAATTAAACATTTTAGTCACAATAAATAATTTTAATTAAACATTTTAGTCACAAGTAAATAAGTTTTGACATTTTAGTCCTTTTCAAAGGTGAATCAAAAAATTTAAATTTTGGTAAAAAAAAGTTAAAAAATAATATAAAGATTTTTTAATTTTTTTTTCAATAAAAAAATTTTCAATAAAATATGCAAACAAGTTTCAGCCAAATTAAAAAAAAGGAATTTTATTTAATTCATTTGAATTAAAACTTAAAATATGATTTTGCTTAAGTTTTTTTTATTAACTTATATACTAAATTATGCTATTTTCTAAGCTCTAAATATTAAAATTTAGATTAAATAAATAAAGTTAAATGAATAAAAAAAATCAAATAAAAGATGTTATCTAGGTTTATTATGTTATTAGATTATTAAGATGTTTCTGAATCAACAATAAAAACTTTTTTAATTTAAAATTGTTAAAAGTTATTGCATTTAACTATTGAAACTTTAAACTAATTAAAAATTACCTTCACAGTCTGTTCCTTTAAAACCAATAGGACAAATGCACTCATAACCATCCCTTACTTCATTGCATGTTGCCCCATTCATACATGGGTCACCATCACAATGTCCTAATAAAAATCGATTTATAAAAACCATTTTGTACAGTGTTTTTTTTTTTTTTAAATATGCACAGAAAAATATTTAGTTCATTTTTTTTCTTCAAACATCATAAAAAATTATTTTTCTTTAACTTTATATATCAATAATAATTTCACTTTTTGCTTATTTTATTATTAATTTGGTTTTGAAAGGAATACACATACTGGAAAATTTTATTAAAAAAAAAATATGTGCACAAACTTTTTAATTGATTTCCATTCTATTTTCTTTTCAACCCATTTGTTTTTCATAAATATTTTATATTAATGTTGCATTTATGATTTTTTTAAATAACTGTTCATCATAAGCATAAACTGTTCATCATAAGCATAAAATTGCTTATGATGAACAGTTTATTTTAAACATTCCTAAATATTTCAAATTATGGTACATAGAAATGGATTGAAATGCAGTAAATGAAGCAACTAAGTGGCATGTAATAAGTATGAGGGTTGGCTCCATGATTAGTTACAGAGATTATAAATTTACGCAAGAAGATTATAAATTTCAGAGAATTACATCAGAAATATTATAAAAACATTTGAAAGGACAGGTGGCATCTAACATCATTCAAAGATCCAGAATGTTAAAAACTACAAAATGCAGAAACAGTCTATACATCTAGTTAAAAAATTTAATATATAACTTTTCAATAGGTTAATTCTTGCAGTTAAGTTAACTAAGCTACTTATACTATTATTATATATATATAATAAGACTTCTAAATTAGTTTTTTTTTTTTTTTTTTTTTTTCATTTAATAAAAAGTATTGATATTGACATAATCAACTTATTTTTGCTTTTGCATTCATTAAAACTCTCTTCCAGCTCTCTGAATCTTAAGTCAAGTCAAAAAAAAAAAGGAAAAAAAAAAAAAAAAGAAAAGAAAAGAAGTTCAAAATCATTTTTAAAAAAATCACCAAAAAAACTTCCTCTTTTTCTTTCTTAGCTCATTTCATAAAGAAACAGTTAATCAATGCAAAGAAACACTGCACTTAGTAAATCACAATTATGTTAAAACATTAACTAAGTTTTTTTGGACTTAAAAAGAACTAACTTTAGAACTATATCAAAATTTACATCAAAAATTCATAGACTATTTTCAGACCAAATGGAGGAGAAAATATAAAATAATTTCTTTAAAACAATTAAAACTATATATAGGTGCCGAGAATTTTATAGAGTAACTTCCATAAGCATCTAGACTAAAACTAGAGAGGAACTAATTCATAATTTTTAGTTCATTTTCTTTAAAAACATAAAAGCTATTTTAAAAAGAATAATATATAACAATTTTATTCAAACACACACATATTAAGTAAAAAGTAATTATAAATGTAAAAATAACAAAATTTAAATAGATTCAAAAGAATTTCTTGAATAGATAATAACTTCAAAATTTTAGTGACAATATGTTTAGGGCTAACATAGGAACAAAATCATTAAAAGATTTAATAGTTTTGAGAAATAATAAGAACATTCTTAGAGATTATAAGAAATAATAAGAACATTTTTAAGAGGTCAAAGATTCTTCTCCACTCTTTATCTTTACATTAACTATGTCGTCTTAGACGAGATTAAAACTCATATGTATTAATAGGTTCCAAATTTTAATTAAAAAAATTTCGATGTTTAGATTTATATACATTTAAAAGTTTTAACAAATTATAAATAAAAAATATTAACTTTTTATTGGAAATCTATCAAATTTATTATTTATTTGCATACACATAATTAATATCCTAAATAAATAAAACATAACAAACAAAAGACAAAACTCTGATATTGTCAATGAGAAGAGCTTCTTTAAGTCCTCAAGTGGACAACTTCGATTGTTTAGTGATGGTGATAAAAATAATTTAGAAGAATTGTCAACCTTCAATATGTTGAAACATTTGTATAAAAACATTGCTGAAAACAGATCTAAAAACTTTCCATGCAACTTAACAAAAATGTTGTACAACTATTTCTTCTGGTTGAGATTAGTGAGCTTTATGTATTTGAACTCCTATTCCAGAACTTTATTTACTAAAAAAACTGATAACTTAACAAAAAACCTAATTACTACCTAAAAATAAAAACATAAAATTTGGTATATCATTATACCCATAATTAATATACAATATAATAATAGAGATTGACTGAATAGAAGAAATGCTAACAAATTTCAGAGACTTTTTTCCAGGTTTGGATAAATTTAATTAAATATTTATTTTTGTTTAAATAAATACTTTATTATATTATTATATTTTTTATTATTATATTTATTATAAATATTTTAATATTTTATTAAACTTTAATTAAATATTTATTTTTGTCTTGTCATCAAGTTGTAGAAATGTGACTCACAAAGGTGAAAAACTGGCCAAAAACAAAATTTAAAAATAAATAGTTTAATATAAAAAATCATTTTAAAATATTGCAATGGCAATATTTTAAAATGATTTTTTATATTAAACTATTTATTTTTAAATTTTGGCAATGTGCTTAAATACTTACAAATATGTGTCTAGGTAGAAAAAAAAAATGTTGTGAACTTTGTGTAACTTTTCCAACATTGTAAAATTTTTATTACAGGCAAAGAATAGTAAAAAAGGTTTTGATGCTCATAAGAGTTTATCTATAAATAATAAACAAGAATCCAAAATATACTTAGCATGTTTTTGAAATTTATTATTTAATTTTTTCACTCTAAAAAACCACATAAAGAATTAAAATTTATTATTTTTTATTAATGATAAAAAGGCATTATTTTAAATTGCCTTTAAGTGCCTATCTTTTATTTATGTTTTTATAATTGTCAGAAACAACTCAAAAAAATTACTGAAAAAATCAGCTACCTTAACTTGTTTTATTGTCCTTAATGTAAATGTCAAGCCACTAGGTTGCTTATTTTCACTATCATGTTTAGTTTAAAAAGCATTACAGAACCAATAAAAATTAGTTCATGTTTCTTAAAAATTTTTCAAATTTCAACTTTTAAAATATTTTTTCATGAAATTAGGTTAGTAGTCCCAAATTAAATTAACTTTACTTTTTTAAGAGCTGGAATTTCAGGGTTATAACATACGTTTTTTATAAAACTTTGAATTTCTAATATTTCTATGCTCTTGGTTTATTTTTTTTAATATAACTTAAACCTAATTCCTTTTTGTTTTCTTCCGATGAGACTTCAGAATATTTGGTCAACCACTCTAGATGCAATATAATATCCCCTTCCGTACATAAGATACCAGAACATGGCAGTCAGGTGACCAGCAAAGTTTAAATTACCTATTGGAGCTTACTCTGAGGAAGGAAATAGAAAAAAGTTATAATGCAAGGCTCTCTATCACTTTTGCGAAATCAGTATACTGAATGTGAATCTGAAGAACCAAAACCACCACCTAATAATCAGGACAAATCTATGTGTCTTATGTAAACTTTTGTCATTCATGTGTCATACTTAAAATTTTTTTGCTGTTGCTAGCGCAATGATATCGTTGCTTTAATTTTTCTCTTGACATTGCAGTAGTGATGTCTAATTGGTTGATTTTTTACTTTGATTTAACAAATGAATAAAAAAAAATAAGAATAAAAAAGAATAAAAAAAAACCAAAGCTTTAAATGATGAACTCCTCAACGTCTATCCTTATATCAGTCGATGTATGTTTGATCAGGGTTCTAATTCAGTTTTTGGAGTTATATTATGTAAAATTTTTGTGTTACATGCAAAATGTATTTTACTTTGTACGTACTAGTACTCCTGTGACTTCAAATGAACCAATCAGACTCGACTACCGTGACTTTTGGAGGAAAGTTTAATGTGATTTTTTATGGTTTTATACATTTTGTTGTTTTTTTACTTCTCTGAGGCACTGCGCGAGTACCCAACGAGCAAAACTCCCTGTCTAAAAGAATAAATTGCTTTAAAATGGCCTAGTTTACTTGAAACAACTTTTCACAAAAACTGACTCTTTTTAAACCAAATATTCTTAAAACTTAAATTGATAAATACAAGTTTATCAAAAAAAAAATTCATTTTATAACATCTTTTTTTTTTTTATTTCATAACATCTAGACAATTTATAAACAAAAAATTTATTTTATTTAAAAAATTTTACATCCGCATTCCTCATATATATGAACATACATATATATATATATATATATATATACATATATATATATATATATATATATATATATATATATATATATATATATATATATATATATATATATATACATATATATATATATATATATATATATATATATATATATATATATATATATATATATATATATATATATATATATATATATATATATATATATATATATATATATATATATATATATATATATATATATATATATATATATATATATATATATATATATATAACAACATAATAATACTAAAAACGTAATTAAAATATAACCATGTGGTTAATTTTAATATTTCTTGGGTATTTATTGTTTAACAACTGGCAAACGAAATCGACGCTACTAGTTTATTTTACGCGCACCCATGGGAAAAGCCAATAAGCTTGATTCTTTTTTTGAGACAACTACTTGTGTATAGATTTCTTCTTACAGTGTTTCAGGTAACATCTTTAAGATTATTGAATCCTTTCTTTCCGATTGTAGTATAAAAGTTTTCCTCAATGGAAAGCATTCTTCTTCTTATTCAGTAATTTCAGAGGCTTCTCAGTGTTCTATCCTAGGCCGTATACTCTTTTCAATTTACATTAACGATCTTCCAGATATTCTCACTTCTGCTACAGCATGGGGCTCACAGTGGCTGGTGAACTTTAATTCAGATAAAACCCAATTTTTTTTCAGCCAATTGTTATCGCAATTATCTAGATCTTCCTATATTTATGAACGGTAATGTACTCGATGAGTCATCCAACCTTTATCTTCTATTTTGATTAACTTTTACTTCCAATCTTTCTTTGAAACCATATATCAAATCTATTGCAAAATTAGCATCTGCTAAGGTTGCATCTCTGTTTTGTACTCTCTACTTTCTTACTCTTTATCTCTATAGAACTCAAACCTGCCCATGTATGGAATACTGTTGCTATTTCAGGGGCGGATCTTCAAATGATGCTCTTTCTCTTTCAGACAAGGTGCAAAAACGCATTGTGAACATAGTTGGACCTGCTTTTGCAGCCAACCTCCAACCATTATCACCTTGTCGTAATGTTGCTTCTCTTTCTATTTTCTATAAATGCTATAATGGGTACTGCTCTAAAGAAATAGCACCTTATGTGCCATCTACTAAAATTCATTCTCGTATTACTCAACATTCAATAAGTCTCACCCGTTTACTGCGACTGTTCCTAAGCGCTCCAAAAATTTTTATTTGTCTAGTTTTTTCCTCGAACATTAATTCTTTAAAATTCGCTTCCTTCATCTTGTTTTCCTGATTCGTTTAATTTGCAATCTTTTAAATCGTCTGTCAAATCGAAATCTTTTAAGTCGTCTGTCATAAACTTTTTCTTTTCTTTTCCAGTAACTCTAACAGTGCTTGCAGCTTTGTTGGAAGCAAAGATTTTGGAAAAAAAAAAAAAAAATTGAGACATCTATTTGAAACATCTATTTAAGATAGGTTAATTTTTATTAACAATTTGAGACATCTATTCAAGAATTTGCTATTAACTATTAACAATTTGATAATAATTGCTATAAATAGTAGATGTTGATAATAATAGCTATAAATTATAGTTAATAATAACTATTAACAACTTGAGAAATCTATTTAAAAATTCGCTGTATCAAATATTTCGGATTTGATGTCACTAGTCTGAAAATTTAAATAATTAATATCAATTCTTGAAAATTTGGCTTTGAATAGTAATAGTTTCGGAAAAGAACTGGACTTCCAACGGACATTTGTTTTTAAAAGTTACGTTCTAAATGTCTTTTAAACGTTTTTTAAACTTTTTTTACCTAAGAATGTTTAAAAGACGGTTAAAAGACATTTAAAATACATTTAGAACGTAACTTTTAAAAACAAATGCCCGTAGGGCTAATTCTTACTTTTATGCGTTTAATAAAATTTTGCGTTGCAAAAACATGTTTGATGTCTAATTTACGCTGCAAAAACAAGTTTGATGTGAAACAATGTTCTCTTTAAAATCCTAGCCATACAAGAAGTCTTTTAAACTCAATTTCAGTTAAACTTGCAATTTCTTTTTCAGTGTTTTTGTTGCTGGCTTTTGTATGTATAGTAACGGATTAAGATTTTTCGAGGTAAGGGGCTATTTTAAAGCAAAAAGCTCCTTTCCACAACATTAATCAAATAATTTTCAAAGAATTTTTTTAATTTTATTTTGAATCGAAGCCCCCAAAACTATTGAAGCCGATGCAATAGCCTCCTTAGCCTCCTCATTGGTTATATACCAACAAATATTATTTTGGAGGCAACAATATTTTGTTCTATTTTGGTGCACGTTTCAAAGCATCACATTGAGTTATTTTTGAATTACATTGAGTTTTACTGCATCACATTGAATCAATAATCATTCTGTCTAACGTTCATCACGTTATCATTCTATCTACACGCTCTATTAATTATCATTCTATTTACACGTTCTCATAATTATTATTCTGTTTACACGTTCTCATTATGAGTTATTACAAAATGAAAAAAAATTAGAACCCCAATGAAACTCTAAGATTAAAGATTAGAACCCCAATGCAAAACTTTCTTGACTTGTTAATCACCCATCACCATTAACTGGTGGAGCTGTTTTTTGTTTGTATTTTGTGTTTTTGACAATGTATAGTTGATACTGACATAAAAAAGTTGTTAAGTTTCAACTTGATTGTACAAATTTTTAGCTTGATCGAGCTACAAACAACTTTGTATTCTATGAAAGATAGAAACTAAATGATCGAATTGGTAACAACTTTGCATTCTATGAAAGATAGAAACTAACTGATCAAATTGGTAACTACCCTAAGATAACCAAGTTTAAAAATATCTTTTGGAATATGTCACTTTTTATTAATAAACGTAAATATGAGTTTCTAATTTTCGTTTTGAGGACCTTTTTTATTTTTTTTTTACAAGACAGTCGGTACATTTTGAAAATTGACCCCCCACTCCTCTCTCATTTTATTCGTAGAACCGCTTCTGTCAACAAATAACCAACTTTGATTCTTATTTGTATTTTGAGGTTTATCGTTATAATAAAATAAAAAATTTTAGCCGATACAAAAAAGTACAATCGATTTTAATTATTTTATTAAAATTTCAAACTTGTTTATTGACCTTTGTATTCTTACTTTTTTTTAATTGTAATTTCATTATAAATTTTTTAATATTTACTTTACAATATTTTCTAATCACACATTATTGACACTATTAGAACATTTTGACATTATTTAGTTACTACTCTGATAATCGTAGCCGTCACAGAAACTTAAGTTTTCCTAGGGAACTTTTTACAAATATCCGGACGTCCATACGGGGAAGCGTCCCTACAGGGTAGTTATAGCAAATTATTTAAATGAAACATTTAATTAACTTTTATATCACTTAAATAACTTTTACACAAACAGGTTTATCGAGTTGCTTTTTTATTTGAACAAAAACTTAACTTTCAATTATAATAAAGAGTTTTTACAAAATGTTGCAATTAATTTTTTATCATTTTTAAAACTGTTTAAATTTATAAAACTATTTCACAAATCTATTGTTTTAAAAATCTATTTCATATACAGCGATTAAATAAAAAAATTTTTCTTAATTAAGAAAATTAAGAAAAATAAAAACATTTTATTTTTCTTAATTAAGAATTTTAAGAAAAATAAAAACATTTTATTTTTATATCAAATGGGTATTTGTGTATATATGTATGCATGTATGTATGTATGTACGTATTTATGTTTGTATGTATGTATGTATATATATATATGTATGAATGTATGTATATGCATGTATATGTATGTATATATATATATATATATATATATATATATATATATATATATATATATATATATATATATATATATATATATATATATATATATATATATATGTATATATGTATATATATATATATATATATATATATATATATATATATATATGTATATATATATATATATATATATATATATATATATATATATATATATATATACATATATATATATATATGTATATATATATATATATGTATATATATATATATATATATATATATATATATATATATATATATATATATATATATATATATATATATATATATATATATATATATGTATATGTATATATATACAGGGCCGGTGCTAGTATTTTTTGGTTTTTGAGATATATATTTATACTTATGTCAAATAAGGATGCTTTGCAAAAAATTGCGATAATTGGAGCTTGGAAACAAAATAGCCCCAAAATTTTTGCCTAGTCTGCCCCAAACGTGAGAGCAACAAGTTGATAAAATATTTTTTGTACTATTTTCAACTAGGCTAATATTCATCGATAAACTTTAAGTTTTATAGTATAATATCTTAGTGTTTAAAAATTATAACAATATAAAATTTGCTACCCCTCAAATTGAGGGGGGTTTAAACATAGCGCCGGCCCTGTATATATATATATTTATATATATATTTATATATATATATATATATATATATATATATATATATATATATATATATATATATATATATATATATATATATATATATATATATATATAAACTATGTTTTAAAATATAAAATATCTGTTGAAAATTGAATTTAGTTTTTAAAAACAAAGCTATTACCCTCTTCTCTACTATCTTCCATTTCAAAACCTTCATCTCCTTCTTGCATTATTTGTTGTGGAGGCAAAATAAAATGTCCGTTTCTATGACCAGCCCCAATAAATGATGCACCTCTATAACGGTGTAAAAATGTATTGTAAGGAACTACCATTGGTGGACGAGGAATGTGTGTTGTAACAATAGTTTTTTGTGTCATTGGAGGAGCTTTCATATAAACATAACCGTTTCTTACAACAAAACGAGGTCTTGATATAAACTGTCTTTTAGACTTATGACGTGGCAAAGGGATGTTTTTTCGTTTTATAACCTCTGTGTCATAATGAGTATGGGGAACGTTTATGTCAGTTGATTTATTTAAAAATGATTTTATGTATTTTTTCTCAGCAGAGCCAGAAATTTCTTCTGATACAGAGCTATGCGAGTCAGGCTCAATGTTATATGCATCATTTCCAGTAGACTCAGATATTCCACTTTCCGATTCATCTTCTGTCTCGTCTTGGACATTTTCTAATGAAATATTTTCATTACCATCAAGAGATCCTGATCCTGAACCATCCGACTCACTATAACCATTTTCATCTTTATAATCAACAAATTTTTCTTCATTTTCATTTTGGTTTTCAACATTTGCAATTGAATCTAAAAGTACATTTTCTTTAATGTCTTCCTTTTTAAGAATTGACTGACGTCTATCGATTGATGATTGACTTTTAATGTCGTGTTCATTCGTTTTAACAATATTTCCCTTTTCATTTTCTCTACTTTCAGAATTTTGCAGATTATCAACTAAATACCCATTATCAATCAAATACCCATTTACTTTTATTGGAGAAAAAAAATTAAGGTTGAAAAGTAAGCTTAAAAAGATGACGTCAGTCAAGCGATTTTTCATTGTAATTTCAGAAAACCACTTTCTAGCGAAATCCACATCGATTCGTCTAAACTTAAAACACAAATTAATTGTTTTTTGTTCCAAAATATAAACGGAGTTTTACGTATATTAAATTTATTAGCGAAACTACATTGAGTATGAAGTTTAACTTAAGGCGAGTTTCTTTCTCTACACACCACGGTAATTGTTCAAGAGCGTGATCTGAGAAAATTAATACGCTTGATTTGCTTTATTCCTAAAGTGCGATTATATCTGACCTTCGAAAATGCAATTAGTGCAAAACTTTTTTCCTAAAAATACCTAAAATAAGAATTTAAGTCAAAATTAATAATGCACAGCATAAAAATAATATTGCTTAGCTTAAGAGAAAGTCTTAAAAACTTTCTTTAAAAACTCTATCGCAAATAGTGTTACAGTTTTTAAGTCGGTTGATGAGTCGGTGCAACTTTCATTTAAAAAGCAGTCATAGTATTATCCAAGTGTTTGTGCAAATGGTGTTCTGCTCATGCCGTGCAAATCAGAACCGGATTGTGACGTTGAGACGCAATAAATTGAATTATCATTAAGATAGTAAAATCAAATAACCTAGATAAAAAATTTATTTTTTTATCTGGATTAGAAATAACGGGTGGCAATTTGGACGGGTAAAAATTTAACTGGTGGGAGTTTCCAATGCGGAAATTTGCATTTAATACAAAAAAGCTGAATCAAAACTTCTTGATCTTAAAAACCAAAATTTATTTAGTATTTTTAGCATTTTTGCGTATGAGAAGCCATGCAAGCGGTGGCTTAATTTGTATTAATGTAATTTATGGGGTACTATACCAAAAAATTAAAAAGAATAAAATCATTTTATTTTTATATCAAATGTGTGTCAAAGTTAATAAAGAACAAAAATCCAATATTAAAAAAAAATTGCTAAAGAATAACTAAAATATATGCTTAAGAGCCGCTTTCTGAGAAAAACAGTATAAACCATAATATATAAATAATATTCATAATACTAACTTTAAACTTCCATTCTTTTGTTGTTAATGTTTTATATCCTTTTTATTTATTTGAAATTTAAAATCTTAATGAATAAAAGTTAAAAACAATAATAATAATAATTTTTTTTTTTTTCTCTCTCTCTTTTTATGTATTTTTTTGCATATATTATATTGCGATGTTACGAAAATGTGTAATTTAATAACGGAACGTAACTTTTTATATATATTTAAATTTTAAAGGGGCTTGGCGATAAGACTGAATTTGTCTTCTTCTAGCCCCAGCTGTATATTTACATTTTGTGATAAATAAATTTGTGATAATAAAATTTTTTTTCATGGTGAAATACATACTAATAAATAATAATAATAAACTATAAATAATAATAAACTAAATTTGAAGACAATGAAACCACTATATCACAGGTTCCTTTATATATAAAGTATATAACTTTCAAAAAAAAAAAAATTCAAAAAAACTGAAAAAACTTTTTCTTTGTCTAAAAATGTGTAATTTTAATTGTTTAAAAAAATTGAGGGGGTGTCGCTTATAAAAATACTTAAGATTCAATAAACTGTCAAAACATGTTTTAAGTAGCGTTTAAAAATCAGGCATCATGAGAAATGGAAAAAGGTCCTAAGATTGAATGTATATATTTTCTATTACTCCATAATACCATTCTATTAATTAAATCTACTATAAAGTAGTAAAAAAAATGTTATAATTACTCATTTTCATTACATATGAGGGGGAGAGGGGGACATTTTTTAAATTTTTTTGGTTTCCAGGCTCCAATCACCGCAATTTTTTGCAAAGCATTCTTATTTTACATAAGCTTAAATAAAAAGGGACAGCTTGTACCGGGCGGCAGATGCCTAAGGGGCGCCAAATAAAAAATTTTCTGATAAAAAAAAAGTTCATTCACTAATAATATAGGAAAATTTAAAAAATAGTGGCACTAATCAAAGTTGCTGTCCCAGACGGTGTGAAGGCTCTGGCCACCCCTGATCCTTATATGTCGCTTATTTTAATGCATTGTTGCTTGAAATTCATTTTAGAATTTTCCAAACTTTTATTTCTACAAGCTTATTGATCCGATGGCGATCACAAATAATACCGAATATGTATTATAACTTATACTTTTAAGATCTTAACCGTTTTTTACATTAACTATATCATTTATATTTTTTATATTTTTGTATCAGAAAATCAACAACAACAAAACTCTATTTATACAAAATTTTCGTTAAATAACAAAAAAACACTATTGTTCAAAAAGTCGCCAAATAATTGTTATTTAGTTTATTTACTTGTTCTTTATAGTGTGGTATTGGAATATTGTTTTTCTTTTATGCTAATTCAATTTTCTTCCAATCATTCTCCCCCTCTTTGATAGACTCCAGTCTATCTAACATTTTTAATTGTCAATCTCAAGAGGACACAATCTCGTAATTGATCTTATAAATTCTTTTTCGCCAATTTTAACTTTCACAACTCTTACACGTCCATTTATACCTTCAAAGACTTCCGTAATTCTACTAAGCGGCCAATGTCCTCTAGGTGTATCTGGAGAAATTTCTAGCACAATGTCATCAATTTTTATTTAGTGTTTTTCTTGATTATATTTATATCTTTTAGATAAAGATGGAAGCCATTCTCGCATCCATCGTTTCCAAAAATGATGTAGTAATTCTTGCACTTGACGCCAGCGTATTTTAGGATAATAGCTTTTAGATTGAACTGAGACAGGTGCATATTGTCCTCCAACTTGCGCAATCAAAAAATGATTTGGAGTTAATGGAATATCATCTTTTATATCGCCACTCTGATACATTAATGAGCGAGAATTCGATAAACTCTCAGCACCTTTAAATACCGTACAGAGTTCTTCATCTGCAATATTGGCTTTTTTGAGTATCCCAGTCACTGCATGTTTGACAGCCTTGATCATTATTTCAAATACACCACCAAGATGAGGTCTTAGCAGAGCATTAAAGTGCCAATTGAATCCTATATCAGCTGTAGAGTTAGTAATTTTATCCTTGTCTAAGTTGTTAAAAATTTCTTTTAGTTCTCGACATCTTTCGACAAAATTTGTTCCATTGTCTGTTAAAACTTCTAATGGTAATCCTCTTGTTAGTAAATCAGCAACATCAGTTTTTGTTGATATGTATCTCCATTGTTTTAGTTCAGTTTTTAATTGAATGAATCCAACGCGGTTGGCAATAAATGGTTTCAACTTTCGACTTTAACTTTTTATCCACCATAAAACATTAAGACTATCACACCATATAGTCACGTCCTTAGTTTCCAGCTTCAATGCTTTGACAATCTTCTCTGCAAGTCGTAAACGGAGGATAGCTCCAAGTAACTCAAGTCTTGGTATACTAATAAATTGCAATGGACTTACTCGGGCTTTTGACATTATGATCACACAGGTCTATTCTCATGTGTCATATAAACATTGTTGATAAGCAACAGCACCGTAAGCTTTACAAGACGCATCCGTAAAAACGTGGATTGACCTATTTGTAACTGTTGAAGTTGTTTGTAAACATCTGGGAATGTTTATTTTTGGGAGATTGTTTAGTTCTTGAAACCATTGATCAACATTGTTTGCAATCCCATCCGGAATTGAATCATCCCACTCAATTCCATCAATCCACAATTCTCGCATAATTATTTTGATTCGAATGATATATGGTGCTAAAAAACCCAATGGATCGAACAACGTTGCCATTTTTTTAAGCAAAATTCGTTTTGCATAAACCGTATTTTCTTCGGTTGCAACAGAATGAAAACTAAATAAATCAGGTTTTGCTTTCCAGACAACTTGAAGTGTTTTCATTGCAGGCAATTCTCCAGATTCTAAATTTATATGTTCTGCACGATCCTTTTCTGGTGTTATCTTAAGAACTTCGACCGAGTTTGAAAGCCACTTTTGTGCAAACGTTCCTGCTGAACCCCATAGTATTGTGAGTTCCTTGTATAATTGATTTCCTACTTTTTCATTAACTACAGATATTATTGTGTCATCCATGTAAGTCGCTTTAAGAGCAGCTTCAGAAGCCAAAGGAAATTTTTGTGCATACTTTCTTGTGTGCTCTTGCGTTACAAATTGAGCCATAAAAGGCGCTGTGTTGATTCCAAATACCAGTCGATTAAACTGAAACCTCAGGCTCGGCAATTGGATCTAGGTTTCTCCATAAAATTCGTTGGTACCTTTGGTCATCTTTATGTATTCCAATTTTTAAATACATTTCTGCTATATCACAAGCTAAAGCCACTGGGTATTTTTGAAATCTCAGGAAAACAGTCTTGTTGAAGTTTTAGACCTTGATAAATTCTTTATATATATGTATATATGATACGTATATATGATATATATATATTATTTTTTTTTATTAAACTAACGTACTACATTTCAGTAAAATTTAGACATTATTTTGAAGAATTCCATAATTTATATTTAAAAAAAATCTAATTTAGAAAAAAAAATTACCTCAGTATCAATAATATCAAATATAAATGTTGCAATAGTTCCAATTACACCAATAAATAAGTTTGCAATTATCATCACAATGTATGCATTGCTTGGTACATTAAACACAAACGACATTGGATACATCATTGGTATAATAGACCACCTAAATTTTTTTACAGTTATGATTACAATAATTGCTTCATTGAAATTATTTAAAAGTTGCGGTTGCTTTTTTATACAAAAGCTACTCACCCGTACAAAATAAATAAGAGCAATGTAGCTGTTAAAATACTGACCTCTTCTCCAAGGTTTGTCTGTGAAGATGTTTTTTAGCAGTAACTTGCTGTTGTACCTTTGATGATCTGCTACTTAGGTGGCTTAAATTTGGTGGCTTAAATTTTTATCTTTTTATAACTGACTCAAAAAGTCGTTTGTAGTTTTTATAGTTGCTTTCATTATATAGGGTTTTTCCTTTAAGAAATTTATTATATAATCGTTGTTTTTCGATGTTAATTTTGATCAAATTGACACAGAATTTAAGTTATCTTTACCTATTTGGACAAACAAACATTTAACAAAAATTAACAAAATTTGGACAAAAAAACATTTAATTGGAGTATTATTCATCAAACTATTGTTATTATTTAGATATATAATTTACGCGTATAAATGGTTAGTTTAGATTTTATTTGAATAAAAACTAAACATGTTTAAAAAAATATATTGGCAAATTATGCCGTTAGCTTGATTTTCGAATATAACGCCATATATAACGCCATTGGAGAGCGATATAACTGCATTTTGCTGTTATATTATTATTTGAATTTATATAACAGCATTTTGCTGTTATTTTTGCTGTTATTTAACTTAATATAATGGCATAAGGTAAAAATCTAACACCATAATGACACAAAATAACGCCATTTATGCTGTTATATCCTGTAAATTAAAGAAAAGGTCCTCTAATTTATCAGTAAATTTTTTTACCAATTTGCTTGTAAATTTTTCAGATATAATATAAAACTAAAAATTAACAAAATTAACATTATTTGGACAAAAAAACATTTAACAAAATTTAAGTTATCTTTACCTATTTTTTCAAAAATGCTAAAAATACTAAATAAATTTTGGTTTTTAAGATCATTGGCTTCAAGTTTCTAACAGAAATCTTTTTGTGTTGTAAATTGAGTTAAATTGAACAAGATATATTTATAGACTATTTAAAAAATTTCACTGTCAAAAGATTGAACAAATGTTTAGTTTATTTAGTTGGGCATAAAAATTATTAGTAAATATTAAGTTTAATATTTTCATTCTTTGCAATGACATCGCAAATGGAGAATGTTTTTATTTAACGGCAAAAAAGGCTTAAATGTAACTGTTTAAATATGGCTTTTATACTTTAGTGAGTTTTTTTGTATGTGATTTTTTTCTTAAATAACGTCCTTCAGTTTTTTAAAACGTTTTTAAAACAGAATGTTGATTAGATTAAATTTTTGTCTTATTCTGCATCGACAGTAATTTTTTTTAAACTGGTTTTGCGCGAACAAAGTAATCAAAGCAATAAAGCTTTGATTACTTTGAACTCTTATTTATCATCAAAATATATTTAAATATTTATCATCAAAATATTTATCATCAAAATATATTTAAATTAAATAAACGATTTAAATCAAATAAATATTAGCCTGCTCAGTCCCTGTTTATTTATAAATATAAAGTAAATAATAATATAACTATAAATAAAAAATTTATAAAGTATTCTATTTATTATTTTATTTAAAGCTCACTCTACTGAGTTGTAAGATTACTATAGAAGTTTTTGTCACAGATAGTTAATATTTGATTTCAGATACTGATGCAGATTTATCCATTACAGAGACAGAAGAAGAATGAATACTATAATTTCAGAGTGTAAAAGATTAATAGAAGCTTAAGAATTTTATAAACATCATTAATTGATTTACCATTATACTTTGCAGATCTATCAAACACAATTCTGACTTTTGTCGTTGATATCAGGACAAAAAATTGGAAAATGTGGTAAGTACCAACCATCTCTGAGATTCCTATTATTGATTTTCTCCAAGTATTCCTTTTCTTGATACTGCTCAATAATATTATTGTACTCTTCTCCAAGACTTTTGTTTTTCATTAGGCGTTTTTCCGTGTTTTGTAGTCTGTTTAACTCAATTGTATAATTATTGTCCAAATGTCTATTATCTTTCCATGGTAATTTTAGCTCATATCTTCCGTTCTCTGTTTTTAGCGAATTAGTTACTATATTAAGGGTAAAGTCTTCTGGGTTTATTATTGTTTTTCCAAATTGCATCTCTTCGTCGCCTTCAATTTCCCACAATTTTTTAATGGTATTGTTTGCATCTTCCATTTCCTTTGTATTAGATGTTATTTTTGTAAAATGGGTTTGAAGAGATTGACCAGTACCACCAATACATGTCCATCCAAGCAGCGGAGTCGAATCACTGGTTCATTAAATCCTCCTTTTACTTCCTTTATTGCACAGCGCAGCTCAGCATAATCCACACCGATTAGAATGTGAATTTTTGATTTTGGTCCAATATTGGGGAATTTGATTTTTCTTATATGTTTCCAACTTTTTGACAAATTTGCCCAATTAACTGCTTTTAAGTTTCCAGTTTCATTCCCACTGAAATTCTTCTGGCATCGTTTCGAACGAACCAATTGTTCCATTTATCATGTTTACAGTTACCTTTACGATTTTACCTTGCAGTGACAACTCAGCTGTTACATTAGAGTTCAAATACGTCTTGGTACTTCCATTCTCAAGCAATGCGTTTACCACAACTTTTTGATTTCCATTACGAAGAATAACTGGCACCGTTTTAAGAGATATTTAGTTCATGGCGTGTTTTGAATGAAATTGAATGTTCGACGTGTGAGAATTTTCTATTGTCGTGTCTTTTTTCTTGAAGTCTTTAGAAATTGTTTCATTTAGATTTCTCTGTGAAGCAAACGATTATGAGCATCTGTACAGCCGTCAATCCCACAAATTTTTGTGTTTCTGCATTCTTTTGACGAGTGGTTAGAATTCAAACATCTGAAGCAGAGTTTATTTTTCTTAGCTCTATCCCATCTTTCTTTAATAATTTGATTTTGAAACGTTGGACACTCCCATATTTTATGATCGTTTTTGCAAACAGAAAATTTCTGTATCTAGTTTATTTTCTTTTTTTGATCACTGTTACCAAAGTAAGATTTTCCTCCGTGTGTTTTGCTACCAATAGATTTTTTGTTAAATCATGTAAAGTTTCCGTTGCCGCAATTTGAAAATCTGCTTCTTCAACAATAAACTTTTTTAGAGTTTTAACATTTTCGTTTAATTTATTTTCATGCACCCATCTAATTAACATTATCCCAGGAATTTCTTTCAAGTCTTTATTTCGCAGCTTCATAAGGACTTTTCTCCTTGTTCCACCATATTTTCTTTCAAGTCTTTATTTCGCAGCTTCATAAGCGAATGACGAATGCCCAAGCCCTTCAATTGCTTTTAATGCGTCTCCACATAAATATTGACGTAACTGAAGTAATTTATATGCAGATGTCGCTGGGGCTTGATCAATACATGCGTAGAATGAAGCTTTCCAATTTTCATAGTTCTTTTTATCGCCATTAAACATTGGTATAGAGACGCATTTTAGTTGTTTCCTTAAATCATGTCCAATTTTTGTAGTTTTTTGATCCAAATCAATTATTTCCATTTTACGCATGATACTCGTTGATTAGATTGGTTCAATTTCGCTACTGTCATTTTCTTCTTTATTATCTTCATACTGGTCATTACTTTTTTGAGTACTTAACCATTGATAAAATTGCTTTTTTGTTTCCATTTTAAGTTCTTTTTCCATACTTTGCTGTTTTAAACTTGATTTTATACTTCCATTGCGCAATATCCATTCGTTTACATGTTCCATAATTTCCGCAAATTCGTCGTTTAGTTTTTCAATTTCTTTATTGAGTTTTCCTACATTTTCTTTTGATTCCAGAAGTTTATATTTCTTTGATAAATCAACCATTGTCTCGAGAGCTTCGTTTTGAGTCTTTGTTAATTGATTACTCAATTCGCGTAACTCATTTTTACAAGTGTGTTTATCGTCTCCAAGTTGATGAATAATTTGATGTTTAGTTCGTGTAAAAGAACACTTTAGAATTATTTTCTTCATGTTCAATGCAGATACTTCATTTTGAACGGTTAACTGATCTTTTATTTGGTTATTTGATTTTTGATTTTTACCATTCTTCCGTGTTGAAGAAACTACCTTCTGCTACCAAATATGATCCGATGGCGATCAAAAATAATACCGAATATGTATCATGACTTATATTTTTAAGATCTTAACCGTTTTTTACATTAACTATCACTTATATTTTTTATATTTTGTATCAGAAAAACAACAACAACAAAACTCTATTTATACAAAATTTTCGTTCAATAACAAAAAAACACTATTGTTCAAATAGTCGCCATATAATTGTTATTTAGTTCGTTATAGCCATATCGGCACTATTTACTGGTTATATATAGCGTGGTATTGGAATGTTGTTTTTCTTTTATGGTAATTCAATTTTCTTCCAATCGCTTATAGTTTCCGTGCTGTTTTAAATGAAATGGTTGTAGAATTTCATAAACGATTTCACTTTCTTCGTACTTTATAACATCAGGAAAAGTTGACCAAATAAAATGATTCTTGACTCTAGAACTATTCTTTGTACAGCTCATAATGTTACCATGACAACCTAATAAGAGTAATGATGTTTATTAAGGTAATATGAAAAAAAATTTGAAAAATTGGATTTTCATTTGGCAAAGGTAAACTTTATTTAAATTTTATTAGCACAATCAAAATGATCGATTAAAGTTTAATAGATGCTTGTTTCCAAACTTAATTAAAAATGAAGTACCTTATTTATACTCTTAAAAAAAAGTTTTGATTTTTTCTGTAAACAATTACACATTAAATGTTTTTTTAGAATCAATGGTTTCTTCTTCAGCAATTTCAATATCATAAAATGTATCCACGTAAGCTGAATTATCTGATGCTAATCTTTTTTAGTTCAAATATGGGTTTCTTCAAAATTTTACACTCATGACAAGTCGTATCATTAGGTGCTATTCAAATCTGTTGCATTTGTTTGTCAGTAAAATTACTTTCAGCATATATTGGACAATAGGAGAGTTAAGGTAATTAGTTTTTTAATATCCTTATTCTCATTTTCAAATGAATTACTTTATATTCTTTTACTTAAAAGATAAATCTTGCAGCATAGAGAAACAATTTTTATCTGCAGCAGTTGTATCATAGTATCCTGCTAAAACTTTTTGTTAAGATGTTTTAATTGAATGAAGTATATAACCTTCCTAACTGCTAAACGATAATACAGAGTTAATAATAATTCTTGCATCTGAAAACTTTGCAGAGGCACTTGCTCAGTTAATACTGATCGAGATAATTTGACCATTACACCAATTTGAAAAACTGCACGAGATATATTCACTATACACAATTTGAGTTAAATTCAATACTTGTGACTCAAAATTTAATACTTGTGACCTGCAACATTTTGGAGAAGGCTGCTTTTAAATATAAAATCAAGGATATATTTTGCTTTTTTCAATGTGTTTTTTTAATGTGTTTACCCTTAGAGCAATTTTCTTAATAAATTTTAACCAAGTTTTTTCTTCAGGTACTGTATCATTGACTGAAGTTTCTGAAGATTTATTAAAAAGATCCAGGCTCCAAACGAACTCTAGGCATGTTTTTGCATCACAGTAAGGAAGGAGACGTGAACTTCCTTATTAAATACACTTCCGCGGTGCTCTTCTTGGGGCACCTAAATATCATAATTAAAAAAAATATATATCAAAATTAAAAAAACAAAAAAAAACATTTGAGATAAAAGCTTCATTCTAATTTGGTGATCACGGCTTCAGCGATCTTTTTTTCAAGTTATATCTAGGATCTTTTTAATTTTCTTCTTACCATTTTTTTTTTTGCTATTTTTTAAGTTAGATATTGTTTTATTCATTATCTGAAATAGAATAAAGTTGATTTGGAGTGCTTCTATTAAGAAGTCACCATTTGCTTATTCATTAGATTTAGCTTTTTCAAGCTTTTCTCCAGAAAATAAAATTCTTACAGTAAAATTCTTAAAGCTCAAAATCAAAATTAATTTTTTAATTTTTTATTATTTAGGTGCGTCAAGAAGACCTAACGGTCTTGTTACAGAGCACCGCGGAAGTGCATTTAACTAGAAAGTTCACGCATCCTTCCTTACCCTTATGCGAAAATATGTCCAGAGTTCGTTTCGAACCTGGATCTCCTGATTATAAAGCATGCGCTCTAATCACTGCACCACGGCCGCTTTGAAAATCAGTTGCGTCTTTAACTAAATTTTTGATAATGATAGTACTTGTTTTAGTTTGAGTTGCATAACATAAATAGTTGTGCTAATTAATTCAAACCAAAGGTTTATTAAACAAAATTACTCAAAGGTACCATTCTTTTAATGCAAAAAAATTAAATAAAAGAATCAGAGAATAGTATCACATCGTTGAAATAACGCTAAGTAAAATAATGCTAGTTCTGATTTTATTTTTTTTTATTTATATAATTGTAGAAATGTAAACAATTTTTAATCTGATGTTTGTTGAACATAGTTTGAGTCGGTTAGTTGATATTGGTTTGACGCAAGTTCTTACAAAAACAATTGCGGTCCGGCGTCGGCATTAAGACAGAGTACCCTGTTCTGAATAAGTCAGAAGAAATTAACAGAATGCTCAATAAACCAAACTGAATAACAGTAAATAAAGAATTAATATCTAAAAATAATTATACATGGTCAATAAACATCAGGTTAAAAGTGTTTACATATCTGCAATCGTATAAGTTAAAAAATAAAAATCAATTTAGCATCATTTTGACATAACGTAATTTCAATAATGCGATATTACCCCCAAGTTGTTTTTTTTTGAATTAAAAAATGGTATTATGGACTTATAGAAAATATATGCATTCAATCTTAGGACCTTTCCATTTTTAATAATGGCTGATTTATAAATGCTACTTAAAACATTTTTTAACAGTTTGATGGCTCATAAGTATTTTTTAAGCAATACCCCTTAATTTTTTAAAACCATTAAAATTACAATGGGATACTTTTTCCAAAAATAATAAAATATCTTGCGGGAACCTTTTATGTTTTGAGATAAATGTAATTAAAGTAGGCCCTTAAAAATGCGTGATTTCAAATTATGATTTTTAGACTAAGAAAGGGTTTTTCTCAGTTTTTTTGAATTTTTTTTTGGAAAGTTTTACATATATTTCATTAATATAAAAAGAAACTTAGGATACAGTGGTTTTATTGCCTTTAAATTCAGTTTTAAAATCAAAAAATCAAATAATGACTTTCCAAGTGCTAAAAGGTCAAAAAGACCACAACTCAGGAACTGCAAGTACTCAGAAAAATAAAATTGACAAGCTTCTTTTTTACACTATCACCATTACTATATAAAAAACTGAGCGTATTGAAGGATATCACTTTTGAGCATTGCCTAATTTTCTTAAAAAATGACTCTTAAGATGATTTATAATAGCTTTGTAAGTAGTTTGGAAGTAGTTTGGTAAACATTTGTACCAATTTTACACATCTCAATAAATTTTATATGATAAAAAAAAAATCAGCAAGAATTATTTCGTGCTCATCGAAATACTCATGCGGCTCTACAAATTGAATCCCTTAAATTAGATTCTCAAAAAACAAAGGAGAAATAACCACATCTCTAAAATGGTCTTGTCTATTCTAGATAAAAATTGTCACCCGACATTAAAAAAAAGTATTTACAATTATTGAGAACAATATTATCAGTATAGGAACATCCAAAACATTTCATGGAAAAATAGAATCTGTATTAAAGAAGCAAAGTTATGTAAAAAAGAATGAATTTCAAAATGTACAAAACAATTAAATTAAACTAAAGGCTCAAGCAGCGGTAGAAGGACCTTTCTTAGTTGTTCTTAGGTGTTCTTAGGTGTTCTTAGGTGTTCTTTGGTGAAAAATAAAGAAATGATTAAAAGTACATGTGATTAAAAAAAACTGTGAACACTATCTTTAACGCCAAAGACATCCAGCCTAATACAAGAGTTCAAAAAAAAAATTTTTTTAAGTTTAAAAAGTAAACATTTTATCCATCTTATGACAAGGGCAATTTAGTAAGACAGCTGACTGTCTTATTTCTTATTTTGGTTCACTGAAACTCCGCTATAAAATGTTTGCTGGGTTAATAATGAAAAAGAAAATGATAATTTCGTCATTTTCATTATCAACCTAGCAAACATTCCATTGCTGATTTTCAGTGGACCTAAATAGCGGTCCACAGTAGTTTGCTAATTAGTTCCCTTATAAACCATTATTGGCTGCAATCAAAAGTGGCTAGGAAATGTTTAGGCACTATATCACATGTTAGAAAGTTATCGGCTGGCCATTTATAACGGATGCTACTAATAGTTCGCTAAGCAGTTACTTAGTAAACTATTAGTGGATTTAGCGGTTATTTAGTAAACTACTAGTGGATTTAGCGGCTACTTAGTAAACTATTAGTGGATTTAGCGGCTACTTAATAAACTACTAGTAGATTTAGTGGTTACTTAGTGAAATATTAGTAGTAGAGTAAAACTCCAATGAACCGCCTAAAATGTCTATATAGGTCCACTGCAAATCCGCTATAAAAAAATTTGCTGGTAACGGAGAGACTAAATTTTTAACTTGTCTGGGTATTTTCTACCGTGATGAAAGTTTAATTTTGCAAAAGTGTTTTTTTGCAAGCTTGATATTACTTTTAGTTGAGGATTTTAATTATGCAACATTAATTTTTTAATTATGACCGCAACATTAATTTTTTAGATAAATAAATTTAACTCTTGACATCGCTTAAACCCGTCAGTTGATATATGCACACTACGTCAGTTGATATATACACGCTGCCTCAGTTAATATATGCACACAACGTCAGTTAATATATATATATGCACACTATGCTTATACCTAAATTTTAATTTGAACTATGTTTTGCACTGTGCTTTCCACCGTGAAAACTAAGAAAATAATCATCCTACACATGAGGCAGTTGAAATATTTTAAATCTTAGGTATTATTGTTCGCTTACTGCTTGTATTTTTTAATTTTGTTTTAATTACCTAATAAATTCTTTATTAAATTAGAGATATGTAAATATAAAATAAACAGAATAATGCTAGAAGAAAATGGAGTTATTTGAATGCTACATTAAATTAAAACCCTGCTGATTATAGGATTTCCTGACTCTAAAAAACTAAATATAAGTATCTCTCAGTTTGGATAAACGTAAATGTGACAACCAGGGTTGGACTGGCAAAGAAGGTTGGGGTTTACCCCCCCCCCCCTGGCCTCTGTTTAAAGGTCCTGGGCGTCTCTTTAAATCAAAATACACAAATAAAAAACACAAAAATACAAATTAATAATGACTAATTATTGGAAATATGCATAAATTTTTATTTTCCTATACCCTTTTAAGAAAAAACTATGTGATTAAAGGTTTAACGTATTTTTGCTGAACTTTTTGCTACCTATAAGAGTCCATATGTGTCTCTCCCCCCCCCCCCCAGCCCCTTAAAGTCAGTCCGACCCTGGTGACAACTACTGCACCTTTTTACCCTTTTTTAGTTAAATATATCCTACTTGATTGGTTTGTCAAATCAATTTACAAAAGATAATGATGATTTCGGCTCTTTTAATATTCTACACTACGTCTTTTTTTTTTTTAAAGGGTATTCAATTGAAATGTTACGTAACGTTAAAAAAGTGTTTGACTTATATTTTAGTTACATTTCAAATCTAGTTATGTTACGTTACGTCTCAATTGGTTACACTTTGAAAAGTTAAAAAAAAAAAAAACAATAGAGACGTAACGTTGCGAATTGAGACTTTTTTTTTTCGTGACAAAATAACCAATTGAGACGAAGCTATTTTACAATAAAAAAAAAATAAAAGATAGTATTTAGCAATCGGGGAGAACTTGCACCCTTGCCTTTGATCCTATAGCGTTATCTCCATACTTTCATAACTTATTAAAGAGGGCTGATAACCAGCGTGTTATAAATATTGTATCTTCAAAACTAATTGTGTTTTGGTTAAAGAATAGACCACTATTAAATTTATTTCTAAATAGTTTGATTTTGACGAAAAAAAGTATTTTTTTTACTTTAATATTTTTTTAAGTTGAATAATTTTGCTTATGTCATTTTGTAACTTAACTATTCACCTCTTGTATGGTTGCTTTTGGTAAGCTATAGAAGCATCTAATATGACCAAAAAAGAATTTTTGTAAAAATGGAGCGGGTTAGCACCCTTGATCCTAATGCGTTTATGCACCTTTGATCCTATGATCAAAGGTGCATACACACACACAAAATGTTTAACTTTTAAAGTAACATGTACAATACGTAATATTGTTTTTAAATATATTTTTTTCTTCTAGAATAAAGCCTTAAAATGAAGATTTTATCCTATTTTGTATTTTTTTGTTCTCCTAAAACTTTTATATAATATAATTGTAAAGTATTCAATATATATATATATATATATATATATATATATATATATATATATATATATATATATATATATATATATATATATATATATAAACACCATGTAACAACATTTTTGTTTATGTTAATTTTTTAATGTTTCTTACATAATTTTTGTATGCTGATTTCAGTGGTACCATTGGTTTTTCTCTATCATCAAGATTTCCTGAGAAAAAGCATAAAGTATATTTCGGAGTTTTCGTATATGTGTAATGCAATTAAAACATTATATATATATGCTGATTTTAACTATATTCGTGTGTTTATTTTCAGTTTAACTAATTACAACTGTTACATGAAGTAGTGAATATGTCTAGTAGATCCTGCAAGCTTTGTCCTGACTCATTCTGTTATGTTTGTGGTTACTATATTAGTCCAACACAAGCTAAACATAAGATTGTCAGTGGTACAAAATTCTTTACTGCATATCATGCTTATTTTGGCATGGCTATGGGAGATCAGGACAAATCGTGGGCACCACACTACAGTTGTGGTAGTTGCAGATCAACTCTGGAAGGATGGCTGCGTGGAATCCCAAAGTCAATGCCCTTTGCGATTCCGAAAATATGGAGAGAACCGACGAACCATCATGATGACTGCTTTTTCTGCATTGTTGACATTTCAAAGTATAAAAAACCGAAAGATAGGCTGACTCTAGTTTATCCAAGTATACCATCTTCTATTGGACCAGTTCAAAACAGTGATGAATTGCCTGTTCCTACTCCACCTCAATCCGAAGAAGCAGCTGCATATCATTCTGAAGTAGACTCACCGGATGAACTCAATGATGACTGTGATTTCAGGGAACCGAATGATTCACCTCATTTCCCTAACCAACAAGAACTTGATGACTTAGTACGAGATTTAGGTCTCACTAAATCAAATGCAGAACTTCTGACATCACGTTTGAAAGAATGGAATTTATTAGATCCAAGCTGCAGAACCTCGAAATACCGAAAAAGACATGAAACATTCGCACACTTTTATGTAGTATCAGAATCACTGTGCTATTGTCATGACGTTCGTGGTCTTTTCAATGACATTGGCATTGTTCACAATCCTGAAGAGTGGAGATTATTCATTGACAGCTCAACAAGAAGTCTAAAGGCAGTTTTGCTCCATAACGGAAACCGATTTCCTTCGATTCCAGTAGCTCATTCCGTTCATCTAAAGGAAGACTATAAGAACGTGAAGTTGTTGCTTGAGAAAATCAACTACGACAGTTACAAGTGGGATGTATGTGGAGACTTTAAGATGCTAGCATTTCTTCTCGGTCTGCAAGGAGGATACACAAAGTACTCGTGCTTTCTTTGTTTATGGGATAGCAGGGCTGCAAACCAGCACTTCACAAGACGTGAGTGGCCAGTGAGAGAACATTTACAGCCTGGTTCGCACAATGTTATTAATCAATCTCTGATACCTGTTGAAAAGATCTTACTACCACCCCTTCACATTAAACTTGGTCTTATCAAACAATTTGTCAAAGCATTAAACCCAGATAGTGCAGCATTCCAGCATATTCGGCAGATGTTTCCAAAGGTGTCAGATGCAAAAATTTTAGCAGGTATATTCGTTGGTCCACAGATTAAAGTTATGTTGGCATGTAAGGAGCTTGAGGACAAAATGTCTGCTGTTGAAAAAGAAGCATGGACTGCATTTAGACATGTTGTTCATAGCTTTTTAGGCAACAATAAGAGTGATAACTACAAAGAGATAGTGGAAAACTTAATTGTACGGTACACAGATATGAAATGCAGAATGTCAATAAAGCTGCATTACCTGCATTCACACTTGGAATTTTTCAGACCAAATTTGGGTGATGTGAGTGAAGAGCACGGGGAACGTTTCCATCAGGATATTCTTGCAATGGAGAAAAGATACCAGGGCAGATGGGATGCAGCTATGATGGGTGACTACATCTGGTGTTTGATACGCGATGACGAGAAACTTCATAAAAGAAAACCTCGTTCTACTGTCCACTTTTAGTGTTTTTTGAGATTGTGAGAGACTTACAATACAATATAATGTAACATTATGTAATATATGTAAGAAACATGATGTAACATGAAGTTTTGTAACATAACATAACACTTTTGAATTAGTAAATGTTTTATATTGACTAAAGTAGAATCTAATGCAAAACGATTTATATTAATTATATGTTTAATTGATTTTTTGGTTTTACGACCAAACGATTGATGCAATAAAAAATCCAATGTCATATTCAGACTCAGCATACTCAAATTAATTAAGAAACATCAAAAAATTTTGATAAACAGAAAATTTTTTTTTTTTTGTTACATGGTGTATATATATATATATATATATATATATAAATATATATATATATATATATATATATATATATATATATATATATATATATATATATATATATATATATATATATATATATATATATATATATATATATATATATACAGTGAGAACAGAATTTAATCGTACAAAGTAATTTTTCAATAAAATTAACACCTTTGAATAAAATATTGTAACATGCACTAATTATAAAGACTTTTTTTTTTCTCTAATTTTGTATTTGTTAAAAGACCTTCAAAAAAAAAGTAAAATTTTTATTTCAGTATTTAAATTACCCGATAAGGAATTCTAAAATGAAGAAAGAGATAAAAACACAAGCACATAAAATAATTGTACAAAAAAAGCGTTATAGGTTAAAGCTAAAAAAAAATACCAGTTTATTAAAATAACTCAGAAACAAGTTTTTATATTTTAATAATATACTTTAATATTTAGTTGGTCCTCCTTTTGCTTTAATCACATCTAACAAGCGTTTTGGCATTGATTCTACTAGACACTTAATTTGATTATTGTCGATGTTAGACCATGATTTAACAACAGCTTTCTTCAAATCTTCTTTTTTTATAAATGATCTAGTACCTAATTTTTTATCTAATAAAGTCCATAAATGCTCTATTGGGTTCAAATCAGGGCTCTGCGAAGCCCATTCTAAAACGTTTATGCCATTTTCATTGAGAAAGCTTTTAGTTTTTTTAGCAGTGTGTTTTGGATCATTGTCTTGTTGAAACAAAAAAGTATTTCCCAATCTAAGCTTTTTAGCAGAAGATTTTAAACTTTGTTTCAATATATTTTTATACAAATCAGCATTCATAGTTTCATCAATAAACTCAAGTTTACCAACACCATTCCATGCCATACAACCCCATAACATTACACTTCCACCGCCATGTTTAACTGTTCCTCGTGTGCAACTTAAATAAAAAGCTTCACCCCTCTTTCGCCCAACTCTTTGTGCACCATCAGATTTTTTTAAGTTAAACTTGGATTCATCAGACCAAAGAACTTTTTTCCAAAATGATACAGGCATTAAATAATACTTTTTTGCAAAGTTCATTCTCTTCATATGATTTTTTGTTAAAAATGGTTTTTTACGAGCTATACATCCACTGAACCCTGCTTTATGAATGCGATTTCTAATTGATGTAAGTGAGATTGTGTTTCCTGTTAAGTGTTTCAAATGATTTGCTATATTTTTTGCAGTTTCAAACCAATTTTTTTTTATCATTCTTAAAATTTCTCTATCGTCTCTTGAACTTGTCTTCCGTTTTCGCCCTCGTCCAGTATAAATTTCAAAAGTTTCATATTGTTGATATTTCTTTACAATGGCTCCTACTGTTGTAAATGGAATATTTGTAAGTTCTTCAACTTTTCTATAAGTATTTCCTTGTTTAACCAAGTCTATAACAAGTTTTAGTTGAGTAGTATTTAAATATTTACCTTTGGGTGCCATACCGTACAATAAACAGAGTTTTTAATGTCTTTTTCTTCCAAAATTTTATTAATTGCTAAAAATAATGTTCTAGAAATACAAAGTTAATAATAAAATTGATGTTTTATAAATTAAAAAAATTATAAACATTCATTTTCATAACAAATTACCAATAAAACAGTTTTGTACAATTAATTTATGTGCATGCAATTTAATACCTGTTTGAGAAAAAAAGCAAAAATTGTATAGTAAACACATTTTCTTATATATTTACTAAAAAATTATAAATAAGTAATAGTCATAATAAATTTAAAAAAAAAATGTTTCAATTATTATCAATATTATCATGTGTGTGTTTGTTAATAAAGAAGATTTTAGTAAGTAAAAATTTATCCAAAAATTAGGAATATAGCAAAACTATATAAATATGTTTCATTTTTTTACAGTTAAATATGGTGTATCATAAAAAACAAAAAACCAATAGACTACCTAGAGGTAAAGTTAATGAGAATGAAATGCGAGCAGTTGTTAATGCAGTTCTTAATGGTAGTACAGTTTATTGTATATCTAAAGAGAGGGGAATCAATTTAATGACACTTGAGAGATATGTAAGCAAATGTCAATTAAATCCATATACAGTCTGCAAACCTAACTTCATTACCATGCAAATCTTTACCAACGAAGAAGAAACATCTTTATCAGATTATCTTTTAAGGGCCTCAAAACTTCGCTATGGATTATCAACCAAAACAACACAAAAACTTGCCTATGAATTTGCAATGACTCTTTCTAAGCGCATTCCTAAATCGTGGAAAAGTTTACAAATTGCTGGGAAACAGTGGCTTCGTGGTTTTATGTTACGTAGGAATAAGTTATCTTTAAGAAATCCAGAAGCTACTAGTATGGCACGAGCAACTGCTTTTAATTCTTATACAGTCGGAGAATTTTTCACCAATCTAAAAGATGTTCGTCTACGACACAAGTTTCAGCCACAAAACATATATAATGTTGATGAGACAGGTCTCACAACTGTTCAAAAACCAGTTAAAGTAATTGCTAAAAAAGGAGATAAACAAGTTGGAAGGATAACTTCAGCAGAAAGAGGGACATTGGTAACAGTTTGTTGTGCAGTCAATGCAATAGGAAACTCAATCCCTCCATTTTTTATTTTTCCAAGAGTTCATTTCAAAGGAAGTATGATAAATGGTGGTCCACCTGGATGTGTTAGGGTTGCAAACCCATCTGGTTGGATGAATGTTGCAACGTTTTTAGAGTGGATGAAACATTTTATTCAAAATGTGAAATGTTCACCAGCTAATCCAGTGCTTTTACTTCTTGACAACCACGAGAGCCATGTTTCAATTGTGTGTTTAGATTTAGCTAAAAAAAATGGCATAACTATGCTGTCCTTTCCACCACATTGTAGTCACAAGTTGCAGCCATTAGATCGGTCAGTTTATGGGCCACTGAAACGTTATTACAATGCAGCCTGTGATGATTGGATTGTATCTAATCCAAGACCATATATGATATAGCTTCAGTTGTAAGGAAAGCCTATGCACAAGCTTTTACTTTGTCTAACATTTCTGCAGGATTTGCTGTGGCAGGAATTGAACCCTTTAATCCTAACGTATTTTCTGATAATGAGTTTTTGTCTTCATATATAACAGACCGTCCAGAACCTATTACTGCTAACCCTTTTCCAGGTGTTGTTGATCCAGTTCATGCCCCAGCTTTTAATCAATCATTGATGTCAAGTCTGTCATCTGGTTCAGCTTGTAGTGTATTGCCTATTCAGCCTATATCTGACCCTGGAAGTCAACTATCCAGTGTTTCTAATAATATCTCTCATCAAGCAAGTCTAGAAAAAATTAGGCCATTTCCAAAAGCTGGATCAAGGAAATCCATTAAAGGACGTAAACGTCAGCGTACTCGAATACTCAGAGACACTCCTGTTCGAAATGAGTTAAATAAGCTTCAGGAAAAAAAAAAAAGTCTCAGTCAAAAAAGAAAAAACATGAAATGCAAAATAAGATCTTCATGACAAGAAAAAGAAAACTTGATCTTGAAAGTAATGAAAATAAAAACGTTGAGTCTCAGTAAAAAATAACATTTTTTTCATTAGTTTTTACTTTTTTAAGAAAGATAAATTTGTAGTAAAATTAATAATAACTTTATTGGTTTTTATTATAGACATTGTTTTGATGACTTAAAAATTATTCTTATACAATCATGGTATACATTTGATCTCGAATCAAGTATACATACATAGGATCAAGGGTGCATATAGGTAGGATCAAGGGAGCATACTGGTATGCACCCATGATCCTAATTGAGCATTCTTAGTTTTTATAATTTTAAATCTACTTAAAATATTCTGGTAAAAAAATGATAATTGAATTATAATAAGGTGTAAAATTTGCTATTATGTACTGTTATTTTAGAGATCGAAATAAAAACATTTATTCAGTAAGTTGGCCTGATAGATTTTTAGGATCATGGGTGCATACTCTCCCCTATGGCAATGATGGGCAAACATTTACTGCACTTTCAAGTTTATTTACTTAATATTTAATTAATAATTAGAGAATCTTGTAAATTGTAACCTTGTTACAATTCCAACCGATTGAGACGTAACGTAACTTTAAAATGTTATAGAAGATAGTAATAATAATACGATGAATATATTAGGATTTTATAATTTTGAACATAAGAATAACATAATAAATAAAAACAGAAAGTTAAAGTTTTCTAATGATAAGAATTGGGAGATAGAGCCTTATAATTTTCATGTATCAATAGGCTATTTTGTCTTATACTAATCTTTATAACTTAACAAATAATGTGTATTTTAAGTAATTAAACTTGGTAACAAAGCTAACAAATTTGATATTTTGGTCTTTTAGTTTAACAAGTTTAAAAAAGAGCATGACGCAATAAGCATGTGACTTTCTCTCCTCCGAATTAGGGTTGTTAACCGGAGGATTTCGTGCAATTCCGGAAAAACAACATTCTTTCGTAAGGAGATTGAGAACGAGGAATTATATTTTTTCGTACCGAATGTTACAAAACATTTAAAATCGCCGATGTTCATTTCGCAAAAGCCACTTCCGAAATTTAGTATTTCGCAAGTTGACATACGAAACAAAATTATTTTGCAACATACGAAAGTAGCGGTTTCGGAAGTCACACTTGCGAAACAAACATTTTCGCCAAACGACGTTTTGAAGTCTATAAAAAAAATTTGTTTGCCAGACTGATTTTAATTGTAAAAATTAACATCTTTAAATCCCAAAATGTTTATGAATTTTTATTTTCAGTATAATAACATATTAAATTTTTATGGTTTTATTTTTAAAAATATTGATAAAAAATGAAATTTCTTTCGAAACGAAAGTATTTCGGATCACAACATACGAAAGAATTATTAACGGAAATAAACTTACGAAACGTGCCATAATAAATATATATAACGATGTTTTTTGAACTCATTACGTATATTAAAAAAAAAAATGATGGGTAGGAATATACATGTTGTTTTTTTTAAAGCATATGAAATTTCAAAGCATATGAAATTTTTGAAACAGGTACGAATATGCTTAAGCAAATAGTAAAAAGAGGCTCAAAAATATGCTTTAGCTTAAGCATATTTCTGATAAAATATATATATATATATTTTTTTAATTATCTTCGCTTCCAACAAGGTTGCAAGCAACCACTAATTAGTGTTGGAAGTTACTGGAAGAGAAAAGATGAAGATTGTAGAGCAAGATAACGATTGACAGACGACTTAAAATATTGCAAATTATATGAATCAGGAAAGCAAGATGAAGGAAGCGAATTCCAAAGAACTGATGTTCGAGGAAAAAAACTAGACGAATAAGAGTTTTAGGAGCACTTAGGAACAGTAACAGAAAAAGACTTAACTTGAAATTTGAGACTTAATTGAATGACGAGTAACACGAGAATGAATTTTAGTAGATGGCACAAGAGACGCTAGCTCTTTAGAGCAGTGCCCATTATAGTATTTGTAGAAAAGAGAAAGAGAAGCAACATTACGACGATGTGACAGAGGTTGAAGGTTGGCTGCAAGAGCAGGTCCAACTATGTTTACAATGCGTTTTTGCACCTTGTTTTAAAGAGAAAGGGCATCATTAGCAGATCCGCCCCAGATATGGCAACAGTATTCCATACAATGCCGGATTTGAGATTTATAGAAATAGAGAATAGAATCCAGAGTAAGAAAGTGACGAGCTCGATAAAGAAAAGCAACTTTAGCAGATGCTAACTTTGCAACGGATTTGATATAAGGTTTCCAAGAAAGATCAGAAGTAAGAGTTAATCCTAGAAGATGAAGGGTAGGAGACTCATCGAGTACATTACCGTTCATAAATATAGGAAGGTCTAAATTATTGCGATAACGATCGGCCGAAAAAAATTGAGTTTTATCTGAATTAAAGTTCACCAGCCACTGCGAGCCCCATGCTGTAGCAGAAGTGAGATCCTTTTCAAGCTCAGATGCCCCCTGCAAGCAATCAGAGGGAGTTGGCTTCTTATCGTGACAAGAATAAATGGTAGTATCATAAGCGAACAATGCCACCTTAGATGTGAAAATATCTGGAAGATCGTTAATGTAAATTAAAAAGAGTATAGGGCCAAGGATTGAACCTTGGGGAACCCCTGAGGTTACAGAATAAGAAGAAGAGTGCTGTCCATCAAGGACAACTTTTATACTACGATTGGAAAGGAAGGATTCAATAATCTTAAAGATGTTTTCAGATACACCATAAGAAGAAAGCTTATGGAGGAGACCAGCATGTTAAACTTTATCAAACGCTTTAGAAATGTCAAGAGCAATGGCCTTAACCTCTCCACCTTTATCTAATGCGCGATATACCTATTTTAATAATTTCTAAAAGTGTGCACGTTACTAAAGTTCTAGCAGATTTTAAAGGTATGTAGAGTCCTGTTTGAATACGCTTTTCGAAGTGTAGATCTTAGAAAATATTGTTTTTTAATTTTAATAAGATATAAATTTAAGTATAAGATCGTATAGTTCAATCAATTAGATACGTGATAATTCGCCGCAGAGATCCGGATTCGCATCCCGCAGCCATTGTAACTTTTGTTCATCAAACTCTTTTTACTTAAGACAGGCTTGGTCGGGAAGCGGGTGCGATCGCACTCGATAATTGACCACGGAAATTATATTTACTTGCGAAAAGCCAGCCAGATTTTTCAGGCGTTTTGAGAACTGTCACGGAGAAAACAGTCCGCAGAGTAAACTGTCCGGCCGGACTGTTTACTCCGGAGTAGAATGTCCTAGTTGGTCCTATCCGTCCGGTTAGGACAATTTACTCCGGAGCAAACTGTCCTACGTTGGAGTAAACTCACTGATCTCAAAATAATAACAGTTATATTTTGAGATCAGTGGAGTAAACTGTCCTACCAGAGTTGCTAAAAAGTCGAAATCTAAAACGCCGGAAAGCCGAAATGCCAAAAACAAACATAAAATTCTGTTTCCTTTTGGGTAAGGAAACACAAAATTATGTTTCCTTTTGGGTAGTTTCTTGCAACGGAATTGCCATGTTTTGAATGTTTTGAAAATGTTTATCACAACTTAGGTACATATAAGATAATTTTGAACCGTTACTGCCTGCTCTTTGATGAAATGTAAAGAGAAGTTATTGACAAGTTATTGCGTATTTTACTTGTTTAAAAGTATAAGTCATAATTAATTTACAGAATAAACACAAACAGTTTGTTTAAATATCAATAATAAACGTTTATTATTGGTATTTAAACAAAACTGTTTGTTTAAACCTTTCACTGGGAATTGGTATCTAAATGTGAAAAGAAAAGCTTAAGTTGTTGTACTCAATGGTTTTCTTTCCAGACACTGCTGAACTTAGATTTATGGATGTTTTAGCCTAAGAAAATATAACTTCTATGTAAAATGGAAAGGTTCACTAATATGTTTTTCCTGTGATATTGCAGTTAGAGTCTTTAAAGTTAATTCAGCATTTACAGGTAATTTTTTTGTTTTATAATTAGGTAAAAATATATTTGCGATTTTTAAAACCTTGATAAAAAGTGAATATAAACTATAAATAAAAAGTAATAAAACACAAAAACCATAGTTATAACCTAATTTTTTAAATCAAATCTTAACTTTTGCTTGAACATCTAAATTTCTCTCATACATAAAACACTTAATTTCTCATTAACAACTTAGTAGCTTACTTTCAGATCATTAATAAGGATTTTGATCATCTCATTCTAGTGATGATTTTTTAACAGTAATTACCAATATGTTTTATTGTGCATTAGATAGATGCATTAGGGCTATTGCTCTTAACACTTTAAAGTCTTCGATTAAGTCTTCCATTGTTTTCTCTTCTTATGTAGATGTGATTTGTGTGACGTGGAGAACTATATTAAATTATTGAATCATTCCTTAGCAGTTGTAGTATAAAGATTGTCCTTCCTTGATGTTCTATTCTTGGTTTTTTATTATATTGTTTCTAATCTACGTTAATGAACTTCTCTATAATCTTACATCTAAGGTGATATTTATGCTGGTGTTACCACCATTTGTTCTTAGCTTGATAACAACGCAACACTCTCTGATTTCTTGGAGGGGCATTACAGCTTATAAATGATGTCATCACAGCTATAGCATGAAGCTTTCAGTGCTTGGATAATTTTGAATTTAAAATTCAGTTATTTCAAGCTTAATCTAGATGCAATAACATGTATTTATGAACGAATGAATGAATCATCTACTTAGTGTCTTCTTGGATTATTTCTTACTTCTAATGATTCTTGGAAATCATATGTAAAATTGATTGCAAAGTTAGCATCTGCTAAGGTTGCATCTGTTTTTCGTGATCCTTAGTGATGTACCAATTAATCAGCATTGACTAAATTGGCCACTTTTTGCACAATCGGCATTGGTATTGGCATCAGCTTTTTTTAATTAAGTTCTTGATTCTTCAATTGATGGCAGATGAACCAATTTTAAAATTTTATCCTGCATTTTGAAAATAATTAAATGAAATTTTGATAATAAAATAAAATTAACTAAAATTTATGTAAAACAATGTCATCGTTGTTATTTTGTGTTCTTGTGTCTGCGCTTTGTTGTTTTGATGTTTCAAATATCCATTATCTTTTGTATCTCTTTAAATAAAGCTATTCATGTTACAAGTTTTTCATCTTCAACACACTCTCCGCAAGTTTTTCTACTTCTACCTTTTTTTTTATTGACACTGATAACTTTCTACGCTCTGATATCCAATTATCTGCATTACAACACTCTACATGCCTAAACCATTTCTATATTTTTAAACCTCATTTTGGCACATCTTACCAGATATTATTACTATTCCATGTTCCGCATATCCAACTAATCATCTTTTGTATTGTTCTTTCCAGACACTAGAGATCATCAACATTCATTGCCAATGTTACACTACCATATACTATAAAATAACGTGTGAATTAAGTTAGAAAAGAGGCCATTTTTGGCTTCATTTTTAAGTATTTTTTATCAAGCCATTTAAAGCTCTGCAACCTGCAGAAATAACTTGGCTTTTTTTTAGTTATATCCTATAAACCTTTGAACATTGCAACTCTTGTCTTTTAATCTAGGATTCTTCTGCTTTTTAAGATTTTGAGAAATAATCTTTATCAGGCTTTTACTATCCATCGGCATTGGCCAAAAATGTTTAATCTGTACATCACTAGTGTCACTTTCTTACTCCTGATTATATTCTTCATCTCTATAAATCCCCAATCCATCCTAGCATAGAATACTGTTGCCATATAAAGGGAAATACATCAAACATGTCTTTTCTGAAAAAATGCATCGTAAACATAGTTTAACCTGCTCTTTCAGCTAACCTTCAACCTTTGTGACGCCTTTTGTTCTCTTTTCTATAAAAAATACATAGCCTGCTGGTCTAGAGAGCTAGAATCTCTTGTGGCTACAAAAAATTATTATTTTACTCGTCATTCAATGAATGTGGCTGTTCATAAGTGTTAAATAAAAAATCTTATGTTTCAGTTTTTTGATTGGTGTTTACTTTTAATTTTCCTGATTGTATGAATTATATAAATCAGGAAAATATGATCTTCCTGATTATATGAACCTGGAAAACATTTATAATCTTCTGTAAACTGTCATTTTGCACTATATAACCTTTTTCATGATTTTTCTAGTAACTTCCATCTCCAATAGTGGTTGCTTCTAGCCTTGGCAATTTTATTCCTGATCTATCAGTTAAAAAAAAGTTAAAATAAAAATAAAAACAGTAATAATTTTGTTGTTAGAAGTAAAAATATTAAAAGATATTGTTTTTTTTTTTAAATTTCTTTTTTTTTTTCAATTAATGATAAAAGAATTTAATTTATACATTAAGTGGCCACCTGTTTTAATTATTTTTCAGAAACAAACAACAGCTTGAGAGAAATTTGTATGCATATATTGAAATTACGTAGACATAATTAGACATTAAATTTTTTTTGACTATTGCGTTAACACTTTTATTTTAACAGGATTACACTAGATTCAAACTCAATTATTCAACCTTTTTTTATTTTTAGATACTAAGCGGTGGAAGTTGTTTTATATTCGCAGATTGAGTAAACAGATTAAATCCTCAACAGTTAAAATAACTGTGATTGTGCAGGAATACAGTTATGTTGTTGCATATTGGATTTGTAGAAGATTATAATGTATAATGTCCACAAGGCTTAAAAGATGGCAAATAGTCTATAAATGATCAGGAGAGTTAGGGCTTTTCGTACATGGCTAGTTTTGTATAACCCAAGATCATTTGCTGTGAATAGCTCCTGCACTTGAAATTGCTACTTAATTTAAAAAACTGACGGCGTATGTACTAAAAAATACTAAAAAGATTTTAAATATGTCTATGATTATATATATGGGATTTTAATATAATATAGTATGATAGGTTTAGCAATATATTATAAATATTTACAGAGGCGTATCATTAAATAAGTTTGCATTTTATATTTTCATTTTATATTTTCGTTGCTAAAAAGTTATTTAAATATTTTATAAATAATCGAGTTTTAATATATATTTATTGGTTATATTCTCAGATGAAAATTTTCCGGGAATTCTATTTCTAAAAGTATTAATTTCTGAACCATTTTCTCAGATTTTATATTTAAAAAATAAATAAATTATTACTCTTTGCAGACTGTTTACGGTAAAACTGAGACAGTATTTGATTTTAAAGAAATTTGAAGAAAAATAATCATTCAGTAGTTTTTAGTTAATTTATCTATCCCTTTACCATCATTCCAGAGTATATCCACATACCTTCGTCAACTAGTTGACCATATAATTTTTCGGGATTTTCATAGAAAAAAAATTTCCGGGATTTTCATCAAGTCAACAACTCATCTATGTTATATTATTGCTTTTCTTTGTCTGTCATGTTCTTAAAACTGCTTGAAATAAGAGTTTCTTTGTTTGAGTAGATTCTAAAAGGAAAGTATCGCTGTTACTTGTTTTGAGCGAAGCGAAATAAAAGCACTCCAAAAACTTGCATGCTTAAGACTAAAATTAAAAATCTTAAATTTGGAAGAAAGACCTCTAAATATTAAAAAAGGGCTCCTAAATTTGTTCTCCCTCCGACCTCGTAGGGGGCATTAGTGGGCTAGCCACGGCTTGGGTTGGATCATTTATTTAAAGCATCTAAATAACTCTATTTATTAATGGAAAATTTATTTTTAAATGGAAATACATTTGAATGTTTCTTTTATGTATCATTGTGTTAGCAAAACTGTTTTCTTGCTATTCGATTTTTGTTCAATTTATTCGTGTTATTTCATGTATGTAACAAGATCACGCGACTTTTTCTTTACTATTATGTTAGCACCATGTTACATTGACATTTTTACAAAATCTCCGGTTTAACGGGTAACGGGTCGTTTTGTAAGAACACTATTTGATTATTTTTCAAGTTTAAACCTTAATATTTAGATAGGTTTCAGGTGTCACATAACTTTCTGTGCATTTTCAGTCTAAATCCCTATGATACTACATCCTGCAAAAAATGTATGTGCAACTCTCCGCGTTAAGAAATAAACATCATTAAAAATTAACAAAACTTTATATTTTTGTACTTTTAAACTGATAATAAGTCAATCGCTCAGTTTTGAGCAATTTTTTATTTTTTAAACAAAGTTTTTTGGGTTACGTGTGATATTAGCTATAACAGTTATGTGAAACTTCTTCCCTAAACTTTTTCCCTAGTTATGTGAAACTTCTCCCCAAAAAATGGGTTCAAATATGGCAAAAACTAAATTTCTAGAACAAATTTCAAAAAATCTCAAAATTTTAAAGGCGGATTCTGAGTGAAGGAAACTTTTTTAGAATTATTTTTGTCCTAAACGTTTTTCTCTATATTCTGAACAATATATAAAAAATTTAAGCAATTTGGAGGGGAATACTTCCACATTTTCCCGAATTTGCCTGATTCTTACAAAAAACGGCTTTTAAAGTCACGGTAGTGAAGTCTGATTAGTTGATTTTCAAGTCACGTCATCAATTGTGACAAGTTGATTTTTGAATTCGCATAACAATTGTTTCTAAATATTTTTTCAATAATTCTCTTATCATTGCTTTTAATTTTTTCTTTAAATTAAATGTCACGACAACGTTGCACTACTTTTATAGCTTTATGCTTTTATGCTTTAAAACCATTCTGTCTAATAATTTATTTCTGTCTATAACGATAATGTTACATAGACTCTAAGGTTGACGAATTTGTTGCTTTTTAGTTCTCTTCAGACTTTATAACAAGTATAAATAGAGCAGTTGTAGGTCTTTTTTTAGAGGTTCGTTGTTCCTAACAATTTGATTGAAATATTTATCAAGAGCCACCAGGGTAGTTTTTAAATTATAAAATATAAAATTTGGGTTACCACTAATAAAAATATGGTAAAAATAAGGATTTTCCACACCATCTAGTAAGGGAGCAGTTTTGAGGCTTATTGTTTTAAAAACAGACAAACACGCGACTTAATATTTGCATCACACACATAATTTTATAATTTGCATCACACATTTATTAAACATTTTTAAAAAATGTGCAAAACAATCTTTTTTTTAGTCTTTATTACACTTAAGAAATGTAAAACTGTCAAGCAACGAATCAGACATCCCATCTATTTGAGGGCCATTATCAATCCATTCTAACAAAAATTTAATTCAATATTGTAGGTAATATAACAGTATTACTAAAAACAATTACACAATGATAAATTTAAATTATACAGTTTTTAATTAAATATGTTTAGTATTAAAAGATTTATAGCTTGTAATTAAAACAAATATGCTTAATACACGCTTTTCAAATTCAATGCCATATAAGCACAAGTTGGTTGTTGGTATAGGTAAAGACATTATGAAATACTAATATTTATGAAACAATTACAGTTCTAAATTCAAAAAGATATGATGGAAAGCCAAATTTTTGAAGGTCAAAGCCAAGACCAAAGGTTTCAAGGACAAGGCCAAGGCCAAGTTTCATAGCCGAGGATTTAACCTTTGGCCAAGGCCAAGGACTAACAAATCTGTAGAGAATCAACTAATCATATGCCTCTCTATGATTAGTATAATCAATGAATACAATTTTATAGAAGGTATAAAAAGTAGTAAAAGCAGAATAGCCACATTTTCCTATTTTTATAAGGTTATTTGGGAGTTTTAAGGATATTTGGTTTTTTAGGGAGGAGTGGGAATCCTGCCAAGGAATGGAGTAACAGTTTTTAACAAACAGGTATTAGCAATATGAAACTGCAAAAATAATTACGATTAAAGGTGTTCGTACTTCAGTAAGTAGTGAAGAGACACTTGTACCTTCACAACTTTATTTTCAGCATTTTGGTGCCCTAAAGGATGGACTTACATCACAATTTTTATGCATTTGAGATATTTTTCTAACTCTTAAAGTACCCTTTAAATAATTTTTATTTAAAATATTTAAATAAAATTTATTATTATAGAGAAGTTATCACGCAGAAAATCCATTTGTATTATACAAATTTAAAAATTTTTAAATAAACAAAATATTTTTTTCTATGTAAAGTTTACATATACTTTATTTTACTTGTCTATGTAAATTTTACTTGTACTGTTCACAGCTTTACAAAATAAAATTAGTTTTTGTCACAAATATTTTTTTTACACTGCTCTAACGTCTACACTACACAATTATTTAAAACTTTAAAACAAATTATATTTTGTCAAAAAATGCAATTGCATATCGAAAAATAAAATTTTTTATAAGTTCACAAGGAATTTACTTACGAATCCTAAAAAAATAACAATTCTTCTCCAATTAAAATAATTTACTTAACTATAAATTGTTTAAAAATCCATAAATGAACATATCATTAAAACAACATACCTTTGAACTGAGTTTCTCATGTTTGTCACCATGTCTCTGCACCATGTCTTTTATCGATTTGTGCTGTTTTCCATTGCTGTTAGTTTATGAATGAAAAGGTAAACATCACTTTGTGATTTTTAACCATTGAATTCATTATTAACAGAAGGAAGTACCTGAAAAAATTTTGAAAAACTTGATTTTCAACAAACTTTACAGTATCAACTTGATTTTCAACAAACTTAACAGTATCAACATGACTTTCAACAAACTTAACAGTATCAACATGACTTTCAACAAACTTTACGCTATCAACATGACTTTCAATAAATTCTACGCTACCAACATGACTTTCAACAAATTTTACGCTATCAAGATGACTTTCAACAAATTCTACGCTATCAAGATGACTTTCAACAAATTCTACACTATCAACATGGCTTTCAACAAATTCTACACTATCAAGATGACTTTCAACTAATTCTACGCTATCAACATGACTTTCAACAAATTCTACGCTATCAAAATGACTTTCAATAAATTCTACGCTATCAACATGACTTTCAACATATTCTACACTATCAACATGACTTTCAACAAATTCTACGCTATCAAGATTACTTTCAACAAATTCTACGTTATCAAGATTTCTTTCAACAAATTTCACGCTATCAATATGGGGGGGGGGGGTTAAATAAGCTTGCGTTGGGTAGGAAAATGTTCCAAAAACTATTAAACATACTCCTTCCATTGTATGAAGAAAGCAATAGTAACAAATTTAAAAACAAATCAACATAAGAATTAGGATTTTTTCAAACCTCTTAAATAAATATGTCAGAAACACATATTAAAATGGACAAACTTACGAAGCCAAATATGTATCTAATTTTCATTAAAAGATTAATTGTTCTAAATGTTATTAAATATTTTCTAATCTATTTAAATTTTAGATTGTTTGCAAAACATTTTTTTCATAAAGATATTCATAAATACTACCAGTAAATAATAATGAAAACAAATTTTGCTTAAAAATATATGCTAAACAAAAAAAACCATCTAAAATATGAAAAAACAAAGTTAAAATAACTAAAAAACCACACAGGTTAAGTGACAGTCATCTCTGTATCTGAAGTGACATCTTTGATAGTTTTATATCAAAGAAAAAGAACTAATTGAAAAAATACAACATCATTTTAGTAAAATAATAATGCAAGATAAGATAAGAGTAATACAATAATGAAGTGCAACATCGATCTTATGCAGACAGAATACTTAAATTAGGTGTATGGACACTTGAGGAAAGAAGAACTAGATCAGACTTAATAGAAGTATACAAGCAGCTGAATGAGTTGCCTACTAAATTTCATAAAAACTTTTTTTTGAATTAGTTACAAACAAAAGAATAAAAGAAAGAGGTCACCCACTTACACTCATTAAGCATAGATTTACAACTGTGGTCAGACAATATATCTTATCGGAACATGTAGTCAACCGCTGGAACTTACTTAATAACAATACTGTAACAGTTACTTCCCTAAATTGTTTCAAGTCAAAACTAAATAGGTTACAAACAACAAGGATTGGCTTCTTTATGGACTAACGCCTACATAGCTCAATTGGTCAAAACTGGATTGCTTTAGCAATAATGGTATGACCATAACAGGAAAATAACCAGGTAAATAAATGAAACGTTATCAGAAAATATTTTTAAATATTGGTTTCGTGTTTGCGGTTTCATAACACATTTTTAAGAAATCGAATCCAAATTAGAAGTAAAAAAATAAATATTGTGCAAAAATTATGCAAAGTATCAAGATAATTAAGCTTTTTGAAGTCCTGTTATAAAGAAAAAAACATTTAATTTAAGTTTTCTTTATTTTTTGGGCCCATTATTCTTGTGCAGGCATTGATGAAAGAAACAAAAAACCTTACTTTTTGTGTAAGCTATGTACTAGCAGTGATTGATTATATTTGTACTAGCAGTGATTGATTATATTTGTACTAGCAGTGATTGATTTATCATATTTGTTTGAGTTACTTCTTTGACCCCATTTTGCCCCATCCATTACCCCGTTTTGCCCCATGCTTGGGGTAAAATGGGGTTTTTATGTTATTTTAAAAAAAAATGTAATAAATCAATTAATTTACATTCTTTTGACTTGCTGTTTTGTTACAATGTTGTCTGTTGTATTCTGATGTTTCAACATTTATTTGTAATCATTTTATTTATTTTTGTGACTTTTATAGGGTTTCATTCTTAAGTACCCCATTTTACCCCAGTTTCCCCTATATATGTATATACATTATTTATATGCATATATAATGTATATACATATATAGGTTACAATTTACATATATATATATGTATATACATTATACATACGCAATACAGTTATGTCACATTACTTTATTGCGAGTCTATTTCAACTCACCATTTTACTCACATTAAATGCGAGTAAAATTATTTTACTCACATTTAATGTGAGTAAAATAGTGACTCACTAGTAACTCTAGACTAACTAGACTAGTTGAGTTATTAGCAAATCACTATTTTAAAAATAGTGAGTTACTAGTTACATAGTAACATAGTTAGAAATTATAACTATGTACTAGTAATAATACAAACATAGCATCTTAACTTTTACAATCTTTACCTTTTTGCTTTTCGTCTAATTGTCTGCTTATCATTTAGGGTGCAGTCATGACGATAAGCAGATTTAGATAAATAGTTATTAACATCAGCAAGCATCATTTCTTCATAATTATTCTTCTGTTCATCCATTTTTAAAATGATTTTTGATATTTTATAATAATAATTTATTTTAAATCGAACAATATTAATTATAGCTAAATATATAACAAATATAAAATCTTATAATCACGGCTGATTTTGTACCAATTATTGGTACAAAATTTTGTACTGATTTTGTACCAATTTTTTTGATTTTGTACCAATTATTGGTACAAAATCAGCCGCGATTCTTTAATTAATTATTTAAGTAGGACAATTTACTATAATGTAGGACATTCTACTCCGGAGTAAACAGTCCGGCCGGACAGTTTACTCCGGCGGACTGTTTTCTCCGTGACAGAACATTTCAATTTATGTATGTTTCCTTGTTTGTCCGCAAAATAATAAGTTCATTTTATTGTAAATTTTAAAAGATTTTGTTTTACGGACGTACGTGGAAACTTATATAAACTTGAATGTTGTCAAACATCTTAGTGCGGAAAAATAAATAAAGAAAATTCGCAAACACAAAAAACCCGCCAAATTTACGAATAACTAATTCTATTGGTTCAATTAATAAATAACTGAAATTACTAAAGAATTCAAGCGAATGTTCTAGAGTATTCTGTTGAATTATTTTTCAAAATCGTATAATTTGAGTTTTGTTATGTTTTCGTTGAGATTTCTAGCATCAATTGCTTTAAGAATATACTATCAAGCGAACAATTATTTTAATACAGTGGCTCATTCTCGGAGTCACATCTACAAAGCTATAAATGTTTTAAACTAACATTTGTATACAAAAATAAATGTTTTAAATTTATATTTTTAAACTTGTCAACGTTTTGTAAATATATTATAGATTTAATTAGTATAATCTTATTTTTTATATATAAGGGATATATTTATATGTATGTAATGTATTAGAAATTGGTTTATTAACTATTTTTGCTTCAGCCATTCTTACAAACTCGTTATACTTACACTTAAAGTTACTTTTTTCTGTAAAATACTAGTTAAAGATATAAAGCCTACTCACTAAACATCATCAGCGATATTGTTAAGCAGTTCCGCTTCCTCCTTACTAAATAATTTAACGTTTTTAGTTAATTTCTATCTAGCTAATTAAATTTCCACAGTAACTCAATGATTTAGTTATTTCATTTGTTTATCTTACTAAGAAGAATTGTTTCAAATATGTTAAACTTTTCAAACTAAGCGAAGCATAAAACAGGTACTGAAAAAACTTTTTTTATTTATAATTAAATTATGTAGCGTTAGTTTAATTGGTTTAATTTTGTTGGACTTTACAGGGACGGGGGCTGCATTATTTTGGTGGCCTTTTTTATGTGCGACAGCGTAAAAATGACTTAAAAATACCGATAGGTCCTCTTGACTATTTCTCGGCCCATAACATTGTGTGTCCCGGGACTATAGCTCTTCCACCCCCCCCCTTCCACCTCTTATTTCCAGCACTGGAAATAAGTCAAAAGTATATAAATAAAAATTATATATAATCTTTGATAAATTGAAGAACATTTGCTTCTTTATTAAACAATCATTATTAGTACGTTATTACTATATACAAAAAATGTCACTTTTTTTAAACTATTTTTCTTTCTTTAACTGTCTCTCATCGGTCCAGTTTATCTTATTGCACTTTTTTGCTTGTTTTTGAAATGTTCTCAAAACGCCTAAAAAATCTGGCCGGTTTTTCGCAACTAAATATAATTTCCGTGGTCAAATATCGAGTGCGATCGCACCCGCTTCCCGACCAAGCCTGTTAAGATAGCATTTTTTGACCTCCATGTTTTATATTACAGATCTTTCGTCACCTTCATAATAGTGACAACCTTTCTTCTGTTAGTTATTCTTTTAAGATTGAGTTCATTGTGCTTAATTCTACAAGTTTCCCTTGCTTTACTAAGTTCTACTTAAATTATGACAAAATGTACGTAAAACAACTTTTTCAAATAATATAAATCATTTTGCTTTAAATCTTGTGCTTTTTGTACTAGACATCTGTCCTAAACACTTTGTAATAATTTCTAGCTAACTCTGAGTCTAATATAATCATTTCTGAATATAATTTCCCTGAGGCTCCTACAGCCTATTGTGTTCCATTAAAAGTAACTAGTTTTCGAGTCCAGATATTAATTATAAGCAACTAAAGGTTCACATTACTATTCATTTTCCTGATATATAGAATCCTATTTGCATACGTATCTCTTTCTGTAAATTCTGTTTTATATAGTTTCTTAATTATATAATAAATAAATATTACTATTCACTTAGTTGAATGAACGTATAGCTCATTCAGTTAAGACATTTGGCCGCGGAGACCCAGGTTCACATCCCGCTGTTTCACATATATTTCTTCTCTTTTTACTCTTTCTGATATCATTTACCTTTAGAAAGATCTCTCTTTCTTTATAATAAAGTATTTAATTGTTTATCACACATCCTTTTTATACTTTTTAAAAAGAAAGGCATACTGTTTATCTGTTCATTGAGAGTCCAACTTAACGGAATTTTACTGTATATATATGTATATATTTATATATATATACATATATATATATATATATATATATATATATATATATATATATATATATATATATATATATATATATATATATATATATATATATATATATATATATATATATATATATATATATATATATATATATATATATATATATATATATATATATATATATATATATATATATATATATATGTATATTAGGTATATTTGTATAAACATTTGAAGAATCATTTGACAACATTTTTTTATAATTTTATTATTTATCATTTAAACTGTTAACAGTTAATATCTTAAATATATCATTTACCTTTAGAGAGATCTTTCTTTCTTTATAATAAAGTATTTAATTGTTTATCACACATCCTTTTTATACTTTGAAACTTATGAAAAAAATTAAGATTATACATTTATTAAGCAGGGGCGTGGTGGCGCCAGAGGCTATGTGGGATTCTCGCATGGGCTTTTCAGTTTTTTTTATCTAAATTTGGGCCTTTTGTTTTTATATATATATATATATATATATATATATATATATATATATATATATATATATATATATATATATATATATATATATATATTAGGGTGGGTCAAAATAGTTTTTTTTCTTGTTACAGGCTCTTAAAAATTGCTAATAGTTATTAATATTGATACTATCAAATATGAGAATGATTGTGATAGATTTAAAGGGCGCAACTTTATTGGGAAAATTACCGGTACCCTAATATTTTGGAGAAAAAAAGTTTTTCAAAAGTAGGTCAACCTGGTACTCAAAAGAAGTGAAATTTTATGAAAAAATTCGAAAATAATAATCGTTTTATAAAAATCATGTAAAAATCCACCTTTTTCACTTTAAGTTAAAAAACTATAGTCATTTTGCAATAAAATCTAAAATAATAATTTTTATATGAAAAAATTATTATTTTTGAAATTTTTATAAAATTTTGCTTTATTTGAGTACCTACATCACATAATTTGGAAAAACTTTTTTGAATAATAATAGAGCCTGCTAATTTTTGTAATTATAGTTGCGGGTGGAAGACATTGTTCAATCCATAAAAGTAAATACTTTACATAAAAAAAACAACTTTCTAGCAATGATTAAAGCCTGTAACAAGAAAAAAAATTTTTATGACCACCCTAATATATATATATATATATATATATATATATATATATATATATATATATATATATATATATATATATATATATATATATATATATATATATAGGTATGGGCCTTAAATCCATCACATATGGTAATAATTAATAAAAAAAATTCCGCATATATAGGCTTTTTTAATAAAATCTCGCATGGGCCTTTAAGTGTAAGATTTTACATATTTTATAAGTAATATAATTGATATACAATAAATTAAATCTTATGCATTAACAAATAATATCTAAATTTTTATATCAATCAATCAATCCATACATATTTCTGAAATATTTGGTATTACATTTCAAGGTTGTTTACAAATACTACAAACTACTAGTATTACGTAAACACCTAATGATAATGATTAAAATAGTTATGGTATTAATAATAAAAATAATATTCATAATAATAATAATAACAATCATAATAATAATAATAACATTTTAACAATAGTATTATTAATATAGTAATTAAAATTATTTAAATTAATCGGTATAATTTTCCATACAGCAATCGTTCTTACATACAAAGTTACAGTTACAAACAGTAATAAACTGACAAAATGTAACAACTAACGATGACATAAAAATAACCACTTCTAAAAAAAATCATAAAGGTTTAGTAAATATATTTTTCTTATAATATAATAACCAAAATATATTGCAAATAATATGAAAAAGTAAATAAATAAAATATAAACAGAAAAACACTGAGAAAATCAAAACAAAACAAAAGCTAAAACAAACATTACAAGCCATACAAAATATTACATTAACTTCTTTTGGCAATAAAAACAAAAAAACAACATTAACAACAAGCAGAAAACAACAACATAAATTAAATATAATTAAATTTAAAAAAACAAAAAAGTAATAATAATACATGGTAGAATAAAACATATATAATAAATGGTTAAAAAGAAAATAAAAACAAAAGTTATATAACACTATAACAAATTAGATATCGCTATTTAAAAATAATTAATAACTAAAAAATAAAACAATGACTTACAAAAAATAATAAGTAAATTTTTATTAATGTCACTTTGTAAAACCTTACTAATAGTAATATTATCACTAATAGTAATATATCAACTTTACAAAACATAGTAATATTATGTTTTGTAAAGTGATAATACTTATAATTTGAGTTATATTATAAATATTATAACTTAGATTTTAATTTGTAGCATAAGGTTTTATATGAAAAATATTTAAATAATTTATATTGTGTATTGTTTGCAAATAAAAGTAATTAATAATAAAAATGATAAACTGCCCAGTTAACCACGATAACTGGGTCCCAGCTGGGATGTAACTCGATTATTAGAACTGAGTTATGGCTGGGATTTGAACTGGATAAAAGATGGGTCCCATATAGTGCAAAGATTGCAGCAAAAATTATGCTTGAAAATATGATAAAATCTTTTAAAATGACATATACAGTAACGCAGATTGATTTGGATTGAATATACATTTGCATTTGGAGTGAACAGGAACTTAATTTGGTTCATTTTTAGTATTTTTTCAAAAAAATAATTATTTACATATCAGTTTTAATTCAAAAAAATGTGGCATACTCTTAAACTTCTTAAATGCTCTAAATTTCATAGCCATTAATAAGTTTGAGAGTATGTCAATGTTTACTTTTTTACTGACTTGTTTGATGTTTTATCAAACTAAAGGCATATATATTTTTTTTTTATGCTATAGACAAATGTTGAAAATTTTTCTAATTAGTTTATATGTCTTGGTGCTCCTACAGTTATGGCTTAGTCACTAAGTTACAAAAATGAAATACACTAAGTTAGTGTGTTTCGTTTTGATTTTTCTTTTTCAAGCAAATCTCAATGTCACTTAACAAAATATGGTAAGGTTTTACTAAGTAACACTGCCATATCTAAACTTTACATATTATTTATAAATACAGAAATGTTTTACTTTTTCTATAAGTTATATAATTAATAATATATTTTTTATATTATAAATACTGTAACTGATATTATAAGTTATAATATAAGGTTTTATATGAAAAAATGTTTAAATTATTTATATTGTAAATTATTTGTAAATATTAGTAAGTAATGACAAAAATTATTTGGTGTTTTAACGTTTAACTTTATTTGTCTGTAATAATAAAATAATTATCACATTTTGTTTAAACATATTTATTTATTAAATACATTTTTAAAATTCTTTAAAATATAAAAGTGTATATATTTTGATAGCAATATTCAGACATGTGTTTAAGAAACATATTGGCTAGTCTAAAAGAGGGAAATGTTGAGTTTTAAGGTTTTAAGATAATCTTTAATTAATTTTCACAGGATGTTATACAATTTTTTTAGAATATTTGTGAAATAAAATAAATATACAATCATAAAATGCTCCTCAAGTGCAATATAAAATTGAAAATGTAGTTTTGATACTAAATATTGCAAAAACTGAATGTTTAAATAATCATGAATGTTTTGTATTTTTCACTTGCTATAGTAAGTCAATTTCATTGTGTTATTATATGATATCATATAGTCATATATAATGTTTATTTACAATATAAAAAAGATATCAATTTTTTTTAGTAATACATTTTTTATTTATGTTATTTTTGTATCTTTTAACTTTATTAAATTTATTAAAGAGGTTCAATAGTATCTATGTTTTGTTTTTAGAGTTGGTTTGTATTGATTTATGCTTAACAACAGAAAATACATTTCTGCAACAAATTTTAGTTTTTTACACATAAAAGTTATGAATAATGTCCTATGAAATGGTTTATCTAAATCTAGAAAGTTTACACTTAATCTGACAACATTAATTTGAATATTTTTGTTTCAGATAGTTTAGGAAAGTTTTACTTTCCCCGTGTTTTAATATCTTAAACTATTAGTTTACAGAATTTGATAAAATAAATAAAATAATTTCTGTATATTAAAAATATATAGAATTTGCAAAATATACAGGTTTTTCTATTATTGACCTGGGCCTCTGTGAATGGATAAGTTCTAAGTTATCTATGTATAATGATTTTTTAAACCAATTAATTAGAGTGTTGCATATTTTTTAGAATCTGCTGTGAAGAAAATATAATATATAATCATAAAATGTAGCTCTAAGACAACATGAAATTAAACAATAAATTGTGGTCCATGATAATTGAAATATGTTATGTTTGACTAATCATGAATATAACTATTATATATATTAATGTAAGTACTCTACGCTTGTTTATAATTGTAAATTTTCATTGTGAAAATAATTTTAATACAAAATTTATTATGTTCAAGACTACAATTGTTTTAAATTTTTTTTAATGTATTAAATTGTAGCAAGTAAATATTTTCAAGTAATAATATAACCTAAAATGATCATTGTTTAATTAGGTTGAGAGGTTAAGGTCATCGCTCTTGACATTTCTAAAGCGTTTGATAAAGTTTGGCATGCTGGTCTTCTCCATAAGCTTTCTTCTTACGGTGTATCTGGTAACATCTTTAAGATTATTGAATCCTTTTTAAACAATCGTAGTATAAAAGTTGTCTTTGATGGATAGCACTCTTCTTCATATGTAACTTTAGGTGTTCCTCAAGGTTCTATCCTTGGCCCTAGACTCTTTTTAATTTACATTAATAATCATCCAGATATTTTCACATCTAAGGTGGCTTTGTTTGCTGATGATACTACTATTTATTCTTGTCTTGATAAGAAGCCAAAAATCTCTGATTGCTTAAAGGGGGTATTTGAGCTTGAAAAGGATCTCACTTCTGCTACAGCATGGGGCTCACAGTGGCTGGTGAACTTTAATTCAGATAAAAGTTTTTTTTCAGCCAATCATTATCGTAATAATTTAGACTTTTCTATGATTGGTAAGGTACTCGATGAGTCTCCTACCCTTCATCTTCTAGGATTAACTCTTCTGATTTTTCTTGGAAAACATATATCAAATCCGTTGCAATATTAGCATCTGCTAAAGTTGCATCTCTTTATCGAGCTTGACACTTTTTTACTCTAGATTCTATTCTTTATCTCTATAAATCTCAAATCCGGCCTTGTATGGAATACTGTTGCCATATCTGGGTAAGATCTTCTAATGATGCTCTTTCTTTTTTAGACAAGGTGCAAAAACGCTTTGTAAACATAGTTGGACCTGTTCTTGCAGCCAACCTTCAACCTTTATCATATCGTCGTAGTGTTGCATCTCACTCTCTTTTCTACAAATACTATAATTGGCACTGCTCCAAAGAGCTAGCGTCTCTTGTGCCATCTACTAAAATTCTTTCTCGTTTTACTCGTCATTTAATTAAGTTTCATTCTTTTTCTATTACTGTTCCTAAGTGCTCAAAAAACTCTTATTCGTATAGTTTTTTTTCTTAAACTTCACTTCTTTGGAATTCGCTTCCTTCATCTTGCTTTCCTGATTCATATAATTTGCGATCTTTTACGTCGTCTATCAATCGGTATCTTGCTCTACAATCTTCATCTTCTCTCTTCCAGAAGCTTCCAACAGTAACTAATGATTGCTTGTAGCCTTGTTGGAAGTGAAGGTGTTTTTTTTTAAAAAAAATAAAGTTACAATCTAAATGTTAGTGATATTGATTATTTTTGCATTTATTAAATTATATAAAAGATGTTAAACCCTCACCAACTGAGTTTGATGTCAGGTTAACTTGAGTGAAGTCTTTAAATTTTAAATGCTAACATATTAGTCATGTTATATTATTGTTGTTTACAAGTCTATTTATGTCATGCCTAATTAATAACATCAAACATTAACCGTGAAATAACATTGTTTTAGATTCAATCTGGCTATTGTTATAACACGTATATCGGTTTATATACTGTATTGAGTTAGCTTGTGATTTGTACGTGTGTTTTTGTTTGCCTAGTGTTTGTTAGTTATATGCAAGATATGGCATGGTATGGCACTCTGCACGGTATGCCCTAAATAATTTTATCAATAAATATTTTTATCTATACTTTGTAAACATATATGCTATATTTTATTATATTATTCAAATGTTTATTTTTAATTTATAAAATTAGCGTAAAAGCGGATGAAAGCACAAAAGAAACCGATTACGATCAACTTTAAAGCAGAATTTTGTCATGCGATTATGGTGGCGAAATGAGAGAACTACTGTGGCAGAATATTACCATCGTAGAACAGTTTTGCATCAAATCATTGTATAATATTAGTTAGTTTTTTGTTGCTTAGAAATATTATGAAATTCAAATATGCCTTTTCAATTAATTTGTAAAATTATGTCAGACCAAATATTCATTTGCCTAATACATTTTATTGCCCTGACGGCGAATTCAATATAGATAATATAAATAACCTTTACTTTTTAATTTTATATAAAAAGTGTGACGCTTTTTAATCAAAAAGTTGTCACATTATTTCGCAGATTCGAGATACAAAAAATCTGCGAAAAAACAAACTATAAAAAGTTGAGAAAACCTGCGGTAAATGAAAAAAATATCTGCGATCAATATGGAATTTCCCGTCAAAAACCCCGGCTTATCCCAGATGGGACCCAGTTGGATCCCACTGACAGAACCGCAATGGGTCCCAGCGTTTTCCACAGTTAGGTCCCTGCTGGGACCCAATTGGAATGGTTAACTGGGAAATCTTTTCTAAAAAAATAAAATGTTGCGTCCCAAAATCGAGACCCTCCTCCCCCCGTAACAAATCGTCACAAAATCGCCTACCTTTACCCCCCTCTCCCATTAAGCGTGACGTAATTTATGGACGACCCAAATTTATTATTAAATATCACCTTGAAATTTACCGGAATGACACGAAAAAAATTTAGATAAAATTCAGTAAAAAGTTGATGATATTAGAGAAAAAACAATTGCATAGTCCAAATAATCGTTTTTTTTTTAATAAGTCTATTTTAGGCAAATTTGCTTTTGCTCTAATTCGTCGCGTTAGTTTGACAAAGTTCTAACTGATTTTCATTATTTTAGGAGAATAGCAAATAAATATTTTTTTTCTTTTTCTTTCAAAGTCTAAATAAAAATATTTTTATAAATATTTTTTATTTATTTATATTAATTTAAACATCAACCAAAAATAAAATAAAATCATCAAAAAAAAAATAATACATAAACTAAAAAAAACAGTAGTATAAATAATTTTAAACAAGAATGCTAGTTAATTAAAACAAATTAAAAGATTTTTTTTAAATTCTCTTGATATAAAAAATTTCAGTTAAAACCAACGCGACGAGCTGCGTTTGTATCTTATCGCGTAACTTAGAACCCTTAATATTAATAGTTAAAATTGCGTAACTTAGAACCATTAATATTAATAGTTAAAAATTGCGTAACTTAGAACCCTTAATATTAATAGTTAAAAATATTTAATAATGTGTAATTAGTTTTTTGATTACTAAACGTTAAATAGCAAAAAAAATATGTTCGATATTTGTATTGCGCTTGCTGTCATGTTTGTTTAGAATTAAAACAGTTTAGTGAAGTTCATGTTTGTTCCAGTGAAGTTCTGACGAAAATATTGATGGTTTAAATCAAATCCAAAATAAAATTGGATTTGATTAAGAAAAATGATAAAATCCGAAATAAAGAATTGGATTTGATTAAGAAAAAATGATAAAATCTGTAAGAAGTTATAAAACGCTTCACAAGAAAATAAAAAAACCCTAAAAATCAAGAATCTATAAATGATAATTCAACTTATACCAGGAATCCCGATAACGTATTATCATTTCCAGTAAATGATTTATTAGTGTTTTCAGCTGAATGTGTAATAGACAACAAAGATAATTCTAGAGCTTCAAATTCACAAGTTGTTTTAAAAGAAACAACTGACAAAAAATGCAATCCTGATGACGAATCAATATTTGTAGATTTTTTTTCGTACTCTTTCATCTCACAAAAGCTGTTTTGTTTGTGGAAAGAAAAACTTATACAAAAAGTTGAGAAACATTTCTAATAAAGCGATTGTTGACATCTATATAGAAAAAAATATTGATTCCACCTGGTTCGAAGTGTTGCATTCATCTTTGTCAATCGTCAAATCTATAAATCAAACAAAGAGTGGAGTTGTTATTAATTGGTAAAGCTTATATAAAACTCAAAAAAAACGAAGTTAAAAATCATTTCGAAACAATGCGTAATTCTGTTCGTCGAAATTTGCTTTTTACCAGAGAACATTTTATTGAAATAAGCGAACCACTTGATTTAATGATAAATTCAATTGAACGCTCTAAATCCCAAGCTTTGGCAGTATATCTATTCTGGCTTAAAACTGGGTTGGATCACTTGACAAAATCAATGTTTTTTAAATTTGGATTTTAAATTTGATATAAGTCGGTTACTTCAATATGTCAGAGAGTCACTTACCATTGATTTTGTTCCAAATAATCTAAGCGTAAACCATATCCGAAGAAATGAATCATTTAAAACAATAGCCTTATTCCTAATGAAATTAAAGATGATCAATCGAGTAGCAATAATGTTTTTCAGCGTAAAACATGTCCAAAAAAAGAAACACTTGGTAAAGCCATTAGTGATATGTTATTCTAACGGATATATCTTAGATTTTTATGGCCTTTTCGAAGCAACAAAAAATGGCGCGACTGTATTAATTGAAATTTAATCAAGGACCAAAGCTTATGTCATTATATTTGACCAAACGACATTATTATATTGGATCGCGGATTCCATGATTGTATTGAAGAGCTTAAGAAAAAATTGTCTCAGAAAAGATCACAAACAGTTAACAACTTTGAAAGGGAATCAATCACGCTACAAAGACTCGATGGGTTATCGAAGTTATTAATAGCTTTCTTAAGCAATCGTTTTGAACTTTAAATAAGGTTCGCAACATAAGCGTCGTTCATATTCTACATGATTACCGTTAAATGATTGCTGCCGCGTTGATTAATAAATATTTTGGAAGATTACTCTGCAATAATGACAACAAAGTAGAAATCAAAGATATTAGAGATTTTCCGGTATTTGATCAAAGCACATTACAAACCTATATATTTAAATTCGAATTAGCTAAGGCAAAGCTTGAGTTATATATCGGAGTATCTTAACAAAGGTAAATACGAGTTAAGACTTAATGAAACAACTGATTCAACTTAACGTTCTAAAATAATAAGCGTAGACGACTGCTCTAGGCACATTTAAAATAACTAAATACATTATACAGTAAGTATTTACCCGACATCAATAATCGATTCGGCATCGATTTTTGGTATTACAGTAACCGACAGTACGCATTCCTGTAAAACAGAAATGCTTACTGTTGGTTGCTGTAGTCGCATCCAGGGCCGGCGCGAGTAAGTTTCACGTGGGGGAGGGTGGGATTGCCAAGACAAGTTTTGCTGACTAAAAAAAGGTCCTTGTTTTTTAAAACTTACCGACTGCCTTATCGACATTTGCCGACTGACTCTATGAGTTTACCGACTAACTTGTTGAAAGGGTCAACATTTCGCGACGTTAGAATTATCTTGTTCTACCTCCACTTTCTGAAAAAATTGAGTTAATGATAGTGTTGTGTTCCTCAAAATAATGTCTTTCTACTGAATTGAAATCTAAGTTATAAGTAAAAAAGTTGCGTTGCCGACTGACTTTACCGACTATCCTATCGACAGGGTCTACATTTGCCGACTAAGGGTCAAATTTGCCGACTAAAAGTCATTGATAGGAAGGGGGTGTAGCACCCCCCACACACCCCTATCGCGCCGGCCTTGAGCCCAGCAATCAATTTTAACAGTTGATGACCTCCCTGACGAGCTTTTCTAGAGAATAGAACAGCCTATCGTTTTTTGTGTTGTACATTTCGTAAAAATAATCACTTTCGATCAATTTTCCAGCTATACTCAATGTTGTACTTAATTGACGATCTTAACATAGCTTAACTATACCTCGCCACTTGGTTAACAAAAGCTTCTACTTTTTGAGTAATTAAAAATGGAAAAAGTTACTTTGAATTGAACTAGTTCCGAAGTATGAAAGAAAATATAGTTTTTCATAATTTTTAAAATATTTTTCGAATAATAAAAATAAAAATCAGCATAATTTTTAACATTGGTGCTTTTACTCTTTAAAGTAAGCATATATTGACGAAAACGCATACCCAGTGGACACGGACGTAAATAAGACGTTTTTTAAACGTCTTATACACGTTTTGGACGTCTTTTGAACGTCTTTTGAACGTTTTGGACGTCTATTGAACGTTCAAAAGACGTCTTTTTTTGGTCCGGTGCCCACTGGGTAAGTTATAGTAATAAAGAGACTTTTAGACTGTCTTTTCTGAATTTTACCAACGGAGATATCAATATAACTTTTTTTTGTTAATAACTAGCATCTCTTAGTTATTAAGAAACTATTTAGAAGTTTTAGGATCTCGCTTGGCAATAGGGGGCCATAGAGGATGCCTTATTACGCCATGCTCTTTACTTTTAATTTTAAAAATTTAAGAGAATATAACAAATTTTGATAAATACTCTTAACATTACAAAAAGGACATAAACTATATTATTCTTACTTCACGATATTTAAAATAGTTTTCAGCAGTAGGAAAGAATAATAATCCGAAAATATTAAAATTTGTGCTTATTTTGCGGTTTCTGCGCGTATTGTATAAATTAGCTAATAAGTAACTTATTTAATACCAGTTGAGTAAATTATTAAACCTTTTCAATCGTCGGGTAACGCGAATAATTATTCAATATCTTAGAAACAATACAGTTATAAACACCTATTGTGTTGCAATTTTATAAGTCATAGAAAGATGACAACATTCGGTAAATATATAAATAGTGTATAACCAAATATTATGTAAAATTAAAAAAAAAAAAAAATTTGTTTTCAAATCTAACACAATACTATTTAATGACAAAACTTTAATATGCCAATAACTATACTTCTGCCAATAACTGTATGCTATAGATAAAAGTTTACATTTTAAAAAAAGATGTCAAAGTAAATACCATTTTAACAATTTGTTTAATAAAAATAACAGAAACTACTTTTTAAATAACTCTGAGTTTCTACGCTTATGTTGTATTTAGGTGAAATTCATTTTTTTCAATTATATTATTCGCGTTATAATAAATAATATAATTAAATTATATAACAGTAAATACTAATGAAAACTAATAATCACATTAAAAAATTTATATTTTCAAAGTACTTTAAATTATAGTACTTTATAGTATAATAAATATAAAAAATTTATTTTGATTATTAGTTTTGAATTGTATTTATTAATATACTGTCAGTATCAACAGTATCAACTAATGAGTTTTTATTAAAATATTATTAGTATTTTGATAGCAATAACAAACATAAATTGATATGTACATACATTCATACATACATAAATACATACATACATACATACATACATACATACATACATACATACATACATACATACATACATACATACATACATACATACATACATACATACATACATACATACATACATACATACATACATACATACATACATACATTCATGCGTACATACATACATACATACATACATACATACATACATACATACATACATACATACATACATACATACATACATACATACATACATACATACATATATACATACATACATACATACATACATACATGCATACATACATACATACATACATACATACATACATACATACATACATACATGCATATATGCATAAATACAAACATACATATATGTTTGTTATGTATATATATATATATATATATATATATATATATATATATATATATATATATATATATATATATATATATATATATATATATATATATATATATATATAACTATTTAAATGTATATAAATATGTACATATATAAAAAATGTGTATGTATATATATAATACATATGGATATATATATATATATATATATATATACATATATACATATATACATATATATATATATATATATATATATATATATATATATATATATATATATATATATATATGTATATATATATATATATATATATATATATATATATATATATATATATATATATATATATATATATATATATATATATATATATATATCTCTGTGTGTGTGTGTGTGTGTGTGTGTGTGTGTTTATCTGTGTATAGTAATTTACTAGTAACTTTTTTTACTAATTTTTTTCTTTACTTAAAAACAAGTTTTTTGTTGTAAAAAGTTTATTTATAGTTTTGTATTTCAAAATACACTCTTTACAACAACATTATTGTTAATATAAATTTTATTATTTAAAGATTTCCTGTTTTTATTTTATTTTGTTTTTACAACTTCGAATTAAGCTCATGTTTTAATGAATTAATATATAATAGTATTTTGATAGGTAAAACAATTATCATATACAATTTCAAAAACAGCAGTTATAGACTTCTTTTAAAAATATCTATCCCATGTAAAGTTGTGAAGATTATTCTACAAGAAACTTTAATGAGGCATCCTTTTGAAAACAATTTTATTTCCAAAGAGTAACACAGTTTTTTTCCAAGTGTAGAATGTGTAACCAATTTGTTTGAATATTTAGATTTTATTCTGTGCCAAAATTTATTAAAGGCTATTATTAGACTTTTTAACCTTTTTAAATTTCATGCAGATGATATGAATTAATTTTAAAAGTTAATAGCCCTATTGATAATGAAATATTACAAAATGATCCAAATCATCTTATATGATGGTCATAGAACTACATCTTAATAAATATAAAATTATGCATGTTTGAAGGAAAAGTTACAGATATATGCATGATACTGTCAATTTAACTGCGCATTAAAATGACAGTTAGCATAGCAATTGAAATGCTTGTTCAAACAAATCACAGTATTAATGGAAATTCAATGAAATTACTTAGTACATCTTAATGCAATCTTAATGGAAATTCAATGAAATTACTTAGTACATCTCTAGTTAGTCTTTACTCTGAGTAGGCTTCAATCTGGAATCTAAGCTACATAAAAAATAGAGTATGGATAAAACTGATCAAGCAAGTACAGAGGA
>NC_061167.1:21163910-21216410 GCF_022113875.1 Hydra vulgaris
TGTTAGAAAAACTCAGTTAAAAATTTTTTAGTTTTTTTTTGCTATTAATAGAAAATTAAAAAAAAATAAATACAATTTTAGAACGCTTTTTATTTCAATTTTAAATATAAAATGGTACTATCATAAGCAGTTTACTTAGAATTCTTTATTAATTTATTAGTAATTTAGATCTAAAAATAATTTAGATCTAAAAATATAATCCGAGATATAAAAACAACAACAATCATGTTGTTTAAATATCTAAGCTATTTTCAGATAAGTTGTTTTTAGAATTACTTTATTTTAATTTTAAGTTGTTTTTAGAACTACTTTATTTATTAAAGTTATCAATTTAGAAAAAAAAACGCTTTCAAAGAAAACTACTAAATAAGACAAACAAATTCAGCAGATTTTCACCAAAAGAAAAATTTAAAATAGTCTTTCCAAAGACATAAATGATGAAGAGCGTTAAACAATATTTCAAATGTCAATTTACTTAAGGTAACAGAAAGTGTGTATAATAATAGTGATATACATTTTTTTTTTTTTTTTAAACATCTTCGCTTCCAACAAGGCTGCAAGCAACCACTAATTAGTGTTGGAAGTTACTGAAAGAGAAAAGATGAAGACTGTAGAGCAAGATAACGATTGGCAGACGACATAAAAGATTGCAAATTATATGAATCAGGAAAGCAAGATGAAGGAAGCGAATTCCAAAGAACTGATGTTCGTGGAAAAAAACTAGATGAATAAGAGTTTTTGGAGCACTTAGGAACAGTAACAGTAAAAGGATGAGACTTAATTGAATGACGAGTAACACAAGAATGAATTTTAGTAGATGGCACAAGAGACGCTAGCTCTTTAGAGCAGTGCAAATTGTAGTATTTGTAGAAAAGAGAAAGAGAAGCAACATTACGACGATGTGACAGAGGTTGAAGGTTTGCTGCAAGAGCAGGTCCAACTATGTTTACAATGCATTTTTGCACCTTGTTTAAAAGAGAAAGAGCATCATTAGAAGCTCCACCCCAGATATCACAACAGTATTCCATACAAGGCCGGATTTGAGATTTATAGAGATTGAGAATAGAATCCAGAGTAAGAAAGTGACGAACTCGATAAAGAGAAGCAATGTTAGCAGATGCTAATTTTGCAACGGATTTGATATAAGGTTTCCAAGAAAGATCAGAAGTGATCTTTCTTGGAAACCATGCTGTAGCAGAAGTGAGATCCTTTTCAAGCTCAGATGCCCCCTGCAAGCAATTAGAGGGAGTTGGTTTCTTATCATGACAAGAATAAATGGTAGTATCATCAGTGAACAATGCCACCTTAGATGTGAAAATATCTGGAAGATCGTTAATGTAAATCAAAAAGAGTATAGGGCCAAGGATTGAACCTTGGGGAACCCCTGAGGTTACAGAATAAGAAGAAGAGCGCTGTCCATCAAGGACAACTTTTATACTACGATTGGAAAGGAAGGATTCATATTGAAGATTTTATGATTGTAAAATTTCTGACTAAATATAATCTATATAAAAAAAGTGCTAAATTTTCTTAAAAAAACAGAGCAATGAAAATTAGTAGAAAATCACATATCAAACTTTTTATATTGAATATTTTATATACATTATTTTTAAAATTTGTTTGTATAAGTCCATTACTTGTAATATTAAAAAGTCAATCGCTTCTGGTAATAAATCATTTATAAATAAACAAAAAACCTGCTAAACCTGCTAAATGGTTGAGTGTTCCCTATCTTTCCTAGATTTGTGTATATGTATTTATATTGTATACACATATTAAATATTTACACATATCCATTTCAAATCATCCAATATCATTGTACCAAAATCAATTTCTTTACTTTTTTCGGCTAAAATTATACAAGGTCTGTATCTATATCTGCATCTCATACATGTCTGAAACTTTTCCTTCCAGTCCTTCAGAAAATCATTAATTTTAGCAATTAGATTTTGTTTTTTAAAATAAATTTTTTTGAACAGCTCTTTGAGGCATATTTTTATATTTTACAACAACAAAATGTGAGGTATGTGTCACTACTTGTCAATATTAAGTGAAACAACAATTAAAGTTTTATCAAATTTTGATAACCCAGATTATAGTGTTAATTTCTTTTTTATTTTTATTTTATGAGGTTTACTTTTCTGTTAAAAAGTTTTATTCTGTTAAAAAATTTTATTCTGTTAAAATGTCAAAATTTAGAAGATGGTTACTCTGATATTATGGAATTTTTCTGAGTGCAAGAACTTTTCTAAGGTATAGCAATAACTATGGCAAGTCATAGTTATAAATCTCTATATGATATAATGTATCACTAAACATGAGATCTTTAAGGTGTGCTATCAGATGCATGATGTATTTTTGCTGTAGTATTTGATGTTTAAAAAGTATTGCAGGCAAGTAAAGAAAGCTGAATCAGCACTACCAAAATCACCAAGAAGTACTAAAGTTGTAAAAAAACACACACATCAAATGCTAAAATAGTTGGTTATTTAATTCATGGAGTGAGGAGGAGTGATAATTTACGGAAATAATTAAATACTTGCTACACTAATAATAATTTAGCTTAAAGAATTTTAATGGCATTTTATAAAAGTTGACAATTAATCTTACTTCTAAGATATATTTAAAATTCTTTTGGCATGTAAAAGACAGTGTTAAATTACTGCCTAAAACTGTTTTTTCATCTTGTTATCACAGTATTGTTGATAAAATAATGAAAATATTTTACAGCAATGTCTAAGGTTCAGCAATCTCTATATAAAAATAAAGAGAATTATAAATCTGAGGTTGGTAAAAACTGTGGTTAAGTAACACATATTAAAGAAAAAGTGTCCTGCAACTTCTAGTAGACTGAGAAACCAATAAAGTTAAATATTTGGTTAATTAGAAATCTTAAAAAAATTTCTTAGATCTACATTATAAATTTCTTAGATCTACATTATAAGTTTCTTAGATCTACATTATAAATTTCTTAGATCTGCATTATCTACATATGAGCAAACTACATGTTATTTAATGATATAAATAGAAGACAATAATGGTAGTCATGGTAGTAATGGTATCATGTTTGATAAAGAAATTTATTGCATTCTAAATAATTGTTTTTAATTGGTAGTTGAAAATTAAAAAAATACAAAACATCTTAGCTTAAAAATAGGTTATATCTAATTTACTTTCTGTGTTAACAACAATTTTAATTATAAAAATAGTATATATTTTTAAACAAAATGAAGCACTTTAAGACCTGAAAATAATACAGCTGTATATCCACATATTGTCATTTTTTTCATTAAATATTAATCTAGTTAAAATTTTAATCACATGTTCTGAGAATTTTAGTACTCTTGCTATCGTAAATTTTGAACATAGCATGTCTGTATGATATTTTTCGTATTTGCTAAAACTTAGTTTTTAATGGAGCACAAAACAACTAAAAAGGGACATACAGTGTTAATCTTTTAAACTGGTGATTATTAATCGAATTAAAATGTTTATGAAAAAGAAACAAGTCACCTTGTATGTTTGGCAAGGCTAGGTACTGCATTTTCTACTTCTTATAATAAAAAGGTTTGCTCTCAAGTTGCCTACTTTTTAGTTAATATTTTAAGTTGCTCAATTTTCTTTAACTGATTTTTAATAGTGTTATTTTTTTATAAACCTTTTTGGGAAAGATGTTCTTTTCATTTTTGGTTTTATATTTCTAGCTATAAATTTCCAGTTATTTCTATCCTGTTCTCTACACTATGTTAACAGAATGTGAAAATTTTAAAGTTTATTGATTGTTATTGAAGCATTGCATTAAATAAAGCAACTTTTTTTTATAAAAGTATCAGAATTTCAAAACATCATTTATTTTAATTTATTTAACACTAGTAATACTTTCTTAAAGAAAAAAAAAATTGTAGCAAATTAGTTTTTTTTTTTCAATAAAGTTCTTTTTAGGAAAAAAAATGAAAAGTGAGGGAATTGTTACAAAAGACAGTCATATATGGAAAGAAGGCTTTATGGAAAAAAAAACTGGAATAATTAAAATGTGGAAATCACGTTATTTTGTACTTCTAGATGATGTCTTGTGTTATTTTTTACGTGAAGAACAAAAGGAGTCATTGCGTCCTACTGGGAGAATATTCTTTAGTGATACAACTTATATTGATAGAACTGAAAAAAAATCTCATCCATATGCTATTCTTATTCAAACACAATCTAAAAAGCACTTAATTAGTTGTGCTTCATACCGTGAACGTGAAGATTGGGTAAATAAAATATGGGAAGCTAGAGAAAAACATAAAATGTTAGAACATGATGATCCGATTAGAAGAAAAAGCACTCGTCTCGGAAAAGATTTCAAAAGAGTTACTATTCAAAAAGATCCACAACATGGTATTGGATGTACAATTAAAAATGTAGGTGGAGCGATATTTGTGAGTAGAATTATACCTGATGGACCTGTTGCAACATCTGGAGTACTTAGACCAGGTAAGCATTTATTTTCCTTAAAAAGTTCATATTTGCATGTATTTTTTTTTGGAAGATTAGATTTTTTGGAAAAAATACAAAAAATACGTATCATCTCAATATTGTTATAATATTTTTCAAATGTCTGATTAATTTTAATCAATTTATTTAAAAAATTCAAGATATTCAAAAAAATTATCAGAAAAAAAAATTTGAAAGATTTCAACTTGTTATTTAGCATTTTAATATATATATATATATATATATATATATATATATATATATATATATATATATATATATATATATATATATATATTATATATATATATATATATATATATATATATATATATATATATATATCAGGCCTTGTTACGAGATTTCGCTGCGTAACCGAAAAGCGAAACGTGAATAAATGTAACTTTACTCAATAAAGATATTTACATTGTTAAAAGTTAAATTACGTCAGTTGCGTTTTTACTTCATTGTAATTAAATTTAAAATGACATTAAAAACTATTGTTAGTCTTTGAAACGAAATAACTTTAAATTGAACAATGTTGTTATAAAAAAAAAAAATTTCAATGTTGATTAAAAAAAAGTCTTGTATTAAAATCTTATACTTATTTAAACTTATTTTTTTTGCTTTTAAACATTCGTTTTATGGTTGTTTTTTTTTAAATATTTTTTTTTTAAATAATTTAAATTTAACACTTGTTTATGGTTGATTTTCTTAAAGGGATTTAAATGTACTTATAACTAAATGCATAGATTGGGTTTTCCCCTTTTAAAAAAAACGTTTGCACTATCTGGTTTTGATAAAATAAATGTTGTAAAGAAACGAAATTTACTGCTTTTTCGGCTTTGTTTTTTTTTTATTTCCATTAAAATATTTTATATTTATGTACAGTGAAACCTAATATTTTTTTTACTCAATCCAAAAAAAAATATAGTGTTTTCAGTTTTAAGATGTTATAAGCAGAATTTGTTTTTAACAAATATCATTATAATTTTGAAATTTATGTATCTTATATTTATAGCTCTAGTACTAGTTTTGTTTTTAAAATAAAATAAAGATAAGTTGGGCTTTTAAAGAGTTTATTTACTGATCGCGTTATTTTTAATAGGTTTGAATTTTGGTTTGTTCAAGGACGTATACGTCCTTGGTTTGTTTTATAAAAAAAATTCTTCGGCAAACGGCATAGGGAAAACCCAAACATAACATTTATAACTCGTCTAAAAGTGTTGGCGTCATTTATTAACTTGAAGTTATAAAATGAATAATGCGCTTCTGTAAATAATGAATAAAACTGTAAAATAATGGAAAAATAAAAACTGGAAAATAATGCGCTTTTGTTAAGCGCGTTATTCAGACCAGTATTTTGAGCTTACCTGAAACTTAACTAAAATTAAAATAAAGTTGTATGTAATACAAACATTTTAAAGTAACTTGAATTAAATTTATTAAATTATTTTTTACTTTGGAAATTTTATCATAAAAAAAGCGGAGCATTTTAAAATTAAAAAATTTTAAAATGCTCTGCTTTAAAATTAAATGAAAGAATTTTAATTAAATTTAATAAATTTATTTACTAAAAACTATAATTAATGAAAAAATATTTAAATTTAATAAAATAAATTGAAATAATTTCTTTTTTTAAATTTGATCGTTTTTAAACTTATGAAATATAAAACTTAATATTAAATATGATAAAAAGTTTAAACTTAAAACACTTATTTTTTTTAACTAATTTTTAACAACAACAACAATAAAAATAATTAAACCAATTTTTCTTTAACAAAAAATCTATTAGTTTACAATTGCAGTTAAATGCTTTTACTTACGACTTTATTTTCTTCTGAATAAATTTCACATAAACGATATCAAATGATAATTATATTCTAAAAGATTAAAGTTTTTGCGTAACGCAAAACTGCTGAACACGTAGGGAAATCGCCTTTTTGCAAGTAAAATGCGAGCTGCGTAAAGATTCTTAACAAGGCCTGATATATATATATATATATATATATATATATATATATATATATATATATATATATATATATATATATATATATATATATATATATATATATATATATATATATATATATATATATATATATATATATATATATATATATATATATATATATATATATATATATATATATATATATATATATATATATATATATATATATATATATATATATATATATATAACGATATCAAATGATAATTTAAATATTCTAAAAGATTAAAGTTTTTGCGTCCAGTGTACACCACTGTATATATATATATATATATATATATATATATATATATATATATATATATATATATATATATATATATATATATATATATATACAGTGGTGTACACTGGACTTTTAGATGTTTGAGTTTTGACACTTACAGGTATTGTGCAAACTCCAAACTTTTGTATGTTCATACTTATGTCAAATGAGAATGTTTTGCAAAAAGTTGTGGTGATTGGAGCTTGGGGACAAAAAAACCCCAATCTTTGGGCCCACCCAGCCCTTAACGTGGGAGCAACAAGTTGATAAAATAATTTTTTTAGTATTTTTATCTAAGTTTATATTCATCAACAAATTTCAAATTTCATCCAATAATTTCTTATTTTTCGAAAATTATAACCATATAAAGTTTTAACCCCCTCAATTTGAGGGGGCGGTAAACTTTGTAGGGTCATAAAAACTAAAAACTAAGAGGTTATTGCATGAAATTTGAAATTTGTTGATGAATAAGGCTGATATTAAGGGCTGGGTGGGCCCAAAAATTGGGGTTTTTTTGTCCCCAAACTCCAATCACCACAACTTTTTGCAAAACATTATCATTTGACATAAGTATGAATATGCGCAGAGCATTGCTACATCGACTGTCTTATAGCCTGACTCGCAACAGAGTGCTACTACATCGACTGACAAATAGCCTGACTCGCAAGGGAGTGCTGCTACATTGACTGACAAATAGCCTGACTTGCAAGGGAGTGCTGCTACATCGACTGAGGGTTTGTTTTGGGCAGGCAGTCTATCATTTGAAATAAAATAAAATAAATTTTAAGTTTTAAAATTATTTCTGGTCTGGTTTATTAACGCGCTCTTTAAAACTATAGTTTTAAAGTAATAAAATAATAGTTTTAAAGTAATAAAATAAACTATAGTCTGCCTTGTAGGATACGCTTTTTTAGGCAAAGGCTAGGAGAAGTTAACTCCGAATTAAAACACCCCCTGCCTTGGGGCTCTTGGTTGAGTAAAGGCTAGAGATGGTGTCTCGATAAAAATACTCATCTTGGGCAGATGTTACATGCATCCAGCTGCTGTCTTGTAGAAGGCCTCCTAGGCAAAGACTTAAGGGGTAAACAGATTCTATCTGTTGACCAGCCTCGCACCCCTTCCTCATCTATTAGGCTGGCGCAGATGTATTTTTAATACATTGTTTCCAGTTTAGGATGTTGAACGCTGGATCTTCTTGACTCAATGCGTGGGTATTGCTTGTGTCTCTATTTTTATGACTGGGCAACTCATTCTATTATCTCCTAATGAGGGTACAGCTCTAAAACTCAGTTTTATGGTTCTGAGGCCGGCTGGTAGTCAGGTTTCCCGAACTCTGTGGTAGCTCTCAGAGAGGCTGATTCCATCAACAGCCGAAAAATATCAGAGTACTAACAGTGCCATGTTGCGCATGGATGGTGTCCCTGTTTGTACTTTTGGTGTGCATTGCAGAGGCCACATTTGGAGCCCTTTGTTACGGCTTAGGGTTTATTAATAGTAATGAGGCTATTGCTTAGTTGTTAAATAGTGTACTGAGTACTATCTACACTTGAGTCAAGTTCTTTATAAATTTAAAATGACTAAAGTACCTAAAACTAAAAAACACAAAAAACCATCGTCATCACCAAGTTCTCTAAACCTATCATTTACTAATATTCGTGGTCTTCGAAGTAACTTTTCTTCTGTTGAGTCTTATCTCTTGCAAAGTTCACCAGACGTACTTGCTCTTTGTGAGACTAATTTGAGTTCGGCTGTCCCATCTTGTGATCTTAGTGTTGATGGTTATCTTCCTTTAATTCGTAAAGACTCCAATAATCACATGCTTGGCCTGGGCATCTACATTCGTAAGAACTCACCCATTTGTCGTGAAACTAGGTTTGAATCTACAGACTATTCATTTATGTGCTTTCGCTTAGCACAACTTCACTCTATCGCCTTTCTCTTTGTTCTATATCGCTCTCCTTCATCCCAAGATTGCACTATTCTTGATGTTATTTCTGATCAAATTGACCAAGCCCTCTCTCTTTATCCATCGGCCAATATCGTCGTTGTTGGTGACTTTAATGCCCATCACACCGATTGGCTTGGCTCTAGTGTCAGTGACTCTGCTGGCGTTAAGGCCCTCAACTTTTGCCTTTCTCAATCTCTAACTCAAATAGTCAACTTTCCAACTCGTTTTCCAGACAACCCTAATCATTTACCTTCTCTACTCGACTTATGTCTTGTTTTGGATCCTAGTCAGTGCTCAATTTCTCCACATTCACCCTTAGGTACTTCTGATCACGGTTTGATCTCTCTAAAACTATTATCAAATTCTTCTACTTCATCAGAATCCCCCTATCATCGTACCACATACAACTACCTTAAAGCTGACTGGGACTCTTTCCGTGATTTTCTTCGTGATGGCCCTTGGGTAGAAATCTTTCGTCTTCCTGCTGACAAATGTGCTTCTTACATAACTTCGTGGATTCAGGCTGGCATGGAATCTTTTATTCCCTCTCGACGATTCCAGGTCAAGCCTCACTCTTCTCCTTGGTTTTCCTCACATTGCGCTGCAGCAATTTCTAATCGAAACCGTTACTTCCATATCTATCAGCAAAACAATTCTCCAGAAAACAGACATCTGTTCACTATCGCCAGAAACCATTGTAAAAAGGTTTTGTCTGACGCCAAAGCTCGCTATTCCCAGGTCATTAAATCTCGTATCTCATCACAAAAATTAGGCTCTCGAGACTTCTGGAGAATCTTTAACAGTATCAATAATAAGGGCAAATCTGTTATTCCTTCTCTCTTGTATGGTTCAGACTTTGTCACCTCACCTAAAGACAAAGCTGAATTGTTTGCTAAGAACTTTTCATCAATATCATCTCTTGATTCCACTAATTGCGTTTTACCTGACATAGCCGTCAAACAGGTTGATCCCTTGCTTGACATTCGCATCACTTCAGCTTCTGTATCTAAAGTAATTTCCTGCTTAGACTCTTCAACAGCTTGTGGTCCTGACAACATTCCTGTTGTAGTCTTGCAGAGGTGTTCTCCGGAGCTTTCATCCATACTTTCTAAACTATTTAACAAGTGCTTATCAGAGTCTTGTTTTCCATCATGCTGGAAAGCAGCATCTGTTATCCCTATTTTCAAAAATTCCGGAGAGCGATCTGATTCATCTAACTACCGTCCCATTAGTCTTCTTCCTGTCATAAGCAAGGTTTTTGAATCTTTAATCAACAAACACTTAATCTCTCATCTTGAATCAAATAACTTACTTTCTGATCATCAATATGGATTTCGGTCTTCTCGTTCTACAGCTGATGTGCTAACAGTAATAACCGAAAGGTTTTACCGTGCATTAGATAGAGGTGGAGAGGTTAAGGCTATCGCACTTGACATTTCTAAAGCTTTTGATAAAGTTTGGCATGCTGGTCTTCTCCATAAGCTTTCTTCTTATGGTGTAGCTGGTAACGTCTTTAAGATTATTGAGTCCTTTCTTTCCAATCGTAGTATAAAAGTTGTCCTCGATGGACAACACTCTTCTTCACATCCTGTAACTTCAGGGGTTCCTCAAGGTTCAATCCTTGGCCCTATACTCTTTTTAATTTACATTAACGATCTTCCAGATATTCTCACATCTAAGGTGGCATTATTCGCTGACGACACTACCATTTACTCTTGTCATGATAAGAAGCCTACACTCTCTGATTGCTTGGAGGGGGTATCTGAGCTTGAAAAGGATCTCACTTCTGCTACAGCATGGGGCTCACAGTGGCTGGTGAACTTTAATTCAGATAAAACTCAATTTTATTCGGCCAATCGTTATCGTAATAATTTAGATCTTCCTATATTTATGAATGGTAATGTACTAGATGAGTCATCTACCATTCATCTTCTAGGATTAACTCTTACTTCTGATCTTTCTTTTAAACCGTATATCAAATCCATTGCAAAATTAGCATCTGCTAAGGTTGCATCTCTTTATCGAGCTCGACACTTTCTTACTCCAGATTCTATTCTCTATCTCTATAAATCTCAAATCCGTCCCTGTATGGAATACTGTTGCCACATCTGGGGCGGATCTTCTAATGATGCTCTTTCTCTTTTAGACAAGGTGCAAAAACGAATTGTAAACATAGTTGGACCTGCTCTGGCAGCCAATCTCCAACCTTTGTCACATCGTCGTAATGTTGCTTCTCTTTCTCTTTTCTACAAATACTATAATGGGCACTGCTCTAAAGAGCTAGCGTCCCTTGTGCCATCTACTAAAATTCATTCTCGTGTTACCCGCCATTCAATTAAGTCTCATCCTTTTTCTGTGACTGTTCCTAAGTGCTTCAAAAACTCTTATTCTTCTAGTTTTTTTCCTCGAACATCAGTTCTTTGGAATTCGCTTCCTTCATCTTGCTTTCCTGATTCATATAATTTGCAATCTTTTAAGTCATCAGTCAATCGTTATCTTGCTCTACAGATTTAGTCTTTTCTCTTCCAGTAACTTCCAACTCTTATAGTGGTTGCTTGCAGCCTTGTTGGAAGTGAAGATGTTAAATAAAATAAAAAAAAAATAGTTTATTGGAAAAACTTTCCGACTACCTCGCAAGACTATATATATATATATATATATATATATATATATATATATATATATATATATATATATATATATATATATATATATATATATATATATATATATATATATATATATATACATATTTAAAAAATCTAAAAGTATTATTTCAGTTTGTGGCTTAAGTATACTTCCATATGTTTGTGGCTCAAGTATACTTTCTTTGCAAGAGGTCTTTGCAAGGTCATTGCAGATGGCGGTTGTGTTTTTTTAACCGTTGAAAAGGAAAAAGGAAATAAAGAAAGGTAATTAAAAACTGAGTTAATTACCAATTGTTTTAAATAAAGAATTCAAAAATATCAAAATAAAAGAAGAGTAAAACAAAAAAACATATTATAAAAAAAGAAACTTTTCACAAACAAAGACTCAAAAACAACATTTAAAAAAAAAAGAAAAGAAAAGAAAATTCGAACATCGATTTTTACTTAACAAAAAAAGAAAAAGAAAAGAAAAGAAAAATAGTTAAAAAAAAAAAGAGATAAGTTGATAAATTAATAAGATCAGAAGAGATCAGTTTCTTAAAAGAGTAGATAACTTTTATAGTTTTTATTTGTATCTATTTTTTATCTTATTTTAAATATTACGCTATTATTTTTATTTATATTACTTCAGTTTATTATTAGATAACTTATTTTGATATATAATATTTAATATTTATTTTTATTATTATTATTATATTTTTTAATTTACATTTCTCTTAACTTTAGTTAGTTTTTTTACTCTTTTAGTCTGATTTTATAATTTACTTCAAAATTTTTATTTTTGTTATAGTTTGCTGTTTGTTTGGCTGTTGTGTTATTGTTCAACTACATTAATATTATTTATTATAATTGTTAGTTTTTCGATACTTTAATTGGTTGTTCTTAATTATCTATTTATACACATTATTTTATTTTAACAATTATTAATAACATAGCTATTTACTACCTACTTATTGTTTCTTACATTCTCTCTAATATTGTGGTACCACTATGGTTTTAAACTGTCATTTGTGTAAAAAATTAATTATTCAAAGTTGCCGCTCATCTCAATGTACTATTTGTTTATTTTGTTCTCGTACAAAATGTGACAGGTTTAATGATACTAAGTACAGTTTACTACAATTAAGTCGCTTGTTACAGAGTTGTTTAAACTGTATTAAAAGTGTCTTTCCATTCACAGATGTACAAGATAATGAATTTAAATTGCTATTTTCTTATTTTGCCTTATATGACCACACATATAGTTCTTTGTTTTTACAACTTGACCACAACTCTTTGCAAGTTTTGATAATTAGCGAGTTTAAAAAATGTGCCTAAAAAAAATAAATAAAGCAATTTTTAAATTGATTGATTCCATAATTGCAATTACACAAAATTTCCTGAGTACTTTAATGCAACTTAATAAAAGGCAATCATTGAAAAAAAATATTTACATTAGAGTTTAAGGCAAAATAAGTACAGAAGCTATCAAAAAATAATTACAAACCATTTTATCATGGAAATATAATTTCTAATTAAAAAATTATTTACTAAAAAAAAAGGAACTACAATAATCTTGAAACAATCGCATCTGGCAATTATTTTTTATCCCAGGGCGTGATATATCCTTTTTTTTTAATGAATGTTGACTTGCGTATCTTTATTTACTGACAAACGTCTAATTTAAGAGATTTATGTCAAATAAAATTCAAATAATTTTTATTCTAGTTAATAAGTTATAAAATATATCCAAGATGCTTGGTAAATTTATTCAATTTTTATTTTTCAAAAATCTTTTTTTTACACATTTGCAAAGTGCGCGCAAATTAATGATAAATGCACAATAAAAAAACTTTTAAAAGTGCAAAAGTTTTAATATGCAAACAAACATTTCGCTTTATGGAAAATAAGAAAGTTTTAAAAATTTTTATTTATTGTTAAATTTTATTTATAATGAATACATTTGCTTTAAACTTTTAATGTAATTGCTAAAAACATAAAAGAAACCATCGTTAAATGTTACGATCCCTTTTCTCAAAAAAAGAAAGCAATCGAAATGTTTGAGCATGGTTTCTTTTGAAGTTTTTGCAAAAGCATTCAGTTTAAGTAAAATTATGTATGCTTTTGTGAGCGCATGCAAAAACCATGCTAAAACATAATTACTTTTTTCTATAGCATATTTAGTAATTTTACTTAAAAGTGACGCTATTGAAAAAAATGTTTTGACATTAATTAAAGTCTGTGAAATTAATTGTTTTTCATATTAAATATGTGTTTTTTTATAATTAAAAACTTTTTATAATTAAATAACCGCAAAGTTATTTTGAAAAAAATTGCTAAAGTAATATGTTCGTTTTGAAAAATCCTAATCAAATGGCAATGTTTGCATAAGCAAAATTAAAGAAACGTGATGTTTGTTTTTCTGTCTATCTTTTAAGAAATGCGCGCAAATTAGTCGATTTGTCGCATCCTGTATCCTATTAATTTTTTAATAAAATTTTAAACTTGCACCACAAAATTTTATTAAATTTCATTGCACTTTTAAACAACCTAAATTACTTACATTTTTAAACATCAATTTCCAAAAAAAATAAATAAAAAATCTGAGGGGAGGGGGGACCCTTTCCTTCACAATGGATTCACCCTTGTATTACCCTAATTATTTAGGGAAGGAATGATAAAGATTATTAGAGCTGTGATAATTTTTTTTTTTTTACTCTCGCTTACAATTAAGTTTACATTAATTAGTAAATGTTTTGATTTTTTTTTCTGGTTTTTCCTTTATTTATTTTATCATTCATTTAATATTTTATTTTTTTAGGTTAATTTTATATATTATATTATAGTATATTATAGTATTATATATTATTTTAAGGATTTTATTCTCTTTTCATTTTATGGATTCTTTATTTTAATTTTAATTTGCTTTGTTTTTTTAGCGCATCTTTTTAACACGTTAATTATCAAAACTTGCTACGAGCTGTGGTCAAGTTGTTAAAACAAAGAACTTTATGTGTGGTCATATAAGGTGTGCAATCGCACGCCTCTTACGAGAAGGCCTGTGTTTTAGATTCTGAGGAAGAAATTTTTTCTTCATCAGACATATTTTGTAAATACTATGACATAAGCGAATTATGTACACTTAATTTTAATAAAATAAGCGCTCTCTCCTTTTTTTATCTAAACATGTCATCGTAACAAAAATACTTTCAGGATTTAAACATAATATTATCATTAATTAATTTTGATTTTTCCATTATTGGTATAACTGAAACAAGGTTAAAAAAAGGAACATCCTCAATTCACCCGATTCTCATTGATAATTACAACATTGAGCAGACAGCAGACGGAATCCTCTTGTGGCGGTACATTACTATATTTATCAAAAAGACTAATATACAAACGAAGAGATGATTTAATGATTTATACACCTAATTTTTTAGAATCCACATTTGTTGAAATTATTTTTTCTAAAAAGTCTAATATTATTGTTGGTTGCATTTATAGACACCCTTGCACGAATATTAATATTTTTAATAATATAATGTCTGTCTTCAAAAAATATCTGCTGAAAAAAATCTGTTTTCTTACTTGGTGATTATAATATTGATCTGATGCAATCAAATAATGACATTGCAACATCTGATTTTTTAAACTTATTTTCTTTTTATAATATTCGCCCTTTTATCACTTTGCCAACTGGAATTACTGATCACTCTGCTACAATTATTGATAATATTTTCTCCAGTTTAATAGCTAATGAAATTGTTTCAGGAAATTTGACAACTTCTGTTTCTGATCACTTACCCCAATTTTGTATTTGTCCCAATTTTAATAAATTATTTATACCACGCAGACACAATTTATATAGCAGGAGTTTTAAAAATTTTAATAAAGAAAACTTTAAATCTGATTTATCAAAAATTGACTAGGACAATATTACAAAGTCCAATGATACTAACACATGTTTCCAAACGTTTATTACTGAAACAACATTGATTTTAGATTGTTACACCCTACTTAAAAAAATCAGTATAAAAAACTTCAAACGTCGATTCAAACCATGGATTACAAAAGGAATTATAAAATCTATTCAAGTGTGCAATCTTTTCCAAAAAAAATTGTTAAGATCTAAAGATCTTATTAATAAAAAAAAGTTTGAAAGTATTTTTAAAAGATATAAATATATAATAGTTACATAAGTTAAACTTAGTAAAAAAAACAATTTTAAAAATTTTTTCTCAGAAAATGTAAAAAATATTCGCAAACTTTGAAAAGGTATTAACACTCTAATTAATGTAAAAAATTTGAATAAATCATCTCCCAACTGCAAGAAAATGATACATATAACTGACCCAACTTTAATCTCTGAATCATTTAACATTTTTTTTACAAATGTTGCTCATAAACTCAAATCCAATATTCATTCATTTTACATTAACTATCAAAAATATCTTAAACATCCAAATTTACATAGTTTTTTATTATCTCCAACAGATATTTCTGAAATTTCATCTCTTATATCTAAATTAAATCCATCAGTACCATCAGTAGGTCCAAGCAGCATTCCCACAAATATTCTTATAGATTTTAACTATGATTTTTCAAATATTCTTTCTAAACTATTTAATACCTCATTTATAAATGGAAAATTTACTGATATTTTAAAATTATCTTGCGTTATTCCAATATTTAAAAGTGGCTCTAAACTTTCATGCACTAACTACAGACCTATTTCTCTTTTATCTAACATAAGTAAGCTTCTTGCAAAACTCATTTAATTGTTTGAATGATTTTCAATTTGGTTTTTGATCAAAATATCCTACTTGCCATGCATTAATAAGTATAACAGAAAAAATCAGGAAAGCTCTTGATACTGGTCATTTCGTTTGTGGTGTTTTTATCAATTTATGAAAAGCTTTCGATACCGTTGACCTAGTATTTTGATTTCTAAATTAAAACATTATGGAAATTGCGGTATTGTAAATGACTGGTTTCAATCTTATCTTTCAGATTGAAAACAATTTGTAAGTATTAATGGTTTCAATTCTAGTTATAAATCACTTTTGTGTGGTGTTCCTCAAGGTTCTGTTCTAGGTCCTCTTTTGTTTTTAATCTACGTCAACCACCTAATCAACTCTGTTCACTTCTCTTCAGTTTATCTGTTTGCTGATGATACAAATCTCTTGCACATCAACAAATCGTATCATTCTTTATGTAAAAATGTTAATTCGGATCTAAAAGGTATAGTTCACTGGTTAAATGCTAACCTAATGTCTCAACACCGAAAAAACTGAACTAATTTTTTTTTCATCTCCAAGAAAAAAACAATTTCTTTAAAAATGTTAAAATCAAAATCAAAATTAATAATAAACAGCTATATCCTTCAAGAGTTATTAAATATCTTGGTGTATTAATTGATTGTAATCTTTCATGGAACTTTCTATTGATGAACTAAGCAAGAAATCTCAAGCTAACGGTATGCTTTCAATAATTCGTCATTATGTTGATAAAGTTACACTTAGGAGTATTTACTATGCATTATTCTCATCTCATCTTAGCTATTGTTGTCAAGTTTGTGGTCAAGTTGGAAACTATCGCATTATCAAGTTGCTATCATCTCAGCGCAATCCATCAGATTAATAAACTTCCAACTAATTAAGTCAGATACATCAAAGTCCTTCAAAAAACTTTTCATTCCAACATTTCCAGCGCTAGTAAAGTATGCTAATCTTATTTTTGTTTTTGACTCCTTAAATAAAAATATACCATCTCCTATCACAAACTTGTTCACAGAAAGTAGACTATTACATTCCTAGTCGACTAGAAATATACACAATGGAAAACTAAATGTACCATCTTTCAAAACCCAGAAGTATGGTAAACGTTCTATTGTTTATCAGTCCGTCTGTGAATGGAACAGGAGCCTTGCATGCATTTTGAATGAGTCCAAAAAAATATATCCTAAAATGCCTTTACTCCATCTTAAACAATAATAATTTTAAAAAATTCTGAAAAACTTTTTATTCTAACTTTTTGGCATTATTATCCTTATGATTTAAATATTATTTTAATTTTCTTTTCGTAATTAATACAGTTATCATCAGCACTTTTTGTTTATTTTTTTTATTAGTAAAACCTGCAAATTGATTTCTACATGTTTGTTTTGATGTATATTTTATGTGCTTTGGTTTGTATGTTTACGGTCCATGTGTTTCAGTGTGTGTCTTTGTTTATTATTACTTATATTATATTAAAAATTAGTGTCACTCTTGATCAGATTTCTGTATGAGTGACACCATCCTAATGAATCATTAACTTATTATTATATTAATATTAGTTATTATTATTATTTTTTCATTGTAATTATTGTAAACATACTTATTACTATTACTATAATTTGTACAATTATTTTTTTTATCTTATGTTATTATTATATATTTTTGCTATTATTACTATTATTATTATTATCATTATTATCAAAACTATTGTAAAATGATTAATGGAAAATAAATAGCTTGTTGTTGTTGTTGTTGTTTTTGTTGTTGTTCATATATCCGTATTCTTTGCTGATATATCTATTTATTAATATTGTTATTTACATAGTATTTTTATTTTAAGTTATATTGAATTATAAAATAAGCATATACTATTCTCACAATGTAAACAAAAAATATTATTACTTTGCAATGGCTTTCGGAATGGCGGATGCGTTTTAATAACAGAAGATTTTATAGAAGAAAAAAAGGTTTTTATAAAAGTTTTGAAGAAAAACTAGAAGGAAAAATTATAGACAAGTTAAAGAAAATTAAGCATAGTAAATGAAAGAAAAAAAAAAATAAAAATGCAAGTAACATTAAAAAGTTGGAAACCAAAACAAAACAAGTAAACAAAAGAAAAAATAGAATTCAAAATAAGTAATCAAAAAAAAAAAAAAAAAAAAAAAAAAAAAACTAAAAAAATAATGTAGCAATTGAATAATATTCAAAAATAAACTTTAAAAAAATTGAACGAGAAAAAGAAAAAAACTTTTTTTAAGTTTTAATTGTTTTTTACAGTATCTTGCATTGAAATATATTTTTGTGCATTGTTTATAATGTTGTGTACTTTTAATCTTAGTTTAGTATTGTTATGTATATTTGTATCGTGTGGTAGGCTGTTATGTTTTGTCAGTGTATACTGCTTGTAACTTCCCCTGTCGGTACTTATATATTAAATTATTATTTGAAAATTAATATTGACCTTTTAATATTATATAATTACTTTATTATTGTAATAATTGTTGCTTAATTTATTAATATTATTGCTAATATTGTTAATATTATTATCATTGCTATTGGTATTTAAAATTTATTTTCTCTATTTGCTTTTTACTTACGATTAATTGTAAGTAAAAAACAAATACTAATCTATTTATTTCAACATTTTTTTCTAACTTTCTACTTTGCAAGAGTTTCTTGTATTACTGCTGTTTTTATCTGTTTACTTAATTTTTAATTTTTTTAAAGTTGTTGTGTTGTTGCTTTTTTAGTTTTTAAATTTATCTTATTTTTTAGAAGTTTAGTTTTTGTTTGTGGTTTTTTGATTGAATTTTGTTATTATTATTATATCATATTATTATATATATATATATATATATATATATATATATATATATATATATATATATATATATATATATATATATATATATACATATATATATATATATATATATATATATATATATATATATATATATATATATATATATATATATATATATATATATATATATATATATATATATATACTATATATATATATATATATATATATATATATATATATATATATATATATATATATATATATATATATATATATATATATATATATGTATGTAAATATATATATATATATATATATATATATATATACACATACATCAAAATGCACTTTTTTTTGCGTATTGCATATTGAGTATAATACTTACATGATACTCAATACGCAACTCAACATATGCATTTTTTTGAGTATAATACTCAGTATGCAACTTATCATACTCATTATGCAACAGTTCGCTAAACCTATCATTCACTAATATTCGTGGTCTTCGAAGTAACTTTTCTTCTGTTGAGTTTTATCTTTGCAAAGTTCACCAGACCTACTTGCTCTTTGTGAGACTAATTTGAGTTCAACTGTCTCATCTTGTGATCTTAGTGTTGATGGTTATCTTCCTTTAATTGGTAAAGACTCCAATAGTCACATGCTCGGCCTGGGCATTTACATTCGTAAGAGTTCACCCATTTGTCGGGAAACTAGGTTTGAATCCACAGATTACTCTTTTATGTGCTTTGGTTTAGCATCACTTCACTCTATCGCCTTTCTCTTTGTTCTATATCGCTCTCATTTATCTCAAGACTGCACTCTTCTTGATGTTATTTCAGATCATATTGACCAAGCTCTCTCTCTTTATCCATAAGCCAATATTGTTGTTGTCAGTGACTTTAATGTTCATCACACTGAATGGCTTGGCTCTAGTGTCAGTGACTCTGCAGGCATTAAAGCTCACAACTTTTGCCTTTCTCAATCCCTAACTCAAATAGTCAACTTTCCAACTCGCTTTCCAAACAACCGGAATCATTTACCTTCTCTACTTGACCTGTGTCTTGTTTCTGATCCTAGTCAGTGCTCAGTTTCACCACATTCACCCTTAGGTGCTTTTGATCATGGTTTGGTCTCTCTAAAACTATTATCTCATTCTTCTTTATCATCAGAATCCCCATATCATTGTACATCTTACAACTATATTAAAGCTAACTGGGACTCTTTTTGTGATTTTCTTCGTGATGGCCCTTGGGTAGAAATCTTTCGTCTTCCTGTTAACAAATGTGCTTCTTACATAACTTTGTGGATTCAGGCTGTCATGGAATCCTTTATTCCCTCTTGACAAATCCAGGGCAAGCCTCACTCTTCTCCATGGTTTTCCTTACATTGTGCTGCTGCAATTGCCAATTGAAACGATTACTTCCATATCTATCAGCAAAATCATTCTCCAAAACACAGAGGTCTGTTTATTACTGCTAGGAACTATTGTAAAAAGGTTTTGTCTAACGCCAAAGCCTGCTATTCTCAGATAATGAAATCTCGTATTTCATCACAAAAGTTAGGCTCTCGTGACTTCTGGAGAATCTTTAATAGTATCAATAATTCAAAAATTAAAGATTCAATAAACTTGCTTATGATAGGAAGAAGACTAATGGGATGGTAGTTAGACGAATCAGATCTCTCTCCAGAATTTTTAAAAATAGGTCTAACAGATGCTGCTTTCCATCAGGCTGGAAAACAAAACTCCATTAAGCACCTGTTGAAGGGCAAGTCTGTAATTCCACCTCTTTTGTATGGTTCAGACTTTGTCACCTCACCTTAAGACAAAGCTGAATTGTTTGCTAAGAACTTTTCATCAATATTATCTCTTGATTCCACTAGTTGTTTTCTACCTGATATAGCTGTCAAACAGGTTGATCGATTGCTCGACATCCGTATCACTCCAGCTTCTGTGCCTAATGTGATTTCCTACTTAGACTCTTCTACAGCTTTTGGTCCACACAACTACCTGTTATAGTCTTTCAGAAGTGTTCTCTGGAGCTGTCGTCTATCCTTTCAAAACTATTCAAAACTTTCTTCTTACCGTGTATCTGGAAACATCTTTAAGATTACTGAATCCTTCCTTTCCAATTGTAGTATAAAAGTTGTTCTTGATGGACAGCACTCTTTTTTTTATTCTGTAACCTCAGGGGTTCCTCAAGGTTCAATCCTGGGCCCTATACTCTTTTTAGTTTACATTAACAATCTTCCAGATATTCTCACATCTAAGCTGGCATTGTTTGCTGATGATACTACTATTTATTCTTGTCACGATAAGAAGCCATTTTCCTCTGATTGCTTGCAGGGGGCATTTGAGCTTGAAAAGGACCTCACTTCTGCTACAGCATGGGGCTCACAGTGGCTGGTGAATTTTAATTCAGATAAAACTCAATTTTTGTTGGCCAATTGTTATCGCAATAATTTAGACCTTCCGATATTTATGAATAGTAATATACTTGATGAGTCATCTACCCTTCATTTTCTAGGATTAACTCTTACTTCTGATTTTTCTTGGAAACCTTATATCAAATCCGTTGCAAAATTAGCATCTGCTAAAGTTGCATCTCTTTATCGAGCTTGACACTTTCTTACTCTCGATTCTATTCTCTATCTCTATAAATCTCAAATCTGGCCTTGTATGGAATACTGTTGCCATATCTGGGGCAGATCTTCTAATGATGTCCTTTCTCCTTTAGACAAGATGCAAAAACTCATTGTAAACATAGTTGGACCTGTTCTTGCTGCCAACCTTCAACCTTTGTCACATCGTCGTAATGTTGCTTCTTTTTCTCTTTTCTTCAAATACTATAATGGGCACTGCTCTAAAGAGCTAGCGTCTCTTGTGCCATCTGCTAAAATTCATTTTCATGTTACTCGTCATTTAGTCAAGTCTCATCCTTTTACTGTGAATGTTCCTAAATGCTCCAAAAACTCTTATTCGTCTAGTTTGTTTTCCTCGAACATCAGTTCTTTGGAATTTGCTTCCTTCATCTTGCTTTCCTGATTCATATAATTTGCATTCTTTCAAGTCATCTGTCAATCGTTATCTTGCTCTACAATCTTCTTATTTTCTCTTCCAGTAACTTCCAACTCTAATTAATGGTTGCTTGCAGCCTTGTTGGAAGCGAAGATGTTTGAAAAAAAAAAAAACTCATGCGTCGTATTTTTGAGTATTTTGCATAAAAATGCGCAATTTTTTAAAGTGTAAATTAGAATTTTACTTTTAAAGTAATTTAATTTTTCATTTTATTGAATTTCAAACAGAAATGATATTTCATCAAAAAAAAAAAAAGAATAAAAAAATCAGTTATAGTTTTTAAAAATGTACTTTCAGTTCACAACGAAAATTATTAATTCTCTTGCAATAATTTAAAAACAAACGTTTTTGGTTTTGCGTATTAAAAATCACATCTTCTCTAGGGAGCAATTTTTATTGCATGTTTTAAATAACGATTTATTAGGTTGCTTTGAATAACATTTTTTAAGCTGCTAGTAAGCATCTAGAACTTTTTATTTGAAATAGTGACTTTATGTGCTTAAATTGAATTACGTTTTGTAATTTGCGTAAAAATATGTAATTTTATTTTTAAAATATATTTGTTATTTTTCTTTTGTTAGTTTTACGAGGCTATAGATGTATATTAGCCAAAATAATTAGATTAAAAAAATGCTAAGGGATCATCCATAAATTACATAATGCAAACTTTCACAACAAACAAAACAAAAAAATCAAAAGTTTTTTTTCGCAGAATCTTAATTTAAATAAAAATCAAAATAGCCCATTAAGTTTAATGAAAATTGCCGTGTTAAAGAGCCTAATGTCTCCTACTTCTGTTTTAAAATATATTTTGCGTTACATAATTTATTGACAATCCCTAATTAGATGTAAATATTCATCTTTGTAAATATTTGTAGATGTAAATATTTGTAGTAAACAAATAATATAATTTTGAATTGATATTTAGGTTAATAATTAAAATAAACCGTTTGAGTCTTAGCTTCAATTTTTTTATACAATATAATTTAATTAATATAATCTAATTTATTTTAATGATATTGTTTGAATGTTTAACATTAAGGTTTAATTTTAGATTATTTGCTTTGATATATCTGAAAGATACGTCAAAAGAAAAAAAGGATTAGACTCGACTGTAAATAGTTCTAGAAAAAAAATATATATATATATATATATATATATATACAATGAAGAAGATAAAGAAAATCTGCCTGTAAGTAAACAAATAATCTCTAATAGATGTAATAGCACCTTGAGTGATTTGTCGATTTCAAAAAATCAAGACCAATCCTTGTGCAGCAAAAGCTTAAGCAATACTTCATCAACAAATTTAAGTTTTTAACTATATGCTCAAGAGATTGATGAATTTCATCAATCTCTTGAATTTCAACACAACTTAAAAAACAACGTTTCCACGTAAAAATTTTTAATTTAGTGACACTGAAAATCTTACAGTTCATTGCGGAACAGAAATCGATTCTAAGCCTGGAAAAAAAGAAAAACTACAGTTTACCTGCATTTATTGGTATAAAGTTTTACATGAGCCACTTGGTAAAAGTGGTATTTTTTTTAAAGCATTTTAATTCAACACAATGTAATGGCAAAAGAAGATTTTATGGCTTAGAAAAAGGCTTATGATGATATAACCCTAGAACATTTGTTTTTAAAAGTTATGCTCTAAATGTCTTTTAAACATTTTTTAATTGTCTTTTAAACATTTTTTAATTGTCTTTTAAATATGGCAAACCAATAACTGGGTAACTTGCATCTAAAAAGACTTAAGAGCGTCATAAAATTTATTTACCATGTAAGAAGTCTTTTGTCTATAATATTATTCTTTAGGTAGTTGAAAAAATAAAAAAACAATCATGAACCACCTTAGAAAAGCCAAAAGTGTTACATTAATAGCTGACATCTGGGATAGCCATAAAATGATTTTTTTGCCTTATGTTGCCAGGTTACTTTTTCCGATTTCAGTAAAAAAAACTAATATTTCTTGGTCTTCAACGAATGAATGACCCACATAATGCTGCAATATAAATAATATAATAATTTCTGAATTAATATTAAATCAATATGGTTTCAATAAATCTAAAGTTGTAATGTGAGCAATGCTTTTCTTAGAGCTTTTTTTCGTTAGAATTTTTTTCCTCAAATGCTAAATTCTGACTTAAAAATCAGTAATTAGATTAAAAAAGGTTTTAGGGAAGACTTGTTTGAAAGTGATGATAATGTTAAAAACCAGGAGCAGAATGAACCTAACTGAAAGATTCACCTGAAAATAAAATTGATCCAGAAATATATGAGTTGCTTACTGAAGAAACAAATCCAATTCAAAATGATATTAAATTAAACAAACTATCTAATGAGATTGGCGCTGAAGTTGATGCTATCGGAGTTGATGTTGCTGAAAATTATGTATTTGGGTATCATAGTATTATAGATCAATTAGAATTTGAACTCGGCAGCTGAAAAGTCCCTCGATTTGCATGCGCAAACCACAAGTTTAATAGTTCTATATGTAATACTGTGAGGTCATGCAAACAATTGAAAACTATTTTGTCATAGTTTTGTCATTGCTTGAATTTTTACAAAAAAAAAGCAAAGAATAAGAAACAAAAAATTTAACTCATTGGTCATCAAGCTTTTTTATGTTGATTTGTTTTTACAAAGCATATCTAAAAAAAAATTTTCGCATATATATTTGTGATTAGGCACTTGGTTTAAATTTTTTTTGTGTGCAAATTGTTGATAAAAAAATGAAAAAAATGATCTGACTGCAAATGTACTCAAAAAAGTTGATAATGAAGCCTTTGATCAGTTTTATCAAAGCTTATCAGGTAGAATACAACAGAACAGAACTTAGCATTAAGCACTTAGCTGACAATAGAAGAGAACTTTATGAATATTTTAAGAAACCTAAAAAACATTTTGGTTTGATAAAAGAAAAGAATTGCCGTATCTTTATATTTTGTGTCCTTTGTTTTACAATATACTAACATCCTCCACATATGTTGAATGCTTTTTTAGTATATGCGGTGTAGTTAATAGAAATAAAGCCTGCAACATGACAGAAGAAATACTAAATTGTGCTTTTTTAAAAAGTAACTTTTTAAAAAAGCACAAGTAGCCATTCTCAATAAACTGAATAAAATTATTTTCTTTACTCGTTTATAAATAATTTTAATTTGATCATTGTTTTGTTTATGAGTTGCAATTACATTTTTGAAAACTATAATTAATTTTTACAAAAAATTGCAATTTTTATGCAAAATACTCAAAAATAATACCTAAGATGAGTTGCGCATCAAATATTCTACTCAACAAAAATGAGTATGACAAGTTGCATACTGAGTATTATACTCAAAAAAAATGCCTATGTTGAATTGCATATTAAGTATGATGTGAGTATTATACTCAATATGCAATACGCAAAAAAAGTTCTGATATATATATATATATATATATATATATATATATATATATATATATATATATATATATATATATATATATATACATATATACATATATGCATATATATATATTTATACATATATGTGTATATATGTATGTATGTATATATATACATATATGTATAAATATATGTATGTATATATATTATATATACATATATGTATATATATATGTATGCATATATATATGTATGCATATATATATATATATATATATATATATATATATATATATATATATATGTATATATATATATATATATATATTTATATATATATATTTATATATTTACATGTATAAAATAGAGTGCTCAATGTTCATTGAGCACTCTATTTTGTAAAATACATTTTAAAACTGTTTATATATATATATATATATATATATATATATATATATATATATATATATATATATATATATATATATATATATATATATATATACATATATATATATATATATATATATATATATATATATATATATATATATATATATATACACATACAGGCTTGGTCGGGAAGCAGGCGCGATGGCACTCGTTAATTAACCACAGAAATAATATTTAGTTGCGAAAAACCAGCCAGATTTATAGTCGTTTTGAGAACATTTCAAAAGCAAACAAAAAAGCGCAATAAGATTAACTGGACCGATGAGAGACAGTTAAAAAAGAAAAATAGCTTTTATCGCGAAAAAACTTTAAGCAAAATAAATTTATTAGAGCAATTATTTTTGAAATGTCGCTCTTTTATAATTTTTTTTATAAAATTAAGCGACATTTTTTATATAAAGTAACAACTATGAAGAAACAAATGTTCTTCAATTTATCAGAGTATATATAATTTTTATTTATATACTTATGCCTTATTTCCAGTTGCGGATTAAGGAGGTAGGGTGGGGGTAGTAGGGTTATAGCCCCAGGACTCAATGTTAGGGGAAATAGTCAAGAGGACCATTTGGTATTTTTTTAGTTATTTTTACTCTGTGGCACATAAAAAAGGCCGCCAAAATAATGCAGCCCCGGCCCTGAAAAGTCCAACAAGATTCAACCAATAAAACTAACACTAGATGATTTATTCATAAATAAAAAAGTTTTTTCAATAACTGTTTTATGCTTTGTGTAGTTTAAAAAGTTTAACACATTTGAAACAATTCTTCTTAGATAAACAAATGAAATAATTAAATCATTGAGTTACTCTATAAATTCAATTAGCTAGATAGAAATTAACTAAAAATGTTGAATTACTTTGTGAGGAGGAAGCGGAATTGCTTCACAATAACGCTGATGATGTTTAGTGAGTGGGCTTTATAATTTTAATTAGTATTTAAAACAGAAAAAAGTAACTTTAAGTATAATGAGTTTGTAAGAATGGCTGAAGCAAAAATAATTGAAGTTAGTAAACCAATTTCTAAGAACTTAAAAAATTTTTTTTTTGGGGGAAAGAATCAGTTATCGGGTACACTGAGGAAAATGGATTAGTGGTTAAAATTATTTGTATTAACTTTGACGAATATTAATAATTTCATTTAAAACGCAGTTATTATTGAAAGTATTTTTGTTTACAAAATCAATCGCACAAATTGCTTTAAAAGATTTCATTTGAATTAAATACACATACATAAAATTACATAGATAAAAATACATTACATACATAAAAGTACATTACATACTTAAAAAATACATCCCTTATATATAAAAAATAAGAATATACTAATATAATCTATAATATATTTACAAAACGTTGACAAGTTAAAAAATATAAATTTTAAACATTTATTATTGTAAACAAATAATGTTAGTTTAAAATATTTATAGCTTTGTAGATATGGCTCTAAGAATTAAAATAATAGTTTGTTTGATAGTATATTCTTAAAATAATTTATGCTAGAAATCTAACGAAAAGGTAACAAAATTCAAATAATACAATTTTTTAAAATATTTCAACAGAATACTCAGGACATGCGGTTAGTATTTTTTGAATACTCTAGAAATTTCAGTTAATATCTTTGGAACCATTAGAATTAGTTGTTTGTAGATTTGGCGGGTTTTTTGTGTGCGCAAATATATATATATATTTTTTTTCTGCACTAAGATGTTTGAGAACATTCAAGTTTATGTATGTTTCCATGTAAGTCCATAAAACAAAATATTTTAAAATTTACGATAAAATGAACTTATTATTTTGCGGACAAACAAGGAAATATACATAAACTTAAATGTTCTCAAAACAACTAAAAAATCTGGCCGGTTTTTCGCAACTAAATATTATTTCTGTGGTTAGTTATCGAGTGCGATCGCACCGGCATCCCGACCAAGCCTATATATATATATATATATATATATATATATATATATATATATATATATATATATATATATATATATATATATATATATATATATATATATATATATATATATATATATATATACATATATATACATATATATATATAACCTAACTAAAACAAAACTCATTAAACTAAAATGCTTAGTCTATTTAATTTACGCATTAAAAAACTTTTAATGTGTAATTTAAATTTTTAAATTACACATTACAAAGTTTTTAATGCGTAATTTTTAAGTTAATGCGTAAGTTTCGATCTTTGTTTTAACATTTGTATTTTTTTTTTTTTGTTTGTTTAATATGTTTCAAAAGATAAACATTTCTAATAAAAAATACTTAATTATATAAATTTAAAAAAAAACAACAGTTTATTAAAACTTATTTTAAAAATTAATAAGAAGTGTTTTAATACTTCATTGAAAAGCATTTCGATTAAATACATTTAAGATTAAATTTATTTAATTGTAAAGGCTTTCTAAAACATTTGTCTTTTTTTTAATTAAATTTTGTTTATCTCTTTAAATGTATTGACTTTAATTATTCTTATTTTAAAATTTGTTAAAGAGACTTTCGTAGTTGTAGAATGTCATCGTTTATAAAAATAAAACAATTTTTTTTTTTAATAACGCTTATTATAGAAATGTACACTTGAGCAATTTATATTTTATAAATTAAAAAAATATATACAACTGTCAATTATTTAAAAAAACAACCATTATCAGTAAATTGTTACTTTATTTAAAAGCATTTCACTAATATAAAAACATTTGTTAAGAAGTTTTTATATTAGTGAAATGAATTAGTAAGATATTAATCATATTCTTATTAGATTAATAAGAATGTGATTAATTTCACTTTTTCAGAATATTTTTCATTTAGCGCATTTTTAAGATGTTTTTTAAAATAGCCGCAGGGGCACGTCCCTATTTGACTGCGGATAAAGTCCTTACGGTTTTATCAATTTGAAATTCAAATTGAATGTATACAATTTTTAAGATTTTCTATTTTATGTAAAATCTTAAGAAAAGAAGAAGCTATATTTACAACAATATATATATATATATATATATATATATATATATATATATATATATATATATATATATATATATATATATATATATATATATATATATATATACACACACACTTACTAAAGCGTGTTTTGATAAGCATTTGCTCACTTTTTCTGCTTACCTTAAGTTATACCGTTTTTTTCGAAAAAGAAGAAAAAACGAAGAATGATGAATAAAACGATTGCTTCCCCATCCCAAACCCTCATTCGATGTAGCAGCACTACACTGCAAGTTAGGCTATTTGTCAGTCGATGTATGTACTGAAGCCTCCAGCAGCTGGCTATTTCAGTATGATGTCAGATTGCTTACCTTAGTACGCAATACTATTTGTATATATATACTAGCTGTCCAAACCCGTAAAATACAAGTCTAGGTGAGTTTGTTCTACACCAACCTTTATTTCTATACTTATTAGCTAGGTATGTCAAATATTACACCTCTATTAATGATAAAAATCTATTTAATTATAATGTAAGTTTTATAATGTAAACTATTTAAATGTAATTTTTATGCATGAATTTTTTTTTTTTAATAAAACAGTGGTTTGAAAAACTTTTATAAATCTTCTACAGCTTGTGGCCCGGACAACAAACCTGTTATAGTCTTGCAGAAGTTTTGAGCTGTCATCTATACTTTCAAAACTATTCAATAAGTGCTTATCAGAGTCTTGTTTTCCAGCCTGCTGGAAAGCAGCATCTGTTATCCTTATTTTTAAAAATTCTGGAGAGCGATCTGATTTATCTAACTACCGTCCCATTAGTCTACTTCCTATTGTAAGAAAAGTTTTTGAATCTTTAACTAACAATCACTTTATCTCTCATCTTGAATCTAATAACTTATTTTCTGATCATCAATATGGATTTCGATTTTCTTGTTCTACCGCTGATTTGCTAACAGTAATAACCAAAAGGTTTTATCCTGCATTAGATGAAGGTGGAGAGGTTAAGGCCATCACTCTTGACATTTCTAAAGCGTTTGATGAGGTTTGGCATTCTGGTCTTCTCCATAAGCTTTCTTATTATGATGTATCTGGAAACGTATTTAAGATTATTGAATCCTTCCTTTCCAATTGTAGTATAAAAGTTGTCCTTGATGGACAGCACTCTTTTTCTTATTTTGGAACCTCAGGGGTTCTTCAAGGTTCAATCCTTGGCCCTATACTCTTTTTAGTTTTACATCAACAGTCTTCTAAATATTCTCACATCTAAGGTGGCGTTGTTCGCTGATGATACTACCATTTATTCTTGTCATGATAAGAAGCCAACACTCTCCGATTGCTTGGAGGGGGCATTTGAGCTTGAAAAGGATCTCACTTCTGCTACAGCTCACAGTGGCTGGTGAACTTTAATTCAGATAAAAATCAATTTTATTCAGCTCAGCCAATCGTTATTGCAATAATTTAAATCTTCCTATATTTATGAATGGTAATGTACTTGATGAGTCATCTACCCTTTATCTTCTAGGATTAATTCTTACTTTCGATCCTTCTTGGAAACCATATATCAAATCCGTTGCAAAATTAGCATCTGCTAAAGTTGCATCTCTTTATCGAGCTTGACACTTTCTTACTCTGGATTCTATTCTCTATCTCTAAAAATCTCAAATCTGGCCTTGTATGGAATGCTGTTACCATATCTGGGGCGGATCTTCTAATGATGCCCTTTCTCTTTTAGACAATTGCAAAAATGCATTGTAAACATAGTTGGACCTGCTTTTGCAGCCAACCTTCAACCATTATCACATCGTCGTAACGTTGCTTCTCTTTCTCTTTTCTACAAATACTATAATAGGCACTACTCTAAAGAGCTAGCGCCTCTTGTGTTATCTACTAAAATTCATTCTTGTGTTACTCTCATTCAGTCTATTAAAGCTATATAGAATATATTTTTATGGGATATATTCTAGTAAAGACAAAAACTATTTATTTATTGTAATAATAATTATTACTATTGTAATAAATACAAACTCTTATCCATGAAATGATATATCTGTACCAGTTTTATATCTTTTTGTGCAATTGTATGCAACATAATTAAAATAAATCAAAAAATATAAGATAAATGCAACAGGAAACTTGACGCATGAAAGTTTATTTTGCCACAAACTGATGTCAAAGCGCAAAATTTTTTTGGATTAGTGTTTAATAGCTGAGGCTATTATTCTTTAGTTTTTAATCATAATCATTAGAATGAAATTTTTTTTTATGACTATGTTTTACTGGTCTAAGATCTTCTTAGTTCCATTTGTATAGCGTTATGTACAAATGTCTGTAAGTGTAAACGTCTTTGGCAAACGTTGAGTTTGCAGGTGCTATATGGAATAATCGCATATAATATATCTATAAAATGAGAAAACTTCAAAATTTTATTTTAACATTTAGAAATCTTTTTTGCTATATTATTATTTTTTTGCTATAAATATATAAGCAAGATTGAAAAAATTTCAAAATTTTTTATGCTGAGGGGAGGTCTTAAACCCCCTAAAACAACACTGATGACAGCGCACTTAACCACTGAGCTATCAATGAAATACATTTAGCAGAATAAAAAAACTAAATATAAGTCTCTTATAAGCTCTACCTATGCAGAAAAGGTGCGCATAATATGTTTTTTGCTCTTAAAGTTTTTTTTTCAGAATAAATTATTTAACTAAAAAATATTGAAGTAAATATTATAGGTATATAAATAATCGGTGTGGAATAGATATGTATAAAGATGATAGATTTGGTAAAGACCCATATTTTATGGATATGGAAAGCTATATATAAGGAAAAAGTATAGAAAAGTTCGGTTTGGAATAAACTTACAAAGACCTGTATTTTTACAAGTTCGATCTCAGCTAGTATAATATAATTGTTATATAAAATAGTTTGTTTTTCTATATGATATATAGCTTCAGTAGCCTAATGGTAACCCTCGCAATTAGGGGAAATGAGGTTGGCAATAATTTGCCTACCTCAATCTTTTGGAGGTCGGCATCAGGTCAGCAAAAACAAATTGAAACAAAAGTGATACCATAAAACATAGAAACGAGGTTGGCAATTTTTTGCTGACCTCAAACACATTTAGGTCGGCATTGCCGAATGCCAACCCTAATTCCAAGGATTGTATATATATTTATACATGTATATATACATATATATATATATGTATATATATATATATATATATACATGTATATATATATATATATATATATATATATATATATATATATATATATATATATATATATATATATATATATATGTATTTCAGGGTGTTAGCCAGCCTGATGGCACCACGTATAACGCAGTATTCCCAATTGGTTTAAAATTTCGAAAAGTTCATAAGATCATAGTAAAAAAAAAAAAAAATTAAACCAGTCTCAGATTTAAATATAGACCAGTAAAAAGCGCATTCACGACGAGGAATTAAATTAAATTGATAGATTTTTTTTTATGTGTAAAAACGTGTCGTTGTTAACAAGCATCATTTACATTAACAAGATCATTCATTCAAAAGTCGAAAAAAACTTTTTTTTTTAATTTATATTTACGCCAGTTATTCTTAAGTTAATATTTTTCAATATGCATAATAAATTATTTTATTAATTTAATTTTATTATTCAAAAACTCTTTATTTACGTTTTTGCTGTTTCTTAAGTTAGTAATGTTACAAAGAAATTTGCATATTAATAAATATTATTCTTTAAAATAAGTTAAATAATATTTTTATAATAAAAGGTTTATTAATACTTTCAGTAAAATAAATTAGCTGGTAAAGTAAATCAAAAATAACAACAAAAATAATCAAAAATGAAACTTGCAATGAAATGTATTATCTATGTTATATTTGCGTAAAGCATAAAAGAAGATAATTAAATAATATTATAATATTATTAATTATTAACCAATATTTATAAATACAAATTTATTTTTTTTAATTTACAAATACAAAATTTACGTAGGTATTTAATGTATATTAGTAAATTAAAAAAAAATAATAATTTTTTACTTAAATACCAAATTTACTGAATATTTAAATATGCCGATTTAATTTAGTTGCTGCCCTCGTGCAGTGAAAAAATCTTGCTCTGTCTCCTAAATGTCTTTGTTACTTCTTTAAATTAAAGTAGCATATTGCAACAAAAGTTCTTTTAACAAACATTACATTTGACAGAAATCGTCAAGCCAACCAATTTTTTCAGTTGATAAAATTTTTTTCAGTTTAATGATAAAAATTATAATTTAAAATATGATAAACAATAATACGAATATTGTAAAAATGTTTAAAAAATTTTTTTAAGTATTTTAAAATACTAAGTATTTAAATACTTATATATTGTATACTTATATGTGTTTTACTTTTTGTATACTTATATGTGTTTTCAATTAAAGTGTTGTTTTTTTTTTAAATAATTTCAAATCATTTAGATAAATCAAAATCTAGATTTATTGTACTTGATGAAAAACATGAAATTCCTTTTTGTTAAAGATTTTTTGAGCAATCTACAAGTTTGATAATATTTTCAAAATAACTATCAACTTTTTCATTTGGAATTTTTTTTATACCTTGGGTCTAAAAATGTGGCTAAAATGACATTTTTGTCATTAGGATATTTTTCAAATCTTTCATTTGCTGATTTTTTATATTTTTTTAAAGTTGTCCCTAATCCAAAACAAGGGAGGCTTTTCAGCTTGAACCAGCATGGTTTTTATAACTTGTACAGTTGGAATTATAGCAGATGCAATTGCTTCATGCTCACTTAATAAATTTGTTATATTATTAAACATTTTTCAAAATGTTAAATAATATAATTTATCAAATGAGCATAGTTGTATTTTTTCTAAAATAATCCATTTATTGTTTTCCAGTGACTTTAGTTTAGAGTTATCATTGTCACTACAAAATGGGATCAAAGCATGCTTCTGTTCAATTGAAAATTCTTTCAATTATTATTGATTATTCCATCTTGTTGTAATGTCTTGTTTGAACCTATTTTCTGGCACTTGATAACAAGTTTGATATTTTCCATAAACTTTAAAAGAAGGTGGGGAATGATTAAAATGGGTTAATATGTTTTTACAAGTTGTTGATATATTTTTAATATAAATCAGAGCAAATACAGCGTCATTCAACACAAGTTGCAAAGTGTGTAAAAAACATGCTAAAGAGTTGTAACCTGCCTCTCTTATTCCAGCTACCATATTAGCTGCATTATCTCTAACAACTAAATGTACCTTTGAAATTGGAATAAGAAAGTCATTCATAGAACTTTGAATTGCTTCGCTTATATTTTTGGCAGTATGCGATACATTGAGTTGAGAAACTCGAAGAATTGCCAATTTTTGATGGAATTTATTAGTTAAGGAAATGGAAAATTTGATGGGCATCTACCAATGGAAAATGCTTGTTTTTTAGCTGTCAAACTAAAAAACAAGCATTTTCCATTGGCAGATGTCCATTCATCAGTTGTAAATGAAAAGTATGAAGCATCATTTATTTCTTTTAGATATTTTGTCTGACTTTGTTGTATATATTTTAAAAAACAGAATTTTCAATGTATTTTCTACTTGGAATGCAATAGTTAGGACATTAATGGTTGAGCATTTCTTTGAGATTTCTTTTACCTAGAAAAATGTTGAATATCATTTGTAATCATTTCTGCAATATAGTTATTAATTAATTTAGACATGTAATCATTAATGTCACAGAGCTTTTTTTTCTCAAGTGTTTCAAACAAAGTTTGTTAAGACTTACGCAATTTGCTTCAGTTGACTTGATTTTTTTGAACACATTTTATTCATTTTCTGCTTTCCCTTTGTTTTGTTTTTCATTAAATTGAAACTCTTTGCTATTTTTTTATCTTTTGTTATTTCTTTATGTTTTGTATTAATATAATGCAACATATTTGTTGTGTTAAAAGACTTCAATTTTTTTTCTTTGTTACCTCTTGTAATCTTTGGGAGATAGTAAAATATTTCCACACCCAACTACGTGATTTTATTGGAATACCTTATCCAAACAAAGCTGCTGCCCTTCTGAATATATATTTGATTCTTTCTCTTTATTAACTTGTTAGTAATTTAGATATTTAAACAACAATCATATAAAAATATAGTAGGCAATACTTAAATACATATAGATAACGATGCTTAGATATATATATATATATATATATATATATATATATATATATATATATATATATATATATATATATATATATATATATATACTCTTGCATGGTAGTTGAAAAGAGTTTCCCATAAACTGTAGTTTTAAAGAGCGCGTTAATAAACCAGACCAGAAGAAGTTTAAAAACTTAATTTTTTTTTTTTTTTTCAAATGATAGACTGCCTGCCCAAACCAAACCCTCAGTCGATGTAGCAGCACTCCCTTGCGAGTCAGGCTATTTGTCAGTCGTTGTAGCAGCACTCCCTTGCAAGTCAGGCTATTTGTCAGTCGATGTAGCAGCACTCCGTTGCGAGTCAGGCTATTTGTCAGTCGATGTAGCAGCACTCCGTTGCGAGTCAGGCTATAAGATAGTTGATGTAGCAACATTTACGCATGTTTTAAAAATGTTTTTTAATAAAATAAAAACAAAAACATCACTAATAAAAAAAAACTAGTCGTTATAATTGCGGTTTTTTAAAAAATTTTTAAAAAACAATAAAATTTAATGTACTTTCACATTAATTTAATTGCTTTGACATTTCGACGACAAATATATATATATATATATATATATATATATATATATATATATATATATATATATATATATATATATATATATATATATATATATATATATAAAATATATGTATGTATATTAGGGTGGGTCATAAAATTTTTTTTTAGAGTTGCTAACCTGGCTATGGTCTAGAAAGTTGTTTTTTTATGTACGAATTATGGAAAGTATTTACTTTTATGGATTGAGCAATGTCTTCCACCCGCAACTATAATTACAAAAATTAGCAGGCCCTATTATTATTCAAAAAAAAAGTTTTTGAAAATTATGTGATGTAGGTACTCAAATAAAGCGAAATTTTATAAAAATTTCAAAAATATTAACTTTTTATATAAAAATAATTCTTTTAGATTTTATTGCATAATAACTATAGTTTTTTAACTAAAAGTGAAAAAGGCGCATTTTTACATGTTTTTTAATAACAGTTTTTTTCGGCAATATGATTTTTATAAAACGATTATTATTTTCGAATTTTTTATAAAATTTTGCTTCTTTTGAGTACCAGGTTGACCTACTTTTGAAAAACTTTTTTTCTCCAAAGTATTAGGGTACCGGTAATTTTCCCAATTAAGTTGCGCCCTTTAAATCTATCACAATCATTCTCATATTTGATAGTATCAATATTAATAACTATTAGCAATGTTTAGAGCCTGTAACAAGAAAAAAAAATTTTATGACCCACCCTAATGTATATATATATATATATATATATATATATATATATATATATATATATATATATATATATATATATATATATATATATATATATATATATATATATATATATATATATATATGTATATATATATATATATATATACATATATATATATATATATATATACAGTCCCATGACAATTTATTAGTGCCACCTACATTTTTTCTGTATTAATGATTTCTTGGGATTATAAAATGCAGTAAACAATTAAAATGTATTCAAATACTTTTTTTTAATTGATTAACATTCATATACACAATAAAACCTATAAATCTATAAAATAACCACAAAAATTAATAAACCTAATGATAGACACACATTGTATCAATATTTTGTGAGCCCGCCTTTGGCATCAATAATTGTTTGGATGCGTCGAGGCATGCTTTCAATACATTTTAATGACATTTCTTTTAAATTTATATCGTGGTTCCAATAATATATAATTTATCAGGCTTGGTCGGGAAGCGGGAGCGATCGCTCTCGATTGCTGACCACGTAAATAATATTTAGTTGCAAAAAGCTGGCCAGATTTTTAGTCGTTTTGAGAACATTTTAAAAAGCAAAAAAAAAAAGCGACGAAGATTAATTGGACCGATGAGAGACAATTACAAAAAAAAATAAAATTAAGCGATGTTTTTTATATAAAGTAACAACTGACGATTGTTTAAAAGGGAAACAAATATTCTTTATTTAACTAAGTTTGCAAGTTTTAATTTTACTTAAGCAAAATTATTTTATAAATAAAAAAGTTAATTTTTTTAATACCTTTTTTATGTTTCGCGTAGTTTGAAAATTTTAACATATTTGAAGCGATTCTTCTTAGTAAGATAAACAAATGAAATAATTAAATCATTGAATTACTATAGGAATTAAATTATCAAGATAGAAATCAACTAAAAAGGTTAAAAATATAGGCGCTATTCGACTTTCTCCCCCCCCTCCCCCCTGTTTTTATGATTGATTTTTATAGAGTATATTATACTGATTCTAAATCATATAAAAACATAGGTCTGAAAACTTGAGGAAAGTACTCTAAACTGATGTTAAAGTATAAAAATCCACATTAAAAAATGCTAATATTCCACCATCTTTTTAAAAACATTTTAACACTGTTTTTAAAATTTAGGTAATTAATTTTTTAACTAACGACCCAGTTTTTATTGTTGTTTTTATATTTTATGATGTACATACATCGACTGACATATAGCAATTGGCGCAACTAAATGTACATGCATCGACTGACAAATAGGAATTGACGCAACTAAATGTACATGTATCGACTGACAAATAGGAATTGGCGCGATTAAATATACATACATCGACTGACAAATAGGAATCGGCGTAAATAAATGTACATATCTACTGACAAATAGGAATTGGCGCAATTAAATGTACATGATTTTGGTCAGGGTTTGGTTGGGGCAGGAAATCAATAAAAAATGCGTTTTAAATTGAAGCGTCGATAGAAACCAGGGTTTTTCAAAGTTTTTATTGAAAAAGAATTTTATTATAACCGAGTATGACAAAGATGGCTAATATTAGCGTTTTTAATGTGGATTTTTATACTTTAACATTAAATTAGAGTTCTTTCCTCAAGTTTTCAGACCTATGTTTTTATATGATTTAGAATCAGTGTAATATACTCTATAAAAATCAATCATAAAAACAGGGGGGGGGAGAAAGTCGAGTAGCGCCAAAATATATAATGACCAGGAAGCGAAACTGCTTCACAATAACGCTGATGATGTTTAGTGAGTGGGCTTTTTAATTTTAATTAGTATTTAAAGCAGAAAAAAGTATAACAAGTTTTAAGAATGGCAACTTAAGCGAAAATAATTAGAGTAAGTAAACCAATATCTAGAAACTTTTCTTTATATCTAATTATTTGCTATATATATTTGTGTTCTGTCGTGACCTCAGGCGCAATGCTTGTTCATCCGCGAGTTACTTTGTATGCGTTGTTTGTGTTTAGTAACCAGAAACTACTTATATGTTTGTTACATAATTAGTTTTATTAACTTTAACGATTACAACTTCATTGAAAACGCAATTATTTTTGTAAGTCTTTGTTTAAATCATAAAAATTGCTTTAAAAGATACATTACGATAAAAAACAAATACACAAAATTACATTTACATAAAGAATACAATCTCTTTTAAAATAAAAAATAAGAATATACTAATAAAATCTATGATTTATAATAAACTTTTACAATTTTAACAATTTAATCAATATATATTTAAAACATTTATTTTCGTAAACAAATAATATATATTCTTAAAACAATGCTAGAAATCTCAAAACGTAACAAATCGTGTATAATACAATTTCTAAAACATTTTAACAGAATACTCTAGAACTTTATTTCGCTTAATCAGCGTATTTTTTGAACCAATAGAATTAGTTTGTTCGTTAATTTGGCGGGTTTTTAGTGTTCGCAAATATTCTTTTTATTCTTTCGCACAAAGATGTTTTGAGAACATTCAAGTTTTTTATGTTTCCATGTATGTCCGTAAAACAAAAATTTTTTGTTTTGTACATAAACTTAAATGTCTAAAAAACCTGGCCAGTTTTACGCAACTAAATATAATTTCCGTGGTCAGTATTCGAGAGCGATCGCTCTCGCTTCCTGACCAAGCCTGTATAATTTTTTCAATCAAATTAACTTTGTTTGTGATATTTTCTTTTGAAATTTTTCTCTTCAGGAGTTCCCAAACATTTTCTATTGGATTGACGTCTGGTGAGTTACCTGGCCAATCCAATAATGGAACTTTTTCTTCTGAGAGGAACTTTTTTTATAGATTTTGCAGTATGGCAAGGGGCACCATCTTGCATAAATATAAATTTCTCCATTTCACCAAACCAATCCCTTAATTGTGGTAACAATCGATGTTGCAAGACATCTTGATACTGGTCTTGCCTCATAATGCCCTCTACAACGCAGAGTCGACCCAAACCTTTTCCGCTTATCACAGACCAAATCATGACAGAAGTCGGATATTTCACAGTTTTATAACACAGTCTTCGTGATATTTTTCCGATATTTTACGGCGAACATACTGAGCTTTGTTTGTCATCACTTGGAATGTGCTCTCATCACTTAAGCAAACCTGAAATAAAATATTGTTTTATAATTTCTCATTCCATGTGTGTTTTCATATAAAAATATTAAAATAATTTAAACACAAACCTGTTTCCAATCTTCTACTGTAAAGTTTTTATACTTCAGAGCCCATTTCAATCTATTTTCTTTCATTTTGATTGTTAACTTTGGCTTTTTTACTGGCCGTCTACTATTATAACCGAGATCATTGAGTCTTCTCTGCAATGTTCTGGTGGACATTTGAATTCCAGAGGCTTTTAATTTATTTTTTATGAAAGAATTAGTAGCAGTCCTATCCTCCTTTATTACTTTCGACAATGTTCTTTCACCACGAGGAGTCAAAATTTTTTTTTTACCACATTTACCTTTTCTTTTCGGTGAACAGTTATCACCCATATCCAATTTTTTGACAACTCTCTGTACTGAGGTATGTGAAATACCACATTTTTTAGCAATTTCACTCTGTGAAAGCGTTTTTTCATTTATCAATGCTTTTATAAATCCAATTTTTGTTGGTGTATATATATATATCAATTATATATATATATTATATATATATATATATATATATATATATATATATATATAAAGTTATATATATATATATATATATATAACTTTACACACCCTTTCTTTTAGGCCTTTTAACACAATATTTTATATATATATATATATACAATATATTATATACATATATATATATATATATATATATATATATATATATATATATATATATATATATATATATATATATATATATATATATATATTATATATATATATATATATATATATATATATATATATATATATATATATATATATAACTTTACACACCCTTTCTTTTAGGCCTTTTAACACAATATTATATATAGATATACACAATATATTATATATATATATTATATATATATATATATATCACACAATATATATATATATATATATATATATACAATATATTTTTAAATGTACATATATATATATATATATATATATATATATATATATATATATATATATGTACATATATATACATATATATGTACATATATATGTACATATATATATATATATATATATATATATATATATATATATATATATATATATATATATATATATATATATATATATATATATATATAAAATATGTAAAATTCAATAAAAACGGCTGCGTATAAACTTTTTAAAAAATATATATTTGTTTTTATTTTAATATATTTTTTCGATATTTCGCTGATCTATTGTGATCAGCGTCATCAGGTGTAATAAATAAAAATCGTTACAAAGAAAATTGTTGTAATAAAAACTAACCGTTAAAAAGATAACATTAAAAAGAGCATAACAAAATACAAAATAGCTTTAAATGTTGACGTCAAATAATCTAACAAAAAATGGCCCCCAAGTTTTTGTCGTCACGTAATCACCATCATCCCTATTTAAAACCTTTTCATCACTTCCAAGTTTTTGTCGAACTTTAGCTCTGTTTACTTCAAGTGACTCTCTCTTATGTTTTGTTTTCTAAGTTCCTAAGGAACTTAGAAAACAAAACATAAAAGTTATATTTACATCCGCTCCAAATTTAAACAATATTTTATGCAACAATAAGACAAAACTTCCTCCAAATACAAACCCAGGCGTCTACCAACTAAAATGTTCATGCAATTCTATATACATTGGAGAAACTAAGAAGAAAGTTATATCGAGATGTATTGAACACTAGAAAAATAGTGTTAAAGGAAAATGGGCCAGTTCAGGTGCTACCAAACATTCCAAATCATGCTAGGGTACATTTGATTGGTTACATCCCAAAACCATATCAATCGCTCCAGAGTATTATATTCGGAAAATTCGAGAGTCACTTGAAGTAAACAGAGCTAAAGTTCGACAAAAACTTGGAAGTGATGAAAAGGTTTTAAATAGGGATGATGGTGATTACGTGACGACAAAAACTTGGGGGCTATTTTTTGTTAGATTATTTGACGTCAACATTTAAAGCTATTTTGTATTTTGTTATGCTCTTTTTAATGTTATCTTTTTAACGGTTAGTTTTTATTGCAACAATTTTCTTTGTAACGATTTTTATTTATTACACCTGATGACGCTGATCACAATAGATCAGCGATATATCGAAAAAATATATTAAAATAAAAACAAATATATATTTTTTAAAAAGTTTATACGCAGCCGTTTTTATTGAATTTTACATATTTTATACATATATATATATATATATATTTATATATATATATATATATTTATATTTATATATATTTATATATATTTATATATATTATACATATATCAGGTGATCAAATTATGGACATAAATGGAACTCAAGTTTCACAATGCCCAATTGAAAAAATCAAAGAAATAATACGCAGTTCTCCAGAATATGTTGTGTGCACTGTAAAACCAGTAACTCACTATACTAGTCATGATGATAGTCCGAGGCAAGTACGACAACCCTACACAGAAGTTGATCCAAATTTGCTGCGAGAAACCGGTAGTACTCAGAACAAAACCTTTCAAGTTGGTTCTGCTGTTTCTGAATCAGTTGAAGAACTTCGGGCATTATCTTCACCATCGTCACCCTCAATTGATCAAAAACTTGACCAGCATGATAAGTTAGGTAAAAAACTGACTAATTATGCTCAACTGGAGTTCTCAACACATTCTTGATTTTTCATGTATATATATATATTAATATATACATATTAATATACAAATTAATGTAGATAATGTAGAGTTTTTGATTTCTAAAAGTATTTGAGTTTTACGCATGACTGTTTATACATGCATTCTACTGTACTTACTCAAATTTTTCTATGCTCTATTGAGCATACATGCATTTTAATGTGTATGCATGCATTTTAATTTGTATGCATGTATTTTGCAGAGCATACACGTATTATGCTCGTATGCGTTATAAGTGCATTTAATAATTATTTCAAAAATTTGATTTTCAATTTTGTTTTAATTAAAAGTTGAAGCACCATTTTTATTTATTTTGCAGTTGTTTTACTTTTTTTCTAGTTCCATATATTTATATATACATATTTTTTACTTCCGTTTTCATAATTATTCATTTATGTTTTGTACGTAGAATATTTTTTATATGTTAAAACTTTAAAATTGTATTGTAGCATGATGAAATTGTTTACTAAAATTACTCGCGAGTTTTTTTATTCCATCAATAAGATAATGTTATTATTTTTTTACTGGAACATAAAATCGTTTTTTTGAAAAATTACGTTTGAAGGAGTAGGTTTTTTTTTTGAAAAATTACGTTTGAAGGAGGTTTTTTTTTATGTGCTAATTGTACTTATATATAAAATCCAGGGGTGTAGAGTCGTAAAAAAAAAAGTAACGACTCCGACACCGACTCCAGTTAATGAAATTTTTTGAGTACAACTTGAATTCAACTCCGACTCCAGTTGTTGAAATTTTTTGAGTACAACTCCGACTACAACTCTAACTCTAAAATATTACGCAATAGGATAAAAAGTTTTTTTGAAAAATTTATGAAACATTCTTTGAGGTTTAGTATGAACATAAGGTTGATTGTATATTTTGTACATGCACGTGCAATACCGAGAAGTTTTACTATTGGAGTCGGAGTCGCAATTTTGTTTAGCGACTCCGACTCCGCTAAAAATGATGCAACTCCGACTCCACAGCCCTGATAAAATCTTTCCCAATCGAGTACTCAATCAAAAAGCTAAGTATCAATGACGTAGTTATTTTGATGTTTTCTGATCACATTATCAGATTTTTTGATGTTTCAAAATAACAGTGAATGAATTCTGGCAAAAAAAGCCCCAAAGGTTTGCTCCCCGAACCCCAAATGCGAAGGCAATAAGGTGATATATATTATTAATATATTATAATTATACACATAAAATTCGTCACAACTATGCAGAACTATTAATTAACTTTCACAAAATTCATACTAAGTATTGTTTTTAACGGCATGTAACCCAAACCATCGTGAAACTATGTTCCAAAATATATGACAGAAGTATGTTGGCAAGTTTCCTTGATAAAAACATCTGAGTATATTGTATTAATTGTATTGTTTTAATGCAACTGCTATCACTATATTTAAAGCGATGAACTCTAGAATAAATACTGCAATTTGTATTGCTAATTATTAACACAAATAAAAGAAATTACAAGAGATATTTTACTTCAAATATTTTTAGTCAAGATGGTATATTGCACGATAGAAATAGTCAAGATGGTATATTCCACGATATTTGAATATACCATCTTGGCTATTTCCCATTAACTGAGATATAGTGTGGTGCAGTGAGGGTCCGGTAACGTCCGGATATGTATCTACATGTCGAGTTAGAAAAAAAGTTCTTTGCGAATAGTTTTGTATTATTATTGGGAGAGGTAATAAGATCAGCCCCATTAATAAGACATTTTAGACCTACCCTAATGACGCTGTTGAAGATTTTCCAAATGTCTCTAGAGCCTATATTTTGAGATAAGGTACAAGGTTTAGTGAACTGAGAATAATGAAGCTTAGCATCAGACAACACTTTTTTTACACCAATTTACCTACCTATTACTTGCAATTATGAATTGCCGTTTGTTATCAAGAGATTTTTTCTTTTGAAAAAAAATGAAAAAAATGACCACCATTAGATGCTAAAAAAGGTGAAAACCATGGAGTAGAACTAGACTTGACCTAATTCTACTCCATTCAGAATTAGGTCAAGTGGAACCGATTAAGAGGAAGAAAAACTTCTATTCCTGCCTGAATCCAAGAGATTACGTAGACCTTCTTCGCATTTATCAGCTAAGAGAGGCATCAGCCTAAGGATTGTCACGAAGAAAATCATTAAAAGAATCTCAGGTATTGACAGATACATTTATACGAACACTTTTTTAAGTATTTAAATACTTCATCTAACTGATCGTCATTAAGACCACTCATATAATAGCTAATCTGTGTTAAAACTATAGCCATATCAGGGTGCCCAAACTCAGTTCGTTCTGCAGCAACATCTTTTGCTAGAAAAGATGTTGCTGCAAAAATTTTGCTATTTTTGAAATGAAATTCATAGGATTAACACCGAAGTTAACTCTCCAACGTTTTTGAAGTGCCATATGCAAAATTTCATAAAAAAGTAATCCTCTTAAAATCAACACCTCCTCTTCTATAATTGAACTCATTTTAAAAAGTTCTGATATACGTTTGTTTGCCTCTGAACCACTTACGATGTTAGAGGTAATAAATACATACTTTTTGTCTTTTTGTCCTAACTTAGCTACTGCTGAAACCTCTGCAACTTCATTGGTAAGGATTGAATCAACAATTAAACCACACAAATGTTTGTACATAGCTGTATTTTTCTTAAAAAATCTAATATGTGAAAACGAGTCAGCACAGCGAATTTTGTATTCGACATACTCAATACTTTCTTCCCCATATATTTCTAAAAGTTCTTCTGCAAATTCATTAACTAACCTCAAAACTGCTTGTCTAATTATCCACCTTTTTTCTCCCCCATCAACAATCACTTGTTCACCAAGACTATAAACCATCTGATATTTTACGTTTAATATCTCATCAGTTTCATCCAACACATCATGTGCGTACTTCCGAAGCCAACAACGCAGCTCATAAAATTGATTTGCATCAGTTGACTTTTTAACACATTGTTTTAAAGTTTTTAATTCAAGAGATAATCTGTATTCAGGAGTTGTAAGTATTAACCCACGTTCATGAAGACATTCTTGATAAATACTTAAAATTTTTAAAGGATCTATTGTTATATCTCTGCGACATGGAACAATATATACTCGTTTATTCCGAAGACCACCAAGTTTGTTTACTAACGATTCATAGTTTCTGTTTAAAGAGTACGCAAAATAGTTACTCGAGCAAGCTGTTCAGATGTAGCTAAAGAAACTGCAAGTAAAGGAACAATTACACTGGTTTTTCCTTCTCCCATATTTAGCTGTTGAACAAAATTTTCATTTGCATTCAGCATACTTTGAGCAATATCAATCTGAATAGGACGAATTAGAAAGTTTCCTTCTAGTTCAAGAAGAAGCCATTCAGGGTTTAATGAAGGAATCCAGTTTTCATGACCTAAATTTCTTAATTCTCGAGAAATAGCAGTGAATGATGATTCATTTTGTAGCAGCTTTAGACATCAAATAGCTTTCTGTTCGGTTGTCCAACAAACAACTAACGCACCAATACGGTCAATAACGCTTTGTGGAACTAAATCTTTATTGTCAAGTAGTAGTAACGAGAGTGATAATGATGTTAATTCAAGGTATTAAGATAACAGGAGTAATTCTTCTCCATAATCCACCATATAAAAGAGCATGACCAACTAAAAACATTAAACAAAACATTTTAGAAATGCATTAGGAAAAAATATTGCATCTAACAAAATATTAGAAATTAAGGTGAGCTTAAATATAATAATTAGAGTCAGTAGTTAGTTACTGAGCGCACACTGGATCAGAGATTTAAACAGACCACAAACATACATAAAGTAAGTTAAGGGTGAGCTAACACCACACCAGACGTTCCGACAGAACACAAAAATACGTAAAGTAACTTACGGGTGATCAAACACCGCGCCAGAGGTTCAGACAAACTACAAATATACATAAAGTTACTTACGGGTGAGTAAACATCGCGCCAGAGTTTTAGATAGAACACAAACATACAGATAGCAACTCGCGGGAGAGTCAGCACCACACCAGAGGTTGAGACAGATATATAAAGTAAAATTACTGGTGAGTTAGCACAGTAACTAAAATAACTCAGTAAACCAATACAGTAACTAACTCCAACGGTACAAAAGATTATTTAATTAAAAAAATATATAATAACAATAATAATAAATAAATTTAAGAAATATATATTACTATAAGCATGACATGACATTATATAGTATTGATGATGAAAAGTACACTTCTTCTAGAATTTGCTTAGAATGCTAATCCAGAAAGACATCAGGATATTGAACAGGTTGTTCTGGGTTACATGTTACCAGTAGATGCCGTATTCTTTTTATGCAGGGCCAACGATACCAAAGGGGCCAGGAGACACGTGCCCCGCCCCCCCCTACTTTTTGTTCTAAAGAACCTTTTTTTTCTTTTTTTTTTCTTTTTTTTTAGAAAAATTCTAGATATAGAAGACTTTTTTTAAGAAATGACGTTTGTGTCCCCCTCCCCCACTTTGAAACCCGTGTCGTAGGCCCTGTTATGTAGATAGATACAGATGATTCTCCTTTGCCAAGTTTTTTTTATTATCTATTTTTCTGTTATAATTTTACTTGGTAGTTTTCTTTTAGTAACCTTTGACATTTTTAGTAAATAAAACTTAATCAAAGATTAAGGTGGTAGACCACTATTAAAATAAAATCCTTCAAAAATTATATTTTACAAATTATTTTTTTATAAGTTAATTAAAATTCATATTTTAATCACAAATCTTTTTTTTTTTTTTTTTTTAATTAACCGGTTTGAGAAATTTGGTCCCGGAAACCCCAAAATAGGGTCATTTCGTTGCGGTAAATATCTCAAAAACTATTCATGGTATCAACTTGAAATTTTTCAGACATGCTTATAATATATTAAAGAAGATCCTGTACCAAAACAAAACAAAAACATCGACCAGTTTTTTTTAAATAAGAAAAACACTTCAAAAACAAAAAAAGAGGCATTTTTGACCATATTAGGACTTAAATATCTTTTTATCTAATTATCATAATGCAATAAAAGAGGTAGGGGACATCTGTAATAACAATAAGAACAACTCCTGAAAATTTCATAGAAATTTGTTGAGAGAATAAAGAGATATTTACTGCAGAGTCGTGAATTTTAAAGAACTGAGAAAAACACATTTAAACAAAAAAAACCATAAAACTCTTCAAATAAAAATAAAAAACACAGAAAAAAAGCCTACAAAAAAATATTATCTTATTATAAAAGTGTTGTGTAGTAAAACTAAAGCAAAATTAAAATAAATTTTTTTGAAAAAAGTGATAGTATTATAAAACAATACTATTATCCAAGTAATACTTCAATTTGAAAAAAAAAAATTATTTTTATTTGCAATTTAGTTTAAATTTTTACTCTTACCAACTTAATGTAAATATCTGTTTGTAATAAATAAACAAAAAGTAAATATATATTAAAATTCTCCTGCACCATAACATAAACTCTCTTCTTCCTCATCTTTGTCCAAAAATCCTTTACGAATACTCCGTAACTGCTTTCGCCTGCTTTTTGTTTTTTTTGTTACATTTTTTTTTATATTTTTAACTCTTTTCAAATCAGAAGATGCAAAAAAACTTTAAGAATAGTGTCCTGGTTTTAAATAAAGTTTTTCAAAAACTCTAATAATACCATTAATCCAGCCGATCCTTTGTGATCAATCGAGCAAACATGATTGTCTTTAAACGCCATATATTTTGGTGAATATTGGTGTGCATTCCATTACTCACAAGATTTGCACTTCTTAGAAAGTATGCGATAACCTATACATTTTCCATTTGTTTTGCTTTTTATAGTAATAAATCCATTTAGTGATGAGTATCCTCTCTTTTGCCAAGCTCCGTCCCCTGAAATGTCCTTATCAACTACTGTACAATCATTATAATTTTTTTTCAAACTAATTATTCTTACTTCTTTAGCATTCATGCTAGCTTCGGCAATGTAATTGTAAGAGTTGGCAACTTCTTCACTTAATGAGTTAAAAGAAGATTTGTTCATAGGATCAGGCATATTCATTAAACCGCAGAATTTTTTTTATACTAGAGTATCCTTTACCTATTTCTCGAAAAGCTAATATAATTCTTAAAATAATGTCAAAAGTTTTTGGACTGGTTGTTACTAGTTTGCTTATAGTTTTACTTGAATAAAATTTTTGTTTCCATTGGCAAGATCCACATGAAATAAATATACAGTGTGATAAACCTTTTTTAAGTTTAGCATCATGGTTAAAAGTAACATTTGAAGAACATTTTGGACAGCAGCCAATGGTAGTTATTATTTTTTCTAAAATGTTAGTGCTCATAAAAATATAGCAGTCATCATCAGTCAGAAAAATTATTTTTATTTACAAAATTATTATTTACAATATCTACAGAAGATTTACTACTAGAACTCGATGACATTATGTTCATTTTTTTTTGCTGAGCTACATTTGAATTGTAAATTAGATAGATTTTCTTTAGCTACAATATTTGATGTTTTATGTTGGTTTCCTCTAAAAAATCTATGTTTTTTGCTATACCTTATTTTATTTGTTTTATCTTTATTTCCCATTATTTTAATAATTATTTAACCAAGGTATGATCCAAGGTAAGAACACATAGAATAAGCCAAAGATTGATGTGGTTGTTGTTAAGTAATTAGACATATAGTGAAGAAATCCGTTAATAACCATGTAACATACAGCACCAAAAACATTTATTATTAAACAAAAAGTAGTTTTAGAGTAGCAGTTGCCACACGTAGTTTTTTTATGAATTTTTATGGTATTTTGAAAGATAACTTGCTTTTTAGCTACATAGCAACGGAATAAACAATTCGTTGCTATGGAAAAATTTTAAAAATATTCTAAACCGCATTATTAAAAATTGGTTTTTAATAGAGTTAGCTTTAATTTTATATAAAACTAATTCGAAATTCCTAATCTACAATAATTATATTACTTAAAAACTTTAAAACTAAAAAAAACGATTTTTTTGATTTTTAATAGTGGTCTACCACCTTAACCGAATAGAAGATATCAATTAAGATGTTTAGTTTGTTGAATTATATTTTACGCAAAGGTATTTAATTTTTAAACGTTTTAAGTTTTGAATTTTAATGGATGTTTGTGTTTTTTTAATATAATGGCCATTAATAAATAGAGTTTAATCGAAGCTTAACGGAATCAAAGATTTCAGTAAAAATTAGGGGTGTCCTGGATAAGCTATCCGACCGGATATACTTTTTGAAAAGGATATTTCAAGTTAATGTTATGTGAAAATTGAAAGATTTAAAAACTCTAGAAATGTTATACTTTTAAATATAATCCAATGTTAATGGTTTCTATATAATATTGTTATTATTATTGTTATTAAAATTATATTAAAATTGCGCAAAAATTATATTAGTTTATCATTCATTTATAAAATTATTTACATTATGATGTATAAGTAATAACATTTCTCAGCGTTGAATTAACAGCTTTGATCGCTTTTTCTCATAAATATTTTCATATTCTAAAAACAATCTTTCCAAAAATACAGAGGATGCAGACATAAATTTATTATATTAACTTTGTATTTAGTTTATGGTAGTTTTTGTTTTTTCCTGTTCTTTTTTCTCCTCAGTCATTTTATCTATTTATAGGGAAGAGTGGGGAGAAGTGAGACACGTAAATTATTTTAGGATAATTGCAATATCTTTTTTATTTGATGTATAAACTGAACTAAACAAGTTTTTACGAATAAACCTTCTTTTAGGCGCCGATTCAATACCCTTAGGTTTCTAGCCAATTATAACAAGTATATTAATTATTTTAATTTAATTAAAAATTAATTTATTTAGAGAAACCGTGCCATTGGGATAGAGTGAGGCAAGTGTGAGTAGAAGTGGGACATATAAATTTAAAACAACATTTTAACCCAAATTATTAAATAGAAACTGATAAAATCATAAAATCACCTAATCGACATAAAAATGTTTAAGAGCTTTCACCAATCGAAATAATCAAATGGCGATGGGAAGAAGCGGGGCATGAATATTACTTTTTTCTGTCCCACTTCACTCCAATGTAAACACTTTTTTAAGGTACATTTCAAAATTACAATTTCTAGCGCTAAAAAGTCCAAAAGAATTATTCTTATAAAGATCTCAAAACAATAAATAATTTTCTTGCATATTATATTCAAACAAACTAAAATTAATTTTTAAAACGTCCATATGTGCCCCGTGAAAAATGTCCAATGCTGCCTCAACCCTGATTTTAGAATATTTTCCACAAACTTTTTATGAAAATTTTATGTCTTGTAATTGAACTTTTTATTTATATCGTAGAACATATCTCTTTCACTTAAAATATAAAAATTAAATTCTTTGGAGAAGTAATTGCTTCTGTAAATCCTTACGTTTGAAAATTAAAAAAATTAGAAAAATTTTTAAAACAAAAAGCATGCTAAATAAACATAATTTAATTCAGCTATAGGGCTATCCACTTTGTACAAGTTTAATATAAATTTCAAATCCTAGAAAATAAAAAACTAAATGTATCATTCAAAAGTTAAAAGTTTGATTTGATGCCTAAACTTTAAACAAAATTTTTTAAACTTCAAATTTAAATTATTTTTCTAGTAAATCATTTTGAAACCTTTTTTTTTTTGAAACATTTTTTAATTTCTATGTAGATTTGTCTTACGCAAAATATAGATGGGGCTCTTGCTTTTCAAATTGAAAATTTGTTATAATAATTAAATAGTCTTTAATTGAGAAATTTCTATTGGTCTTCTTTAAAATTATCACGCTGTGACATGTCACGACACCAATAGTAACATTTTTCATTCTAGCGTAACAATACTTATTTATTTTAAATAAATATTTATAAATTACTTTTACCTAAATTAGGGCAATAAATATCAATAAATATTTAAATTTAAATATTTTTAGTTTTTGTGATGTGTCTTAAGTTTATGTTACGTTGTGACGACACGGCGTGACATTTTTTAAAATCAAAGACTAATTTTTATAAAAATGTTACGCAAAAAACATGTTGGTTTAACATTTGTAGTATTTTTATTTGTGAATAAGTTTTGAAACTTCCTTTAATAAAACTAATTTTTTTTTTTTTTTGTTCTTATTACAATTTTATTTGGTATAATATCGTTTTACATAAAATAAAAAGAACACGGAAACTCGAAGAGGATGGCAAGATCCTGTCACCGAGAACCGTTTAACAATGCGATACAAAATAAATAAAAACAAAATACCGATATTTACAATACAAGATTTTTAATAAGCCAAAACCAAACATAAAATACCGTTAAAAAATGTGAAAATATGTAATAAAACTAAATATTTAAATAAAATATTCAAAAAAACTCGAAGATGTTATCAATTGTCAAAATAACTTTTTTCAGTTTATTTTTGAAAGTAAGAAAACTACAATTTTTAGAAAAATCAAAGTTTTTTAACACTATTTGGTTCCACAGAAAAGCTCCGGGATATGATATAAGAGATCTTCCAAAATTTGTGTGCGAATAATGTTGATGAATAAGATTGTCATTTCTTAATTCATATTTGTTTCTTGGCTTTATTGCATATAAATTTTGAAAAAATATTGGGGTTAAGTTTATCTTACCCCAGCAAACATGTAAGCGTTGAATCAACGTTGAAAACCAGTCGCAGCGTAGTAAAAGCGTTACAGTCACAAAAACAACGTGCTTTCAACGTTGAATCAATGTCTGTTTTTGTATACTAAATCGCGGTAAATTGAAACGTTGAATAAGCGTTGAAATTGTAACGTAATTTAGTCTCTCAAAATAAAACGTTTATTCAACGTGGAATCAACTTACGCAAAAGGCCACTTTAAAAACGTTTCGAAGTATATTCTTTATCAACGTTAAAAACAAACAGCTTTTTAAACGTTACATTTTCAACGTTGAATAAGCGTATAAATTTAAACGTATCTTATCTTCTCAAAAAAATGCGTTTATTAAACGTTGAAAATAAGTAAGCAAATAATCTCTGTAAAAACGTCGCAAAGGTAATGGTTTATCAACGTTAGACATTAGCTGCTTTTTCAACGAATTCACATTATTTGAAAAACAACCCTTATTCAACGTTATTTCAACGTTGGTTGAAAATGTGGTAATTAAAAAACGTTGAAAAAGTGTTACTTTGCCAACGTTAATAAAACGTTGTTTTGACAATGTTGAGGAAGTGGCACATTGAAAATTATTGTCTCAATAACTAGCCATTACAAAAATAATTTGCCGCAAGGAAAACTTGATAGAATGCATGTATATTGTATAAAATTTTTTTTAATA
>NC_061167.1:21221410-21246410 GCF_022113875.1 Hydra vulgaris
ATGCAATTAAAATGTTACTATTTATTCCATCCGGGCCTTTTGCTTTATTGGTTTTTAGCATTTTGTAAGCACATTCAAGTTCTTTCATGGAAATTTCAAAATTATTTAGTACGGAAATTATGGGAAGGGTAAAATAATTTGTTGAGTTAGTTATAATTGGAATATTTTTAGCTAAGTTTGGACCAACAGTTATAAAATAGTTATTTATCTGATTTGCTATATCTTTTGGATTATTTAAAAAAACATCATTGTTTTTAATAACTTTTGGCAAGTTGCTTGTTTTACTCTTATAGTTGCCAGTAATTTCATTTAAAATTTGCCACGTGCGCTTTGAGTTATTTTTAAACTTCTCAAGTAAGTTTGAGTAGTATTTTTTTTTAAGTTTTTTCTTTGACATTCAAAATGTTTCACGTAAGTTTTATAAATCTCCTTATTTTTATCAGTTTTGGACTTTAAATACTTTATATATCATTTTTGTTTAACTTTGGACGATTTGTAATCCATGGTGACTTAATACTTTTTTTTGTAAGACTTACTTCGTATTGAGGAAAGTTTGCGTCATAAACTTCAAAAAATGTTTTAAAGAACGAGTTATAAACTAGATTTGCTTCAGATGAGAAATTTATATGTTTCCAGTGTTGTAATGATAGTTGTTCATTAAACGACATTAAATTTGCTTCACTGAAACATCGTTTAAAGAAAACTTGATTTGTTATCGGTACTAACTCAATGTCAATATTTATTGAGAAAAAAAAACGGAAAATGATCAGAAACATCACTTTTAATTAAACCCTTTTTGATGGATTCATTAAAAGTATCCGTTGTCATAATGTTGTCTATTAAGGAAGCAGAATTTGAAGTTACCCTTGTTGGTTTATTGATTAACGGAATTGCGCCGTTTTCAAATAAATCGTTATAAAACCCATTTATTTTGTAATTCACATGATAATTGAATGCGTTTAAATTTATGTCACCAATTATGTAGTTTAATTTCTTTTCTATTGTAGTTTTTTTTCATTATATCGGTAATTAAAAATGACTTAAAACTATTTGTTTCACCAGATGGTGGGCGATAACAGCAACTTATAATTATATTTTTGTTTTTTTTGGCTAAGATTTCAATTGTTAAAACCTCTTTATCGGCATCAGAAATTTAGTTTTTTGTTATTTGTTTTTTGTTATTTGTTATTTTTGTTATTTGTTATTTTTATTTTTTTGTTATTTGTTATTTGTTATTTTGTTATTTGTTATTTTTGATATTTGTTATTTTTGTGATTTGTTATTTTTGTTATTTGTTGTCTGTTATTTAGTTTTTCTTAAATTTTGTCGCACCATTGCTGAAGTTATTCTGAATGTTTATTGTTTATACAATTCTTATAAAAAGTAAACTTTCACAAACAAATTGTTTATTTCTTTGATGAAAGTAATGAAAATGCCTCCGACACATGCTGAACGCGAGAGAAAGTATAGAGAAAGACAAATGCAAAAATTTGGTCTGGATTTTATAAAGGAAAAGGACTCAATACTGAAAAAGGAAAAACGAAATTCTAATGTTGAATTAGCACGTTTAAAAGACAAGTTAAGAAAAAAAAGAGTAGAGTTTTTTCATCTAAAATAACATCTCTCCTGCTTACAAATCATCTTGTACACTTGGTAAAGCTGTTAAAAAAGCAATATGGGCTCTTCCAACTTCTTCTCTTAAAAAAGCAACCATTGTTAAACAACTTGCAATTCAGTTTAACAAAGATTTTACCAAATATGCCACCAACACATGGACCTAATGCTCTTAATGATGAAACGAAGCTATGCGTCATTAGTTTTTTTGAACAGCATGGTATATCCCGTCAGGCACCTGGGGTAAAAGATACGATTGTTTTAAGAAGTAATAAAGAAAAAAAGAAAATGCAAAAAAGTTATTTAACAATGAATATAAGTAAAGCATATCAAATATTTAAAAACGAACACACTGATTTTTCAATCAGTAAATCCAAGTTTGCTAATTTGAGACCAGGCCATATACTTTTATCAAGCTTAATGCCTAGAAATGTTTGTTCATATCAAAAACATCTTTTCACTCAAAGCATTACATTTTGTCAATTTAAAAATTCCCCTTTATTCGCATGCTTTACTAATACTTTGGTTTGTGAAGAGAAAAATGATAATTGTTGGAATAATCTTTGTGAAGCTTGTAAGGACGGAAAGTTATTTCTCAAAACATACCAATTAGATGAAAAAAAACACGATAAAGAAATTACCTGGTACCTTTGGGAGAAAGTTACGCAAATTAATGGAATGAAGTACCTCGAAAAAGCAACAAAATGTTTGCGAAATGCTACCCAAATTTCTTTTGCATTATTTTATAAAAGAAAAACAATCAATGAATTATGAAAACCAAAAAAAAGTTTTAAAAAGAAATCTTGATTCAGTTTTGTTATACGTTGAATTTGCAGAAAACTTCTCAACTTTCTGGTAGGATGAAGTTCAGTTTGGAACAAAAAATAAGTTCACATTGGAACAAAAAATTAGTAACATTATTTACTGCTGTTAGCTGACATGGTAACTCTTGTAAATCTGCAGTTATTATTTCTGATGATTTGAACCATTCAAGAAGTTCAGCTAATTATTTTATTGACTTGTTAATAACTAACCTTATTAGAAAGGATGTAAAATACTTGCAAGTTTGGTCTTATGGTCCTAGCAGTTAATTTAAAAATTGTTACATAGTAGCTTCAATTCCATTGAAAGCAAGCACAAAATTAAAATTTTCTGGAATAACTTTGCAACTTCTAATGGTAAAGGACCATGCGATATAGGAGCAACTATAAAAATATTAGCAACACAAAAAATTGTTCGAAGAGAAGTTCTAATTAATGACGCAACAGCATTTTATAAAGCCGTCAGAGATGAAAGACGCTTTCATGGTTGCTGCTGAAAAAAATATAACTGCTTTTGATGGTACAGAACTTGGAAACATCATTAATAATGCTTGTAAAACGCCTGGAATAATTAGTGCCCATTACTTAAAACAGTTAAGGATAATATAGAAATGAAACTTTATTCAAGTGCATCATACTTATTTAACCAGATAAAATTTAATAAAAAAAAGTAGTTGAATTTTTAGATATAATTTAATAAAAAAAAGTAATTGAATTTTACAAGACTTTTTTTGAAATTATTGTAAATAAACTGTTTTCTTAAACGTTATTGTTATACCAATCTTATAAAAATCCGAATAAATTGGTTGCTTTTGTTTCAACTGTCTTTTTGATGATGTTATTGTCTTAATATTCAAAGATTTTGTACTGGTCACACCGTGACGTAACGGTGTAATGTAAACTTCGTTGATATATTTATGTGGTGCCTCCATTTAGATTTATAAAACATTTTAAAAATGTTAAGAAACTATTATAACACCTTTTAAGTATCCAAGACATAACAAAAAAATATTTCAAAATATCCAAAAGAGCCATTTCTTCTAATGGCGAAAAATGCTAGATAATTTTCAAGTTTATTAAATATTCAAACTAAATAATTTTGTTTTTAGAAACTGTAATGAATATGAAAAATTTTTTAATTTTAAATGCGCTAAAATCTGATGCTTTTCCCAAAATAAAAGTCAAATGTCATCCCGTGACAACGTGGGATAGCCGTATACCGCTCTTTTATTAATTGCCATCTAAACTATGCTAATTAAAAGTAAATTAGAACATTATTGTCAACAGAAACATGTTGCACAATTTATTAAATTTAAACATCGTTTTTATCATCCTCAGCCTCTTTTACTTGAAATTAATATTCTTAATATATATCAACTTAATATTTTAAATGTATTTTGTTTTATGTTTAAATGTATATTCACACATCTTTTTACAATTTATATTAAATATATATTATTTCTTATATGTTTTTAAGTTTCTTTAGTCTTATTATTAATACTTTTAAGAAGTCTTGCATCGCAATTTATATATACGAAATCATTTATCTTAATTTATATATACATTTACTTTACTTACTTAACTATTGTTTTGTAATATATTTATTTAATACGTATATGTATCATTTTAGGTATACCTTTATACATTTCTTATTCTAACAAGTTATATATTTATATCTTAATTGTTTATATAAATATTTGCTTTGCAAATTCAATTTTTGTTATGTAAGTTTGAATTTTGGCTGGGTAATGTATTATTCTGCTGGTACAATAAATAATTTGTTTTTTTCTGTTATATTCATAAGTTTATATTTGTATGTGTTATTTATATGTATGTGTATTTGTATGTATACGTATTTGCATGTACATATATATATATATATATATATATATATATATATATATATATATATATATATATATATATATATATATATATATATATATATATATATATATATATATATATATATATATATATATATACCGAGATATTAATCGAATTTTTTAAATAATTTCATCAGTTGTATTTTTAGCCATTTTATTTATCCGATTAGCTCGTGAGTCTTTGTTATTTTTGTTATGAATAGCATTAAGCTCCTTTATTTTTCCATTTATAATTTTGACGACAACTTGGTCAATGTCAGGAACCTGAAAGCTGCTAAACCAGCAGCAGCTCCTCAAGTACAAAAGAAATCTAAAATAGCTCATATTGTAAAAAGACAAACAAAATTAGTTGATTTTCTTAAACTAAAAACATCTTTAGCACAGACGCGCGAGTAAAAGAAATCTAAAAAAGCTCCTATAAAGGATAAAACAAAATTAGATGATTACTTTAAACCAGCATTAACTCAGTCGGCATCAAAATCGAAGCTTCCACTAAAATCTGAGCTTCCACCAAAACCATTTTTACCAAAAAACAAACCATCTACTATGAAGAGTTAGAAAAATTATGATGGTGAAATAAGTTGAAAAGAATTTAGCGACGAACTTGATAGGTTAAATTTCTACGATGGGCGGGTAACGTCAACGTGAGTGACGGTTGACAAAGCTACCCTTAAATGAGCTAACCCCATGCCAAATCTGTTGTAAAACTTACCTGCGAGAACGCATAAAGTTTGCTGAAGTATTGAATTATTATTAAGGTCTACTTTTAGAGCTTCATGATCTCCGATTGGAAACAATCTTTTACGAGTCCGGTGTAAGCAAGTGTCGCCATATTAATAACTCCAGTTCCCATGTTACGACCCATTTGCTCTGAATACTTTTGATAAAGATCTGTAATTTCCTTAGCAGACATTTTAGATCTGTAGTTTCCTTAATTCCTGTAATTTAGCTCTTGGAGAGTAAAACTTGTATCGCAAGCAATTTCAAACAACCGCCAATTGCCGCAGCAATTCTTGATCTGTAAAGTAATATAGAAACATCTTCTGCTTCTTACTCAGCTGTGAGAGTGTTTTCCACAAGTTCATTGTCCATAGGAAAACCAATTAAATCTTCCAAAATGTTTTCCATCATACGCTTTTGTATATATTTTAACAAATCTTATTCTGCAAGTATATGTAACAACTATACTTAAAGTAAAGACGCTAACACAAAAAAATTAATTATTGTTAATATCATAATAGCTTTTTCCTGAGCGGTTTGGTGTAGTAAGGATTTTGCAAATAGTTTAGATGAGAGGTGCAACTATATCATTTCCACTTCCAAATTACTAATTCCATTACCGAAAAAACATTGATGACAACGCACTAAACCACTGAGCTATCAATCATTTGCGTTTAGGAGAAAAACAAACCTAATTATAAATCTCTTATAAGCTCTACGTGTGCACATGTTAATTTTTTTCCTCTTAAAGCATGAATTATTTTACTAAAAAATATTGAAGCAAATTATAAATAGGTATAGAAATGATTGGTGTGGAATAGAATTGGTATGTTTGATAAAGACCCATATTTTACGGATCCGTAAAGCTAGGATATATGTATAAGAAAAAAGTATAGAAAAGGTCGCTGTTGAATAGACTTACAAAGACCCATATTTTTAGGGGTCCGGTCAGCTAGTAGTGTTTAATATCTTTACATATGTTATGTATATAATATCTATAAAACTTCAAAAGTGTTTTATTCTGTATTTTAAAAAAACTGTCAAAGATTAAAAAAAAAAGGTTGTCAGTAATAGGATTCAAACCGCGGCGTTTTCATCTTGAAGATCTGCAAGCTAACCACTCAGCCACGCTGGCATGTTGACTAATTAAAAATTTCAAACTATATAATAAATAAACAACTTTTTAAAACAGAAATAAATGCTATAGATCAAAATTAAGGAGATGTTAATGCAATGCAATTTCATTGTGAAAGTAAAACTGTAAAACTTGATATATGTTTTAGCATGTTTTAACATTACATAATTTGAAGTTGACGTTAGTTAGATATTTGTATACACCTTAGTTCACGTTTTCTTATAAAAAAAAAAGTGTTGCACCGTTTTCTCGCCACTACCTCAGTCTTCTCCGTTTGAAATTCAATGCCAGCGCACAAAAAAGCGCTGGCGGGATGGTCATTTTTAAGTTAACCAGGGCGATTTAAAAAATTCTTTGAATAATAATGCAATAAATAGTAGTTAAAATAACTTAAAAAAAAAAACAGGAAAAAAAACAGATAAAAGCCTTTTTTCATAAAAGTTGAATAAATAAAGGAAACAATATATAGTTGTATTCAACTATGGTGAAGGCCGCAATTGAAGTGAAAACTCAATCAAGACAATTTGATGTCATATAGTCATACTCTTCAATTTGTAATGATGGCAAATGCACAAAAACTAAAGCCATTATAGAGGTGAAGGGAGAACTATTAATTTAGTGGAAGCCTCAGACACCAATTATGTTAGATGAACATATTTTGGACAAACGTGACGAGTCTGAAGCTTTAGAACATTACATAATTTACAATTACAACCCTGTGAAGGATCAGGTAGTCCAAAGTTTGAGTCACGATTCATATAACATTGGCAGTTATATATGGAAATGGCATGTTTTGATACTTCAAACTTTGGTGATATTCGGTGATTTTTTTTTTTTTTTTTTTTTTATCGTTAGTATTTTATTATCGTTACTTTTCATTTGTCATTCAGGCATTAGATATGTTATCATTTGTGACTTACTATAAAATTGAAATTGTCCTTTTCCTTAAAGACAACATTATGAAACGATGTGGAACATAATGACATAGAGGAACGACAGCATGCTAATGGAACATGTGGACCGTGTCCATTCTGGCTGTATATAGACTTAATGACAAAATCTATGACAATTTGTATCTGATTTATAAGATTATCTGTACTATTCTGTGACATAAGTTAAGTGTAAAAGATTGTTTTCAAAGTTAAATTTAATCATGATAAGATTGCCAAAATGTGTCAAATGACCACTTGGAATAATACATATTGATGTCTGTCAAGAAAAGTTTGTTTGATAGGCTTGAGTTCAGATTTAATTCAGAGACCAAAGATTCGCATCTTTGGCCTCTGAATCTGGGTCACCAAGAGCTGTCACGCCGCCTGGGACAATAATCCTGATTGGCGCCCTTATTTCTCAACTTTTCCCTATATTATATAAATCGCTAACATGAAAAAGGGGATATTTCCTGCAAAAATTCACATAACATGTTCTCTTTTTCAAGTTAGCAATTCATATATGAAGGACTTTTTTTTTTTTTTTTAAAGGTCCTGCTTTGAATTGAGCAAAACGCTTAAAGAATAGTTTTTACAATACTTTGCACATCAACCTTTACTTTTTTAATTCATTTTAAATCGATTAGTTTGTGATTTCAGTTTTCATGCTATAATTTATTTTCTGGAAAGTTGCGAATCAAGCCGTCTTAACAATACATGTATGTTGGGAGAACCTCTTGATTATTTGCCTAGCTGGTAAAATATATTTAGAACAAAATTTAAAGTATACAAGCAATTTAAATGTAAAATCAATCAGAAGAAAACTTTGTTTTACTTATGGCAAACAAAATTACACAAATCATAAATTCTAGATTATATATTTAAAAAAAAATTCGCTCATACATTTAGGTATCTATATCTGGAAACAGAGTTTATTATATAAATAACAATCAAGAAAGGAATACATTTCGCCGAATAAAATATGTGTGTGATGCTGTGGGTTTGGGATGGCTCAAATTTACTTATTTTAATGTAAAAACGCGAATTTCATTTAAGCGTAAATTACATTGCATAACTCATATCAAAATATTTATTTTATTTACACTTAAAAATAATTCTTTTTTTTTTTTTTTTTTTTTTGCCATAAATTATATAACAAGACTATATAAATAATTTTTAAAAATAAAAGTAATTTGAATTAAAAGACTGTTTACTTTTACTTGCAAATGTAACTAATTTTTAATGGTAAATCGTGTAAAGTAATTTCCTTTGAAAAGTAATTTGGGTTATGCAAGAAATTTAAATCAAAATGTGATTTATTTTTTATATGTAAAAAAAGTTATTTTTGAAGTAAACTAGTGCTAATAGGGGCTCCTAAATAACAATTGATTTTTAATTTCATTTTTTTGTTGAGCAGAAATAGGTTAGTGGCCATAATATAACTTTGGCGGGAGGGGGAGGAGAGGGCATAATTTATTGCTTTGCTACTGGATGCTACCCATGCATGCAAACCTTGACTAAGTCAAGGTTTGCATGCATGGGTATAAAAAAACCTTGACTAAGTCAAGGTTATTAACTCAACCGATTGCTTCTAAGTCAACCGATTGCTTCTAAATCAACCAATTGCAAGTTTGATTTAAAGCTTTTTTTTTAACTGTAGATTTCTGCTGGTTGACTATTCCATCTATCAACAACCCTATTGCTGAAAAAAAATTGCCTTTTCAAACAATTTCTGACCAATTCAGGTTTCATTCGATGTTTTGCTCCTCTAACGTTATATGCAGGACCTGATGAACAAATAGAGTTCATCGTTTGATTTTGTTTAATATCAATTATTTCAATACCTTTAAATATTTTGAATTGCTGGATTAAGTCGCACCTTAGCCTTCTAGTCTCCAAAGCAGTCAAACCCAAAATTTCCAAACATCGTACTCAAGATGTCTTAATTACGATACCATATTGGTTGCTCTTCGTTGAACTTTTTCTAGTTTATTAATATCTTTTGTATAATACAGACTCCATGCTTAAATCAAAAACTCTAAATTTGGTCTAACATTCGTACAATATAGTGTTTTTATTAGATTTTTGTCCTTCTACTTGAATGTATTATTTAGTAGTGAGAGCATACTATTTGCTCTACTAGCTGCATATTTTACATGTTTGGACCATTTCAAATCACTTGATAAACATTAATGTCTTTTTCTAGTTTTGACTTTTCAATTTTTTAATAATGTATTGTTATTGTTCATAAAATACGAATATTCATTATTATTTTAACCAAAGTGCATAGTTTTACATTTTTCAAAATTTAATCCTAACTTTCATTTTGTAGACCATTTGTTAAGTTTATTTACATCATTTTAAAACAATTGCGAATCATTTTGAGAAGAAATAGGCGCAATTATCTTATTATCATCAGCATATAAACAAACATTAACAAAATTTTCTGGTAACCCATTTATAAACACCAGAAAATGGAGAGGACCTAGAGCAGGTCCTTGAAAATTAGGATTAAATTTTGAAAAATGTAATCTAATAGGTTCGTTTTACAGCTCTTGCTTTTCATAAAACCATGTTGTTTATTTAAAAGTAAATTATTTTGTATGAGGTGTTGCATGGTACAATCAATTATTATTCTTTTCAACATTTTACATGCTATTGAAGTTAACGAGACTGTAGTTAGATGCTTTTAATTTGCTTCCTTTTTTAAATAGTGGTACTACATTTGCCTTCTTTCACATATCTGTTTCTATTGATTTTTTGAACACTAAATATAATGGGTATGATGTTAGCGAGCTGCATTCTTTTAAAACATAAGGATGAACAAAACTAAAACCGATTTTGACTTATCAAGTGCTTTAAATCTAGTATGAATATCATTTTGTGTTATTAAAACTGTGTTTAATAATAAATTTGAAGGCATATTATGAAAATCAATAAAACTTGCTCCATTATCATTAACATACACAGAATGAAAATATCTATTTAGTTCAGTAGCTATAGCGAATTGATCATTAATGAATTCCCGATTTTCAATTTCCAAAGATCAAATTGCTTTATAAATATAACAAATGAGAAGAAATCAGTTTTCACTAATTTCTTCTCATTTTATATATTTATAAAGAAATTTAGGATTTGATTTAAACTTGGTAGCTATAGTACTTTCTAATTATTTTATATTATTCTTGATATCATTTTTTATTCTTATTTTCAACTTATTATACTGAGTTTTTGTTGATTCATCATTCCAGCAATTATGTTTATTAGCAAGCCATATATTGTTTTAGTTCTTATTTTATGTTTCAATTCAGTAATCCATTAGTTTCTGTTCCTTTTATTTTGATAATTAATTCTTGGGATAAACAGATTAGTTGCATAACTGTGATGATACAAAAATAAGTCATACATTTCATTTATAGATTTATTTTTAAATCCATTTTCCTAATCTACATTATTGAAATTACTTGATAATAATTCAGAATTTCCTTTTTTGATATAATCTAATGGATTTCTTACGTTCATTAGAAGACTTAAGATCATTTATTAGATAACAACACTTTAATAAACGATGACCCTGTTTGACATTACCTTAAGAAGCTAAGCGAGTTATAGAAACAACTTTATTTTTATCGTTTGTAATAATAAAGTCTAGAATATTAGTTGAATTGTTGTTTGCTATTTGGAATGTTGGCTCACATACATATTGAAACACAAAACAATTTTCAAAACATTCAATAAATTTATTAGTTTGAGATTCATTATCAGTCTCTGAAAAAGGATAATTATTATCAGACCAATCTATTGTATTATAGTTGAAGTTGCCTGTAATAATAAGATCGCTGTATTCTTTCTGATAAATACTCGTTTTAGCAGCATTAATTATTAGCAAAACAAAGTTATTGTACTCATAAGATATATCTAGTGGTCTGTAAATGCATCCTATTAGCATTTTTTATTTTTAAATCATATACAAGTCCATATTTGTTCAATAAAATTATCGTTTAACTGTAAACTATTTGTTTTAAACTGATTAATACATTGTTTGACATATATATAAACACCTCCTCCATGAGTATTTCTATCACTTCTGAAAATATTATAACTAATTATGTTTACATCTGATTCTGTTTTAAACCAAGTTTCTGTAACTCATCAATCTTAAATCACATTTCTTACGCTCATGAAAGTTTACTAATTCAATATCTAGCAGTCTCTTATCGCTCAGCAATTTATTTTGTGAACCATTAAACTAATTTTATTGTAAGCTTCATAGTTAAAATATCTTATGTGATTTAAATCTTTTTTGGTATTTAGTTGCTATTTTTTTTATTCTTACTATCTTTTCATTTCTAACTCCAAAGTAGTAGTTTGCCGTGTCAATGTTGTCATTATTTCGATTTTTACACTCTTCTATTAATAGCTTTGATTTGTACCGTTCAGATTTAGTTAAATCTGAACGGTAAGTACATTTTCGTAGGTTTTATCTTTCTTCAATTCCTTGGCATTTTTTAAAACAAAACTACGTTCCTATTTATCAGTTAATACAACAATATATGGAGCTTTATATCCATTTTTTGACTTTAATTTAATAACATTTTTGATTTTGACATTGACCTCCAACATTTGTATGATTATATCAATATTTTGTTTATCTTCTTCAACTGCTTTGACTTGATAGGAAAAGTTGGTTTATAACTTTTTAGAAAGAAAGACTTTGTACTAAATAGATTTAAAAAAGCATTTTTTTGATTTACTTGTTTTAGTATTAATTTTTTTGTTGGGAGGAAATCAGTAGCCCTGATAAAGGTTTAGCTTAAAGGGGCTGGGCATATTTGTAGCTATGCTGCTGCTTTTGGCTTCTCTTATTCAGCGTGGTCGATGTTAACAACCACTTTAATAGAAATGAAAAATAATTTTTTTGTTTTTTTTGTTTATTTATTAATAGTTATTCATAAAACTTGTTGTCTGGAATGAACTAGTTTCAGTTAGTCTATTCCAGACAACAATATTCCAGTAAGTTATTTCCAGGAATAACTTTTATTTTGGTTAGATTGGTTTTTAACAAAAACCACACTTAACAAAAGAAACCAAAATACAAAACTTAGAACAAAATTGCAAAATGCAGAGCTATTTCCACAGTAAGAACAATCACAACAGAATTTTCACACTTTTAAATAAGTAATGCAAATAATATCAAGATTAATTGAAAAAAATAATTAAGTTAAAAAGTAAAAGTAATTAGGGGACGGGAAGGGGGCAAGTTGATATATGGGCAAATTGATACAAAGCTAATAAAACAACTATTACACTAATTGTGCAAATAAAATATGGTACAGGAAATAGCTTTTTAGTTCCCTAACGTCCGATGTAAAAAGATTTCCGCTCATTTTGAAGTTGATCAAGGTGGGAAGCATTTTGTAAATTGATCAACTTTTGAAAAAAACTGACAATGTGTTTCGAAAGAGATTTTACAAAAAAGTACATTTAGCTTATCAACCCTTTCATAAGTTTAAGAAAACATTGCTAAATGATTTTGCATTGTCATTTGTTTGTTCGTTGCTTCTATTAAAATTTAACTCGGATTTAATGCAACGCGATCTAAAGATGCAGACCATTTGGGGTAAATTGATACACTGTATCATCTTACCCCATTGGTAAAGCTTTGAATATAGGCGAAAATATTTTTGTTTATGAATTTGCATTAATGCAATTAAATTGTTTGGTGTAGACTAATGTTTTTTTTTTTCTTGCAAAAAATAATAGTAAATAGGTAAATAGATCTAATAAAACAGTGTTAAGGCTATGGCCTAATTATTATTAATACCACTATTTAAAACAATGATAATGTATAATAATATTGACTAAAACGTTTATTAGCTAAGTTATGTCTAGGTTGGCTAGGGGAATTATAGGGTTTTGCTAGGTCTTGCTTTGGATCTAATAATATTATGGCATACATTTTTAGACAATATTACTTTTCATCATGTCATCAATGACTTTTTTTTGTTACTTATCACTTTGTATAAGCTAAATAAAAAGCATATTACTATTACCATAAAATATTGAATATAAGCCTCTCTTGGAATATATAGCCAATGTAAAAACCGCAATTTAAATTTGGAATTTTTGATAAAAAAAAACACATCTTTTTTTAGTTTATTTACCTAATCTTTTGTGTTTCTCTACCTGTTTACCTAATCTTTTGTGTTTGATTACTTAATTAACTTTTTAAAGCTTCATTTTTAAGTCTTATTAAATGTATTAACTTGCCCCATGGTGTGTATCAACTTGCCCCAGCATTGGGCAGGTTGATACACAAATCTTTACTTTACTTTTTGTGCTGTATTTATTTTAATTATGTTTCAATCAAATAAAATTGTGGTACTAAAATATGCAGGGTACTTAGTGGAACATATACAAGTTATTATTTCCACTCTAAATATAACATTTAGCTTTCAATGTCAGAAAATGTAAAAAGTGTATTAACGTGCCCCCTCTCCCCTATATTAAAAAAAATGGCTAATTTTCATAGCCACAGCTAGTGCATCCAATACCGATAACATTTTTCAATACCGGTATTTCGGTACTGAATTATTTCAATACCCGTAATACCGGTATAATACCGGTATTATTTATTATTATTTTAATTAATCATAATATGAATAAAATCTCAAATAAATAGTAAAACTTCTTTGATTTAACATGCTATTTTATTTTATATCAAAATTACAAATTTTTCATTTTTCACTTTTTTCTCTTTTGTAAAGTATGCCTGTAAGAAGCATTCAGAGTATCATCTTTAAGAGATGATCGTAATTTTGTGACAATGTTGCCACTTGCTGAAAATCCACTCTCCAATTCGACACTTGTTGGCTTTACAGTTTTCAAGTATTCATATGAATTTTGCAAATATACACCGCGAGTTTTTCGATCTTCGAAAACTACCATCTCATTGTGTATAGTTTTTGATAAGTTATTCGAAACGTTCAATCTTTTCTTATTGTTACATTTCTTATTACTCAAAATTGCCATTGTAAAGCTTTTATTTTAATGACAAGTTTTCAGCGTTGTCAACAGAATTGCTATCAGAAGATACACTGGTGGAAGGATTATAAGCTCGCTGACTAAGCCGATCATTCAGTCGAGCAATGGTATTTATAATAGCTGATCCAAGTTTTCGTAACGTTGATGGCCTTTGTGCAGATAGTGCAGTAAGCTGGGAAAAAGTGTACATCGCTCATTGATTCGTCGCACTAAAGTAGCTTTTAACTTAACAGCTAAATCTGTGTCTCCAATGTTATTTATCATGAACATTAGTGTTGTATCGGCTAATAATAGTGTTGCATCATTTCGACACAATGCTTCCATAGCCAATTTTACTGGCGCAAGACACTAAACAACATCTAAAATTGAATTGAACTCCTTATCAGTTATTCCAATTTTGGATTTAAGGTCAATCAGCGACTTGCGATTACAGTTTTTCAATTTCACAAAAAGTTCGAGCATAGTGTGTAAGCTACTCCAGCGAGTTTTGGAGTCAAGTATCAATTGAAGACCTTTACCAAATTCCTCTACTGTGTATTTTTACACAGTAGAGGAATTTGGTACCTTAGTGATAACGGCTGCAGATCATCAATCAGTTCATTAGGATCATATTTTTCACTCATTACAACTTGAAACCCGCCGGAAAAGTCTTCTTTATTGTCATTGCTTTTGTTTGTGTCATCGTCAGTGCTAATATCCTCATCACTTTCACTGATATTGTTGCAATTGCAGATAACTTTCAAATTTCTTTTTGCACAAGCTGACGGTATTTTATACAAAATTTCTTGAACACCCAGTTGAATGCCATGCACAATGCACAACTGTTGTTCACAATTACTCAAACGTCTCACTTTCTGAATTACGAAAGCTCCATCAGTAGTAATACACACAATGTCTTCATCATAGTTCAGCATAAACTGTGTCAACACTTTTTAAACTAAATTAATGCATTTTTCTGCAGGCAGTGAACCAACAACTCTAGCAAATCCAAGGCTCCAAAATTCGTCCTCGGTGTGAACGTTTACATTTAAATATCTGCGATTTAAAATTGATGTCCATTCGTCAAATGTCAAACTGAATTGCATCCCTTGTGATTGAAGGTTATTAAACTTAAATATTACAGTTTCTTTGATTGTGCCTGCGTATTTTACTACCATATTTTGAATTGTCGTCGCCGAATTTGGAACAACAAACCCACAAACTTGTAGCGATGTTTTCAGCTCTGCTGACGTGACAAATACGCTAAAAGGACAGTCAATCTAGAAAAAACTGATCAAGGACAGTCAATCTAGAAAAAACTGCAGGCAAGGAACTGTCGTGTTGATTTTGTAAAAAGTCGGTGATCTGAGGTTTGGGTTTTTTGGCCGTTGGCAACGGTGCTAATGAAAACGAAACCGATGTCGATCTTGGACCAATTTTCTCTTCAGTAAGTCAATTTTATGGTTAGTTCTGAGATGGGTATGCAGTCCACTAGTACTGCCACCATTTGATTTTATCTCTTTGCTGCTTTTTTTACACTTTGCAAGTTGATTTTCTTTATCACATAGAAAATAAAACCACACAGAATTTTCGTCAACTCGTACGCCGGTACTGAACTCTTTGAATACCTTTTGGGACATTTCATGTGTTTCTGGACTTTAAAGTAAATGAATTCATCAGACATAAAGTATTGATTATTAGTTCTTAATTAAAAGCGCACAATTTTTTTTTAAATAAAATTAATCTGAATTTTCAATTTTCTTAAAGTAATTTTCTATTTGCATTGAGTTAGCATAAGTTTTTTATATTTCCTATTCACATAGCGTATCCACGTGCGCATGGTTAAAATAGTAAACATTCCTGGAATGGAATGGAATAACGGCTGATTTCTATAATGGAATTTCCATTATAGAAATCAGCGGTAACGACTTCAAACTTTTTATTCATTGCGTTAGTGCAAAACACAAACACGTGCTCAGCGAGTGACATAATGCTAATATATAATAAAATAATATATAATAAAAATAATATATAATAAAATCTCTTTTAATAGAAGACATAATTTTAATTTTAAATTAAACAAGTTTTATCTTTAATTAAAGATTTTTATCAATAATTTTAGATAAAAAATCAACTTATCACTTTCTTCTCCCAAACTCTTGAGCGAGCGTGATTTCATAATTTTATTACAAGCTGAACGAACGTTGCTAATTGCGCCTGGAAGTTTAATACCGGTATTAGACTAACCCAATACCGGTATTTCGGTACTTTAAAAAGTCCGGTAATACCGGTATTCCGGTATCGGTACTACCGGTATTGGATGCACTAACCACAACATCAGCTTAGTTTAATTTATTTAATATAGTGAATTTAGGAGGAAGCACAATGATCTGAAAAACTTGATTTTTGGCCAAAATTTAAAAAAAAATCTGTAATTTTTGTTATTTTTATTATTTTTAAACACAACATTGTCCAGGCAATTCAAAAATATATAGGTTTCATATTTTTTCTTGAAAGAAAAGTCAATAACCGTATCTTAGAGCGATTAAAAACCGATGAATAATTTCTTGCAAAAATACAACATTTTTTCATTTGTTTATAAATCTAAATTTATATGCACATATGTATTAATTGTTTTTAAAACAAATTTTATAGTATAGAGTTTAACTTGAAACAATAGTAACTTTTTATTATTGTATATATATATGTTTTTATTATTATTATTTTCTCTTAAACACCCAGTAATAAAATTATAGGTAAAGTAATTTATATTAAAACAGTTACAAATTAAATTAAGGCCAGTCTTAGCTCTTCAAATATTTGTCTTTAATGCCAATAACTAGACTGACGGTTAGGTCTGTTTTAGGAATATTCTCCTCCATCATTGTTTTAAATTTTTTTCTTTGTTCTTTTAAGTTTCATAATTGGAACGCTTCTTTTAATATTGATTTAGTATCAGCTTGCAGTTTTTCTTGAGGTAGTGTGAATTTAATTTTTTTACCTTCTATCATGCATTGAAAGATGTCTACGAGTTTTACAAATAGCAATCACTTAGTTTATAAATGATTTTTTTATTTTGCGTTGCCAGTAATTGACTAATTATCAGCGAATAACAAGTTTGATTTTTCATTAGCCTAATTAATAGGTTTACTTTATTTCGAAGAAGAGTAGTTGAAATATCTTCTATTTTAAAAAAAGAATGTAGGTAATTTTTGCTATACTTTGAAATACAAAAAAATGATTTTAAAACTGCTCTTCCAACAGCGTCTATGTTTCTTAGAAAACTAATGTCATAGTCGCATAGCGTAAGGTCATATATAAGCAAGGTATTGTATAAATGGACTATTATTGACGGCTGACAAAAACGAATTCCACTGTCAATTAGAGCTATTGCAAACGATTGAAACTGCGTTATAAATTCATTTAGATTTGTTTTTTGAAGTGTTGCGATTTTGTTTTTGTTGGTACCGTTATCCCATTGGAAACCCAGATGTATTAATTTATTTTGGAGATGTATATAAGTTGCGTTAATTTGAATAATTTTGTTGGAAATTGAACTTTCACCAGAGATCAGAAATTCCCTTTTCTCAGTGTTTAGCTTGATAAAGTTTAATATTCCATATGTTTGAAATCTAAGTCCAACAATCTCTGTAATTTTGCTAAGTCCAACAATCTCTGGTCTGCAAGAACTGATGTTCTTGCAGACCAGAGATTGTTGGACTTAGCAAAATTACATGATCTGTGTATGCAATGACACCATGTATCAAACACTTTATTTGCATCTAGACTACACATATATAAAGGCGTGTTATTGTTATTATAGTGTTTAATGGTTTCGCTCAATAAAAAGTTGATAAACCTTTGGTACCTCTTGATTCGTTAGAATGCTGTTATAAAATTTAGAGAGCCACAAAAAAAGGTTGTTATTATGACAGTTTTTAAGGTGTTCAGCTGTTACCCCAAAGCTATCTGGGGACTTAGTATTATTTAGTTGTGATATGCAGTTTATAATGTCAGCTGATGTAATAATTACTGAATTAGGCTCACTACTTAGAGGCGGAATTTTAAGAGGATTATGGTTGTTATTTGTAATGAGAGGCGTATTGAGTAGAGTTCGAAAATATTGTTTGAACTCTTTAACAATATCTTTTATGTTTTGCAAATTATTAATCGCAAATAACCGAGTTTTTGCTTTGGTTTTGATTTTACGAATATTGTCCCAAAACTTTTGAGGATTTTTAGTTTTGAGAATTTTTAGTTTTGAGGATTTTTAGTAGATTTTCAATATTTATCGTTTTTTCATGGATTTTTTTGTTGTGGGCTGCTTTAACCGCTTTTCGAAAGTTTTTACGTGCAAGGATGTATCTTTTGTATGCTATGCATTCGTGTGATTTATTACAGTTAGATTTTTGCCATTATTTAAAGTTAAATGAAAGATGTTCTTTGTATTTTTTAAGTTCTGCTGTCCACCACGGTTTTGAATATATACAGTTTTTTTGTTGCTTAAAGCACTGCTATTAAAGCAGTATTTTTGATCATTTTACATGTTTGCATCAACTCTTGTTTCATTTTTTTTCCTCGCTGAAGGTGTAGTTATCCAAAGCTATAGAAAGATTATGATTATATTTGTCGATGAAGTTTTTGTTAACCCATGCATAATTTGGAATATGGTTATATTTTGAAATGACACTATTTATTACGGTTGACAGATTTATGTGTGTAACAACAATATTTGTAGCTATTGGCAAGTGATCACTAAAATTAAAAGGCAAAGAACAACTTTGGTATTTAAAAAAGATAAGGATGACTCTTTTAGAGCTGCGATGTGATCTATATACGATGAGTTAAAGAGAGTTTCTACTGAAAGGTGTATGTTGGACCAGCGCCACTGATTATATCGATAAAGGAGAGTTTATTTGATTTAATGAAACTAGTTAGATGCTTGGAGAACTTATTTGCATAAGTTATTTATGTTTGAAACTAGCATAAAATAAAAGCTTTTTTCTTCAACTTCAACCTCTTCCTAAAACTAAAGTCCGCATGCGTAGACTTGATCAAACTAAAGTCCGCATGCGTAGACTTGATCAAACTAAAGTCCGCATGCGTAGACTTGATTGATGTGATTTTATTAAATCTTAATATGCATATATTATTCAAAAAAAAATCAATTTTTAATCATTTCTTTGTTATTCCGTATTGTACGTATACTTTTTATATTATGGTTTTTTATTTAATGTATTGACTTATATATCTTTAGATCGATTATTATATTGAAAATTAGAATAATAGCTTTGATGAAAAAATAAATACCAAATTTATGTAGTCAAGGGAAACTCGGGGAAAATACTCAAGGACAAAAAAAAAAAAAAAAAAATCGAATATATTCGAATATATTCTATATATCGAAATCTATACAAATATATATATATATATATATATATATATATATATATATATATATATATATATATATATATATATATATATATATATATATATATATATATATATATATATATATATATCATATATATATTTGGGTTTTGAAGCAGCTCCAGAGCTGAAGCCGGAGCTGGAGCTAAAATATTACCTGCTTGAGCTGGCTTTGGAGCCAGTTTCACCTTTTTGATCATTTGAAATATCAAATTTCTATATAGTTATTAATTTAAATAATTAGATTTTTTTAAATATATGTATTTTTTAAAGAAAAAAATATTTCAATAATTACGCTCATTAAAATAATTATAATTCCTAAATAATGCATTTTTTCATGATTTACAAAAAAAAAAAAAAAAAAATTATTTTTCAGACTTTAATTTTTATCCAATTATTTTGTATAATATGTCATGTGGTTCTTATTGTAGAGTATGATAAGTTACTTTAAAACAATACTTCTAAACAATGTCAATGATTGGTTATGGGATCGTCAATAAAGTAAGTAAGCTTTTTTTTATCTCCTCCACCCCCCACCCCCCATCACCATTCATCCTGCATTTTGCTTTTCACTTTTTTAAAATTAAAAGGTTAGGTACTTTTTTTTTACCTAAAAGTACCTACCCTTTTAACCTACCTACTCATCATTTTATGATTTATTGTCTCCTTATTTATTATTGACTCTTCTCCCCCATTTAGTACCTCCTCACATTTATAGTTGACTCCTCTCCCCCATTCGAGTGTACTTTATGCATGATCCTTTATGTACGTACTTTATGGACGATCCTTAATGAAAAAATACTTTGTCTGTGTTAAACCACATGATTCATTTTAATATTTTTTATTAGTTAAAACATTTTAAAAATAGATATAAACATGTGAGTTCAAAATAAAGTTGTTAAAGGATTTAAACGTTTTTTTTTTTGATATTATTGATATTATTTTTGTTTATACTGATTTTTTATTATATCTCTTATCTTTAAAATTTGTCATTTACTTTATTATCATACTTTTTTATAAAAATAGCTTTAAAATCAAACGATCGTGAGAGGTTTCTAAATAAGTATTTTTCAGTTGATAAAACAACAAATCTGGTTACATGTAAGATTACAGAAAAGTTAAATAATAAAGTGATTTCATGCGCAATTCAAATAAAAAATCAAAAGTTTACAATATGAAACGGCATTTGGAAAAATCACATCTATCAGAATATAAAATTGTTGAATCTGAAATAAGCCTTATGGCCCAAAGAAAATCTTTATCACATTCACAAGATTTTAATACTAAAAAAACTAAACAGATTACTTTAGATTCTTTTGTTATTGTTAGCAGTTGAACAATAAATCAAGTAGGTGCTTAAACTTTTAAAATTGGAATTATTAAGATGATAGTGAATAATAGAGTTTTGTTGAAAACATTTGCGGATGAAGGATTTCAATTGGTTACAGGCCAATTAGGTAAAACTCTTGGATTCAGTACCGGACACAATTCTGTACGCAATTTGATTAACGAATTTGCTGGAAAAAAAAAAGCTGAAATAAAGGAAATATTGTTAAAGAAATTTATTTATGTTAAAAGAGATGCAGCCACTCGACACCAAAATAACTATGTGGAAATAAATATTCAATATTATTATGGAAAAAAAATTTAAAAATTTTGGTACTGATAGATACACAAGGACAGCACAACCCTATTGCTATCAAAAAAATGGCGGAAGATACTCCATATAGATTTGGTATCAGCAATGATCATAGAGTATTTTGAATATTCATCACCTGAAAATTTTTCAGGTGATGAAAATTTTTCAGATGATGAAAATTTTTCAGGGGATGAAAATTTTTCAGATGAAACTTTCTATGATTAAGAAAAAGTGGAGTTTTTACAACAAGATACAAATGAAGAAGAATGTGAAGAAGCTCAGGAAGAAAATTTAGCCTTTATCAACCCAGAATGGTGTCAACAATTGTCTACTGACATTAAGCTGATGTATTATTCACACTTTGCAGCTAGCTATTCGTATGATTTAAAAAAAACATACCTTGCCCAACTTTTGGCTAAAGTCCGTTATGTTGTAAAGAAGGTAAGAAACTTAGATACAATATTTTTAGCAAGGAAACAATATAAGGTTGTTTCTATTTTGAATAATAAGACACGCTGGGGTTCTATATTCCAGGTAATTAAAAAATTATTACTTTTGTGTCCAGTGTGAGCAATTTGCTGCAGTTGATAAGATATTCTTTCTACGCCCTGAAATATGGGATAAATCTAGTCATCTTTGCAATTTTTTAAAAAGCCACATGATGGGCCAGTTAATCGACATTACTCCAGGAGATTTTGTAAAGGAATGGTTGAAATTGAAATCTGGCCTAGAGAAGAATCAAGGACTGTTTGCAGAAGATATTTCAAAATCTATGCAGAAACAAGTAGAAAATTTTTTTGATAATGATATATTTTTAGCTGCAGTTTTTGTTGATGCTAGATATAGAATACTATTGCAAGAAAACCAAATATTACGAGCAAAATAAGGCTTAAAAACAATAGCAGAAAATATTTATAAAAGCGATGCCGAGAATATAATAGAAAGTCAAGAAATAAGAAATATGCTTTGCTATCTACAGTACTTCTTTCAGTTTTAAGTGAATCTAATTCCGATGGAGAAGAGGATGAATTTGAAAAGGAGCATGATAAAAAAGAAAAAAGGAGAAGTGTGACCAAAATTAATTTTGGTCACGCTTCTTTTTTTAATTTTTTTTTTTTTTTTTTTTTGATAAAAATACTTTTAATATAAATTTTTTGGACCATTGTAGGATAATGGAAAGAAATGGGACGTTCAAAAGTGAATTCAGCTTTTGAGTGAATTGAAAAATACCTTAAAAGAATACAAGAAGCGTACAGAGTTGTCACTTGTCACATTTAAAAAAACTTTTGATTTGTTTTTTTTTTTCGGAGCCGCTCCGGAGCTGTTCCGGAGCTGGAGCCGAAGCTAAAGCCGAAAATTCGTATGAAACCGGAGCCTGGACCCGGAGTCAGTTTTTAGACCTCGGCTCCAAAGCCCTGGCCTCCAGAATCAAAGAGCAAAGGATTGAATTAAGTAACTTGCTGCACTATCTACATTATGGAGAAAACAAATTAATGCCCATAGATGAAGTTTTTTAAACATCTTCAAATTTTAAAAATAAAAAAATGTTGAAGCTTTAAAATAAATTAAATGTAACAAATTTAAATCATCCAACAAATTCCTTGGACAACGTTGAATATATAGTAAGTCAAGAAGATGATGAAATACCGAAAAGCGCAGATAATGAAATGCCGAAAACTATTAGTGAGCAACTAAATGAAGCTCTAGGTTTTTTAGCAGCACCCAGAAATTCTTTGTCAAGATTAGGCGAAACTCTTACTTCTAAATTATCGAAAGAAATGTCATTGTTTGAAAGTGGTTGTACTCGGGGTGATAGTCTTATGATTTTTTAATGACGATTAAACCAACGAGTGTAGAATAAGAAAAGGCATTTTCCTCAGCAGGACTATTTTGCAATAAAATAAGATATCGCTTAAGTGATAACAGTTTATATAGTTTGAGCTTTCTGCGAGCATAATTTCTAAAGACAAAATTAATAACTTTATGTACAAGTTTTATTCAGGCATTATTTTATGCTTTAAAACTAAAAGAAATTTAATAAAGTTACACTTAATTAAACTATGACTTTTCTTTTAGTTTTAAAGCATAAAATAATGCCTGAATTTCCCAGAAAATTTCGGGAATTATTTAACCCCGAATTCCGGGAATAGAAATATTCCAGGTTTTTGCAAACCCTAGTTTAAATCAAAAACAAAATACGTTTGAATCAATAACAAAATAAGATGTAAAAAATAACCCAAAACGCTTCTATGCATATGCACGAGAAAAAATTAAACACATACAAAACTACTACCACTTAAAACTAGTGACAATAAAATAATAACCAATTAAAAAGTCATTGCTAATTTACTAATTTGTAGTTTCCAATCAGTATTTGTCAAAGAAAATCAAGATCTACCACATTTTAGCAATAAAACAAGTCAATTATTTGAATGTGACTGGGACCAAAAACTGAAATAAGATATTATACTTAATTATTTATTAGAACTTAATGAAAACAAGTCACTTGGTTGCGATAACATCAGTCCCTATGTGGTAAAGCATTGTGCAGAAGGATTATCCAAACCTTTGTCTTTAATATTCAAGAAATCCATTCATTCCGGAGAGCTGCCAGAATTATGGAAATCTACAAACATTACACCACTTTTTAAAAAAAGAGACAAGAAGGACCCACTCAACTACAGACCTATCTCCTTAACATTGATACCAAGTAAAATAATAGAGAAAATAATTAGAAAAAAGCTGATAGTTTATATAACAGAAAATAATCTGTTAACGACGTCTCAACAACATGGATTTGTACAAAATAAAGGGTGCTTTTCTATATTATTACAACTAAAATTGAAAAGGGTTATTCAGTTGATATATTGTTCCTAGATTTTGCAAAAGCATGCAATAAGATACTTTTTTCAGTCAATTTCTTCAAAATTCTTTATTTGAAAATTTCTTGGGGGAGCAAATGCCCCTGCTTCCCCCCCCCCCCACCCGTTGCTACGGGCCTATATATATATATATATATATATATATATATATATATATATATACATATATATATATATGTATATATATATATATATATGTAGATGTAGCAGCACTCCGTTGCGAGTCAGGCTATAATATAGTCGATGTAGCAACACTCCCTTGTAGCAGCAGGCTATAAGATAGTCAATGCAGCAACACTTACGTATAATTTAAAATTTTTTTTTAATAAAACAAAAACACCACTAATTAAAAAAAACTTTCTAGTCATTAATATTGCGGGTTTTTTAAAAACAATACAATTTAATGTACTTCCGCATTAATTTAATTGCTTTCACATTTCGATGACAATCAAATACAGCTTAAGAGACGAGGTAATAAAAATTGTAGTCGAAAGAGACTTTTTTTTACCATAAAAGTCTCTTTCGACTACACTATAAGGATATATTTATATACATATACATATATATATATATATATATATATATATATATATATATATATATATATATATATATATATATATATATGTGTGTGTGTATATATATATATATATATATATATATATGTATATATATATATATATATATATATATATATATATATATATATATATATATATATATATATATATATATATATATATATATATATATATATATACAGGCCCGCCCAGAGCTTTTGCAATGCCCGGGTCCAAAAGTGTAATGGATGCCCTATCTTACTTCAGGTCTTAAAATGACAAATACAAAATAAATTAGTATAGTTAGTTTTTGTTTACTTTTATAGAAAATCTGAAATCACATTTAGTAAATTTTGGT
>NC_061167.1:21251410-21328910 GCF_022113875.1 Hydra vulgaris
TTTTTACACAACTAGTTAAAGAATTATGAGTTTTGCTAAATTTCAATTTTCTGATAAGAAAATAAATTAATTTATTTAGAAATTTAGACATAGTAAAATGCAAATATCTAATATTATCAGTGTCAAGTTCTGCTTTCGGTAAGGACTCATTATTTGGTCAAATATAATTTCTATTGACTCATTATTTGGTCAAATATAATTTATTAATGAATTTATTTTATGACATTTTGGAGTTATGGCATATAATAAATAATAGGATAGCAGTGGATTATATTTAGAACTCTCTTTAGAAATTTATAAAAGTTTAACTTTATAAATTTATAAAGTTTAATTCTGAATTAAATTCTCTATAAATTTGCAGACTACATTCTTGAATACATTGTCATAAACCAAGCTCACTAAATAGTTGAAGCTGAACGTGAGCTTGTTCTTACCATATTAACATTTTTTTGTGGTTATTAAGATGCTCCCAGAAGTCTTAACAGTCTTATCATAGAGTACCATTGAAGAGCATTTAGCTAAGAAGTTCACGCCTTCTTCCTTACCAATTTTGCTTCTGGGCTAGAGCCGCCGACGAACCCCAGACCTCTTGGTTTTGAACTAGCACTCTAACCACTGCGCTCCGGCTGTTAATTTAACTTCTTAATGTCTATTTTGCAGGTATGATGAAATCCGGGTAATTAACTCTTTGGGAAGGTACATTGAACACAATCAATTTAGTAAGAAGAATCTCATGATCAACTACGTCAAAGGCTTAGGCAAAATCAAAGATTATCGCGATTAAATTTTTTTGTCTTAAGCCAGATTCCAGTCTTCTCTAAGAAATATAATTACGCCCATGTTGCTTTTACCTGAAAAAAAGCCTGATTTTTTTTTTAAGTTGGTACTTTGGCGATAGATGTTATTTTGGCAAGTTTTTATTAATACTCATAACATACTCATTTTATTTTATTTGCGCATTTGTAAACTTTTTTTGGTTGCGTTTGTGAGTCTGATGTTTATAACATAGTTTTGTCTGGGTAACTGTTTGTTTTATTGGGAAAATTATGTGTATTAGTTATCTTTTTAATTTTGGCACCGTTTAAATCATAAATTATGTATAACCATGATCGGTTGAAATTCGGACCATTATAAGTTATGTTTTCTCAAAAACTTATTAATCAGTTCTAATGTATTTTTTTAAATATATAATGATGCTTACATAATTAGTTTTTTATTTGTGATTTGTTTACATCTGATTTTATTTGTGTTTTGTTTACATCTGATTAGTTTTTTGAGTAAAGAATATGAATATCAATTTATTTTTGAAATTTTACATAAAAAAACCCATCGTTCTCATATTAAATAATTTTATATAAAAAACCCATCGTTCTTAAAATAAATAATTTCAAACCCATAATTCTTATATTAAATAATTTCAAAAGCATGCAAAATTTCAAAATCAAAAAACCCGGAAAATCATGCAAAATCAAAATTTATTGCCAAAAAGAAGGCAAATTCTATAGTCGATTCATTTCATAGAAATCAGACTCAGTCACAACAAGATTTAGCTACAATTGCTAAGATGGCCTTACAACAGAATTTCCACTACAAAATGTAATGGTATCTGAAAGCTTAAGAAATTTTTAAAACTACAAGCATAAAAGAATTCGCAGAGCAGAATTAGTGATTAAATATGCTACATATCTAATCTGTAAGTTAGAATCTGTATGTTTTGCAGACGTCATCGCCGCACTGGTGTTGTTCATGACGCTACCTGTCATTTTAGCTATGGCAGAAAGATCGTTTTCAAAATTAAATACAGAAAAAAATTATTTATGCAATTCTACAGACAAAGAATGTTCGCATAATATTTCTATATTAGGAACGGAAGCAAAAACAGCCAAAACTATGGCAATCAAAGAGATGATTAGAGATTTTGCCAATTTAAAATCAAATAGGAAAGATTTACAATTTTAGATATACTGTAATTTGATTTTAGTTAAGCAACAGTTTTTTCTTTTTATCGTCAAAATAAAAATTATTTTTTTCTTTTTATTGTCGGGGCTTAGATAATATTTTTTGGGGCGGTAAAATATAAAGTTTGCTAATGGCGAGCGAGAGCGAACGAGAACGGCGAGCGAGAACAATTGTACTCAGATTGTGACTCAGGATAAAAAATCATGGATAAAGTTTTCCACCTCAAAAGTAGCAACATCTATATTAATGAGGGCTTCAATCAAAAAGTAGAATCATTTAACCTTTGCTAATTCTACTTTGCTAAAGCTGGCTACTTGGTTTACAATGGTTTACAATAAGCTCGTTGTATATGTATTTAATTCAAAAAATCCTGGTGACGTTCAAAAACCAAAATCTGGATCAGATTGAATTTAAAATTATAACTATAATCATATTTCTCTGTTTTTCAAAATTGGAATGACAGAGTATTCATTTGGGATTTTGAAAATATAAACTTTGACCCTTTTCAGGATGATATTATTGATAACTTATCTAAAGAAAATTTTAATATTTTAAATCTCAAATGAACTTAATTAAAACACCATATTTTAGTTCTTTTGACTTCTGTTTTACTTGCAAATATTAGAAGCATGCAGCAAAATATTAAAAAATTGAATAAATTTTATTACGCGTTCGACGTCATACCTCTTTCAGAAACTTGGCATGATTCAGAAAGTTGTCTTAATTTAAATTCAATGGTTTAGATAAATATGCTTATAAAATAAAAAAACTTACTATGTTTATCAAATGTTAACTTTAAAATTCTTTTCATCGAAAGTTTCGATGAAAAGAATTTTAAAGTTAACATTTATTCGTAATAGTTTCGATTTGAAACTATTAAGAATATTTGCAGAAACATAATTTTTAAAGGTAAAAGTGGAAAAAATAAACCATTCGAAAATTTTTATCAAAAGAATTGTTATAAAAATTAATATAAACAAATAAATAAAACTCTATATATTACTGGTGACATAAACCTTGACATTTTGATTTTCCCAAACAAAATGCTACTTTGATATGCTTTTTAAAATGTTACAAAAAAGCTCAATTATTGCAATTGATTACGTCGCTCTGACGTCAAACAAAAATAGTCGCTTTGGCAGTCATATTGAAAGTTGTGATAAATTGTGAAGAATAAGAAGAAATCGTTAAAAAATTATTGATAATTAAGATTCTTATAAGAAAATCATTATGAAGACGTGCCAAATGATGTAATTTTATTTCAGTAAAGAAGTATGTAGTAATATTTACGTCATTTAATATTAAACTTTTTTTGGAATTAAAAATTGTTTTGCTACAGGCTGCAGACGCGAATATTGCATTTTTTGATGTTTGAAATACCTAACTTCAGACATGGAGTAAACTCCAAAAATTTATCTGTTTATACTTGCATCAAATAAGGATGGTTTGTGAAAAATTGCAATGATTGGAGCCTGGTAACAAAAAAACCCTGAAATTTTTGCTACACCTGCCCCAAACTTGAGAGCAACAAGTTGATAAAATATTTTTTATACTATTCTTAATAAAATCTATATTCGTTGATAAATTTTAAAATTCACACAATAATCTTTTAGCGTTCAAAAATTATGACCATAAAAAGTTTGAACCCTCAATTTGAGGGGGTTGCAAATTTTATAATGCCATAATTGTTGAACGCTAAAAGATTATTGTATGAGTTTAATGAATATAAACTTGGTTGAGAATAGTAACAAAATATTTCATCAATTTTTTGCTCTCACATTTAGGGCAGGTGTAACTAAAATTTGAGGGTTTTTTTGTTCTCAGGCTCCAATTATTGCAACTTTTTGCAAAGCATCCTTATTTGACATAAGTATAAACATATAAATTTTTGGAGTCTGTTCCATGTCTGAAAGTTAGGTATCTCAAACATCAAAAAATGCTGAATCTGCGCCTGGACTGTTGTTCAACTTAATTATGTAAATTACCTCGGTGGTAAGGTTAGATATACAAGAAATAAATAGGTTGTATCACGTAAAGAAGTGGTTATAATAGAGTTAAAAAAGATTGTATCACGTGAAGTGGTTATAAAAGATTCGTACTGGAATGGATTTTAACGGTAATTTTTTAATTGTTGTTATTACTTTTTAATTTGTATATCTCTCACTATGACTATTATACCATACGATCTATTAATTAAGTGTTTATATAAGGTACTAGGTAAAATGCGAACTGCGAACCGCGAACTGCGAACCGGTAAAATGCGAACTTTTTTGCGAACCATTGTCCTATTGGTTGTTAATGATGTAATGTTTTATTTCCGTTAAATAATTCATTTAACGGTATATTTTAAGGACTTTTAAGCGAAAAAATTAATTAAAAATAAATAAAAGGAAATTAAGTGAAACTTAAAAAAATACAATATAATATATATTTTTTTAAATTATTTGATAGACTGCCCGCCCAAACCAAACCCTCAGTCGATTTAGCAGCACTCCGTTGCGAGTCAGGCTATAAGATAGTCGATGTAGCAACGCTCTACGCATGTTTTACAGTTAAAAAATAAAAAATTTACTTTAAATAAAGCCTTAAAATAGATAATTAAGAATTGGAGAGTTTTTTTATTATTATTTTTATCATAACAATAATGGTCTCTAAAATATAATGTTTTGGTTTGCAAAAAAGTTCGCATTTTACCGGTTCGCAGTTCGCGGTTCGCAGTTCGCATTTTACCGACAACCTTTATATAAAGGAGCTCTATGAAAAAATTGCAATGACGTGATGTTATTTTTTATCTTCTTTGAGTCCCTATCTGCTTCAGCATTCTTTTTGATTTTCATTATCTTCTTGTAATTTTCTTTATAGATTTTAACGTTATATTTTAAACATTTAATGCAATGTTTTTTAATTCTTCATTAATTCTTTTAATTCTATAGTATTAACTAATTTATGCAAACTTAAATATAATTCTTAATTTCATATTTTATGGTTAAATAATTAATTAACCATAATATAATATATTGTTTATAAACAATATATACAGCTCACGTGTAATCGGAGCACAAGAAATTACAAATAGATCTTGAAAATAGAAGCACCCGTCTCTTAAAATTTCCCTTCTCTTTTTTTTTAAAGGGTTAACAAATTTTTAATTTTTTTGCAGTAGTAAAATGATTTCAGTACTAGGTTACTAATATTAATATTTTTTTGTTATCATTTTTATTTGAGATGTCGTGAATATTCGGTGAATATTCGGTATTCGGCCGAAATGTTTGCAAAAGTTTGGCCAAATACCGAATACCTTAAAAAAAAAAGAGTACTGCCATCAGCAAATAATAAGAAAAATTTACCAAGTTCTATTAGGATATTGCTTTTTGTTTTCTGACCACAACCTGTAAGGGTTTGCTGTCTAATTTAAACGAACAGTTTCATTTAAAATCTAGTTTCATTTGCAATTTAACTTATTTTTTCCACATCTTCACATGTGTGCATATTTTCTTTAGAGACTCGTTTAATTGTTTTATCTGCACTTCTTCTTCTTACGAAGTGGAGATAAATCATCACCGGTGCTATTAGATACCGGTGATGATTAATCCGCGTCAAGCAGTCTTTCGCTAAGAAGAGTTTCATTCTCAGAGCAATAAAAGTTTTTATTTGCTTGCTGTGTTTTAACTATTTACTTGAAATTTGTTTTGGAACGTGCATCAATAAAAAAGGAGGCGCTGAAAGTACGAACGTCATAAGTGCAAACTGACGTAAGTACGAACTTGAATGAGTGTAAACTGGCATAAGTGAAAAGCAGTTGCAAAAACTGGCATAAGTGCAACTTGGTATAAGTGTGAACTAGCATATGTGAGCTAAAAGAAGTTTCAAACATTCGAATTGACATAAGTGCGAATCAGTTGCCAAGACCGCCATAAGTGCGCCTAAAGAATTTATAAGTATTGGCATAAGTGCAAATTGGCGTAAGTGCAAACTAGCACATGTGAGAAACAGTAGCAAAAACTGACTTAATTGTGAACTGGCATAAGTTTGATAAGTTGGCTTATGTGTGAACTGGCATAAATGCGCCAAAAGAATTTTTAAAACATAGGATTTGCGCTTATGCCAATTTTTGCAACTGTTCCGTACTTATGGCAATTCGCACATAATTCAGTTTGCACACATGCGAGTTATTGCAAATTTTTTCACCGCATTTACGTTAACTTGCATTTACGCCAGTTTGGAATTATGCCAATGTTTGTCAATTATTTTGGCGCACCTTCGCCGATTTCCATTTATACCAGTTCACGGTTATGCCCGTTTTTGCAACTGCTTTGCACTTATGCTAGTTAGTAGTTATGCCAATGTTTGCAAATTCTTTTGGCCAATTCACATTTATGTTAGTTCACACTTATGCCATTTTTTGCAACTGGTTTGCACTTATGCCAGTTTGCACTTATGACAATGTTTGTAAATTCCTTTGGCGTACTTACGCCTATTCGCACTCTTGCCAGTTAACACATAAAATTCGCACTTACTTAGCCTCCCGATAAAATAGACAACCGTATAACTGATATTCTCATTAAAGTTAAACCATGCTTTAAGTTCAAATTATAGTCAAAATATCGTTTTTAATAAGTTTGGAATTCTTTGTGCTATATCTATCTATTGCAACTTCTGAAATCACCACAGAAATTCAAGATATAATTGAGCTGGTAATTTTTGTAATCTTTTTTAAACAGTTTGAAAAGTATGCCTTTTATACATAACTGTAGTTAAAACAAAATGATTTATAATAACTAAGTGTAATAATCACTAACCGTGACATTTTTTTATATTGTTTAACTATTTATAAAAATGTTTATATATTATATATATATATATATATATATATATATATATATATATATATATATATATATATATATATATATATATATATATATATTTTATTTATGGTATTTAATTTTATAAAGTATTTTTACACAATAATAATAATATAAATAAAAATAATAACATTAAATATGACCAAAACTATAACAATAAATATAAAGATGTATATAACATAGCGTCGTATTAATGACAACATACTATTGGCACGTTAGAGTTTTTTACCATGATAGGTTTTCGTTAAGAAATACCCAGAGATATTTTATATATTTAGATGGGAAAAGTCTTTTACCTTTAATTTTCACATTAAAATTATCAAATTTTTTAATAAAAAAAGATATTAAAATAGTAAATTCAGTTTTATTGGTATTTTGAGAAATACCAATGATTATGAGAATACATTAATTTTTTTAGGAATTTTGCTGATATTTGACAATGATATTGGTCTATAGTTATTGCAGTCAGGTTTTGAGTCCTTTTTATAAATTTGTTTAATAGATACAGTTTTATAAATATTTTATAAAACTGTATCTATTAAACCAATTCATAATATATTTTAAATATTAGGGAACCAGTTGCTAATGAAAGGTAAAATAGTTTAGAAATAATTGACGAAATATCATTAGCAAGTTTTAGAATAAAGGTCGGAATGCTGTTTATATCAGAAGCCAAATTTTGTTTATATCAAAAATTGTTTATATCAGAAGCCAATTTAAAAAAAAAGAATAAGAATTAACAATAAAGAATAATAAATTATTTTATATATCTTTACTTATTGGTCAGCATCATAATAAAGTTAAATATTGACAAAATTAAATCAAACAAGAGGTAAAGACAAGAATTTTAGGACCCGACTAAATCGACCTTTAGTCGATTAATAGAAAATCTAAAGTCGATTAAATCAATTATTAGATTTTTTCATAGTAGACTAATTTCGACATTCGACTAGTCAACTTTTAGTCGATTTAGTCGAAGTCGATAACAACACTAGTTTGATTTAAAACAAGATATCGAACCAGTCTTATGCATTGAAGATGCATAGAACATTTTAAAAGTAATTTTTAATAGATTCATAAAATTTTTTTAACAAAAAAGACAAGAAAAAAGATATTAAAAGGTATTCTGGTTCATTACCTAGGTCAAACAATAAAAAAAGCAGAGCCCGTTAAAAGAAGAAGCATGAGCCCATTAAAAACCTTCGCTAAACATAAAGCACATAATAAAGAAGAAGCTGAAATATTAATAAGATATTGAACAATTTGATATCTCCTTGTTTAAAAATACGTTGCAATGGCGTTGCTAAAGACCTCAAAATCATATTATGGCCAAAGTACACACGTTTTTACATACTTATTTATTTATTTGAATAAAAATAAAAAATCATAAATATATTCTTTAAACTAAAAGTATCAATATTTGAAAAATTGATTTTTCTAACAAAAATTTTAAAATTTATGTGGGTGTACCACCTTAATGGTGCTTGTTTGTTTAGAAGAGAGTTAAAGCTATTGAAAGATTCTTCATATGATTTATTAGTTAGAAACTTTGGTTAATTTATCTCAATATATTTTCAAGTAATCATTCTTGAATTCTTCCATACTTAGTTTTTTAAAATTTCAAAGAAAAGTATTGCTTTTACGAGAATTGATTTTTCTTTTTTAAAAAAAATTAGTCGAGGAGGCTACTTTAATTGTGGTTACAACCCTCTCCCAGCAAGTACTTGTTGTATTAACGATATATTTATGTTAGATTTTATGTTAGTACGGCAAAATGAAAAGGTTTTGTAACCTAAAATTCTTACGTTAGATTTGCGTTATATTAACATGATTAACGTAACGTATACTTACGTAACGTATATTAACGTAACGCATATTAACGTAACGTATATTAACGTTATATTAATGTAAAATTCTAAAGTTAGATTAACGTTATACTTATGTAAATATAAGTTCAAAAAATTGTATATTCACGTAACGTATATTAACATTACGCATATTAACGTAAAATATTGATTGTAATTGTGTAATGTTAATATACAGTTATATTATATAACCCTGAACCGAAGCCGTTTAGACGCGAATTTGTGTCATGGTTATTATATGAATATAACAGTAAAGTTATATTAACATTAAATGTTCAACACAACTACAATCAATATTCAAAGTTAATATAAGGTTTTTAACCCCTTACAAAGGGTTAGAAAAATAGTTTCGGGGATATTCAAACTAAAAGTACAATAAATGTTTTTGAAGGCTTTTTAAAAGATGTATTCTTTTGTATTATAAATTTACAAAAAACTCAACAACAAAAAAATTGTTTAACAATCATTTGCTTCTTCAATTTTTTTTGCTACCATTAACAAATGGAGAGAACTTTAAAATGCTTCCTATTTGATCTTTTATTTGTGCTTCTGACGAAGACTCGTGCATTAGCTGGATGACTTCTAAAATACAACATGGGACACTGTAAACGGGATGACAAAGTATATTTTATTTATAACTGACTATTTGTTGGATTTGTTGGAGAAATGTGCTATTAATTCCATTAATACAACATTTCTAATTTTATGTTTGGCCCATCATGTTTAGACCATGATCGGAATAGTGATTTGGTCTGTTGAATTGTTGTGTTTAACATTTCTTACCTCAGAAGTTTGGATATCCAACTAACCTTAGATGCTTGTATGCAATTTTGATTTTGTCCCATTTAATAAGCGTTTTATTCATTAAGGTTCTCCTCAAACATTAGTATTAAAATTATTTTTCTAAATTACTTTCCTTTTTTTTTCTATAAAATTTACTCACAATTTAAACAGTTTGATTATCCAGAGTTAAACAAAAATACATACCTGACCATAACATTTTTTGTATTTTCTTTAACACTTTTTCTACCTGCTTTCTTGAGGTGATAAAGCTAAAACATAAATAAAAGTATAGTGAAAAGTTCATGTTCGGAAAAGAAAGGATTAGATTTATTTGGTTGTTTTTCACAATTGTTCTATAAAAGCAACAAAACTTGCTCAACCAAATATGAGACAAAATTATTTAACAAAAAAAACGACTGTGAAAAACTCTACAGAATGTAAATGGCTATTATACACAATTTTTTTTCATCTTGTATAGAGGAGGTACATACCTATGTAGGTGTATGAAGTTCATACCAAATGGTATACCATTCCATTTGGTATGAACGTCATATAACTATATATATATGTGTACATATATATATGTGTACATATATATATATATATATATATATATATATATATATATATATATATATATATATATATATATATATATATATATATATATATATATATATATATATATATATATATATATATATATATATATATATATATATATATGTGTATATATATATATATATATATATATATATATATATATATATATATATGTATATATATATATGTATATATATATATGTGTGTATATATATATATATATATATATATATATATATATATATATATATATATATATATATATGTATTTATATATGTGTTTATATATATATATATATTTATGTATATACATATGTGTTTGTATATATATATAAATATATATATATATATATAAACAGTGACATTGTTAATAGTATGATATATGTAATTAAAAATAATTAAATAATAATACTACCTTATAAAATAAATTGCATGTTATCAAACATGTCGTTATTTTAATTTGTATTACATGCATACACGTATTACATTTATATATATATATATATATATATATATATATATATATATATATATATATATAAATATCAGGACTTTTCCAGGATATTTCCCTAAAAAAGAAAAAATCCAATAACTTTCTATACACATGCTCATATCTGAGACATACCTTAAGGTTGTCATTAAAGAGCATAACATTCGATGCTGCTGTCATTATCTTGTGCGATGAAAGCTGATCGAGTTACGCAGAAAGCAGAACTGTGATAAAATCTCATATAAATGTAATAATCTCTTATAATGCGGTAGTGGTGTAGTGGTAGAGCGCTCGCTTCATAAACGAGTGGTTCTGAGTTCGATCCCCACCACGTCCCTGGTAGTACCGCGCTCAACTCGTTTCTCCGCGCAGCGGCCTTGTTCGTCAAGGTTCGTGTTTTGGATTTATAGAGTTGAGAGAGGGTTATAACCACAAATAAGTAGCCTCCTCGTCTGTAGTGGCCTTCTCGGCCTTGAGGAGGTGAATTAAAATAAAAAATATAAAAGAAGCATGCAAGCTCATAATGTTCTAAAGCACTGATAAATTATTTAATGTCTGGTACTAAGTTTTTAATTTAGAAATTCTCTTCGATTCGCTTATTTATGTATGTTTATAGTGTTGGTAACATTGTACGTTATGTTGAAATTATCTTTTAAAACTCAAAATATGTGTTCACAGAATTTATTGCTGCAACAGCTAAGATCCCTCTCTAAGATTGTAATGCACATGAAATAGATGAAAATAAAACTGGCTGAAAAAAAAAAGGAATCTATGAAGAATACAGTTATTAATTTTTTTAAATCGATTTAACAAAACTAAACAAATTTTACTCTAGGTCCTTCACTTTTAAATGAAATTGGTTTTCCTCCACTTTTTTCCATCTTTTGTTTAAGAACATGGAGTGCAGCATCTTCAACAACTCTTACTATTAGCTGTTAGATTGAAAATCTCAGAAATGCTATTGTTAAAAGTATACAATGATGGTGACAAACTTGGTAAAGATAATGGTGAGGAAAAAAATAATGATTTTGTTACAGATTTTCCATTGCATATAAGCTTATGATGTATATATACATCATATTCTTTTATTACATTGAACTTTGCTTTACATAGAATACATTCAACACTTAACATTTTTATAAGGGAGTTTGGCAACTAAGTCTTCGGGTATTAAAGGTTCGTTACATTTTGGGCATGAAGTTTCATTAAAGAACCTAATTTTAATAATCTCCTCTAAACAGAAAAAACAAAACAAATGTCCACATTTTTTCAAACATACCGGTTGTTTTGGTATTTTACCACATAAACAACATATGCATAGCTGTAAGTAAGGATTAAATTCATTTACCAAATCATTATTGTCTATTTACAAATTGTGTAATGTCAAAATACTTTCCTTTAAAGTACTCAAGATAGAAAAACTCCAAACCTTTTCGCCAATTTTAGGATGGCCAATAAACTTTGTTTTACTCCTTATTTGGAAATTTGAAAAAATAGCACCCTGACTCAGTTTTTTCACATGATGACAAGTATAGCAGTTATCACAATGAGGTGTCCACTTTGTACATAAAAGCAGAGTAGTTGATGACATTCTTTTTATTACTATGTTAATTGTTTTGTAACATTTAGGACAAATTTTTGAAGGATGAACTCCTTCTAAATCTGTTAATTTGACGTGAAACATCTTTTCAATTTTATCTTTTTGGATGGCTCCAATTGAGTAGTTTTTTTTCCCAATAAAACAACCACAAACTCTGCAAAGAAGATTTAAATTTGTGATATGCAAATCCATCTAAAGAAAGAAAGTAATTAATAACTTTTAAGTAAAGAATGAAATTGAAATCAAAACTATTATTTATAACTATTAACTACTAAAATACTATATTCAAATCATAACTCAGCTTTATGAATTTAATTTAAAAAATAAATAAAATTGTAATAAAATTTTCAAGAGCAAATATAATAAATGCTTTTAGTGCTAATACAATAAATACTATATAAGAACCACTGTAAATTAAGTCGAACAAAAATAAGTATTATTGAAAATAATACCTTAAATAAATTAAAAAAAAATCTTAGTCGTAATCTTTTGGGTTATGTTTATGGTTTAGCATTAAGGTATGGTTTTGCATAAAACTCATTTTTTACTGACTTTGAGGTGGATGTCCTAAATACACATTTTCCAAAAAATCTTTAAAAAAAAGTAAATTCAAATAAATAAAGAATTTTCTTTTTTTTTAAATAATCATAAATTATAAGATTGTGACCTTGTAAAAATTTGTATTTGATAACTTTACTTGAGAAAATGTGAATTTTGAACAAGAAAAAAAATTGTGTCCTGAGATTAATTAAAAGAAATGAAAACATATAAGATTTATAAAACTTTTTTTGAAAATACTGAAAAAGTTTAACGCTCAAATATTTAGAAAAATAATTTTGAAAACTATAAACAAACCACAGCAAAATAACTTCAAAAGTAACTCAATTTTATTAGTTAAAATTATTCATATACATATTAACTTTAGTTATTTTTATAAAAAATAGGGTGTCTCTAGTATTATTTAGCACAAAAATCATTTATAAATTCAAAAAATAAAAACAAATAATGCAAATAAAATTGTTGCTAAGAAAGGTTAATTCTGTTTCGAAGCCATTTTGAAAATTCTTCAAATATCAAATATGCCAATGCGCCTGCGTATAATAACCTGGCGCTTTTTAGTAAAGTTTGAACGACCGTGAATTAAGCCCGTTCTCCATTCAGAACTTTTTGCGCTTTAGAGGAGCGGAAAAGTTCTTTGAGCATGCGCAAAAAGTTCTGATAGGAGAACGGGTTTTAAAAAACTGTTTGCGCATGCTCAAAGAACTTTTCCGCTTCTCCAAAGCGCAAAAAGTTCTGAATGGAGAACGGGCTTTAGATAGAAACGTTAAATTACTTCCAGGGGAGGAAGCGAAACTGCTTCACAATACCGCTGAAATGTTTAGCGAGTGGGCTTTATAATTTTAATTAGTATCTAAAACAGAAAAAGTAACTTTAAGTTTAAATATAACGAGTTTGTAAGAATGGTTGAAGCAAAAATAATTTAGTATAAATAAGTTAGTAAACCAATTTCTAAGAACTTAAAACCTTTTCTTTTTGGGGGGAAAGAACCAGTTATCGAGTACACTAAGGGAAATAAATTAGCGGTTAAAGTTTTTTTGGGCGGACGTGTATTTCAGGCACCCCCCTTTAGTAAGTCCGTAAAAAACGAGTAATGTTTTACGCATAACATTTATTAAAAATTAAAAATTTTTAATAAATGTTTGAAGAAAAAATTGAAAGCCATACCCAAACCAAACCCTATACCAAACCCGGACCCTAACCATAACTTTCAGGGTTAGGGTTTGGTTAGGGTATGGTTTTCAACAATACTCGTTTCGTGTAAGTCTTTTTTACGGACTTACTAAAGGGGGGTGCCTGAAATAAACGTCCGCCTTTTTTTGTATTAACTTTGATGATTATTAATAATTTGATTGAAAACGCTGTTATTATTGAAAGCATTTTTGTTTACAAAATCAATCGCACATATTGCTTTAAAAGATTACATTTGAATAAAATATACATAAATAAAATTACATACATAAAAATACATTACATACATAAAAATACATTACATACATAAAAATACATTACATACATAAAAATCAGTGGCGGATTATAACTTCTTGGGGCCCGGGACTATTTTAGTTTTCGGAGGCCTTTTTATGGGCCAAAGCCTAAAAAAGACTTAAAAAAATAAATAAATGTCCTCTAAAATTTTTAGGGGCCCCTAAATTTGCGGGGCCCGGGGCTATAGTCCGACCAGCCCCCCCCCCTTCCGTGATCCGGCACTGATAAAAATACATTACATACATAACAAATACATCCCTTATATATAAAAAAAAAAGAATATACTAATAAAATCTATTATAAATTTACAAAACTTTGACAAGTTAAAAAATATAAACTTAAAATATTTATTTTTGTAAACAAATGTTAGTTTAAAACATTTATAGCTTTGTAGATGTGGCTCCGAAAATGAGCCATAGAATTAAAAAAATAGTTTTATTGATAGTATATTCTTAAAACAATTTAAGCTATTTTTTGAATACTCTAGAAATTTCGGTTAGTATTTTTTGAACCAATAGAATTAGTTGTTTGTAGATTTGGCGGGATTTTTGTGTTCGCGAACATTCTTTTTTTATTTTTCCGCACAGACCATCAAGTTTATGTATGTTTCCATGTATGTCCGTAAAACAAAATATTTTTAAATTTACGATAAAATACAGGGTTTCTCACCTCATTTCGACAATGTATCACTCACTACATTTCAACACTTTTGCATTCAATTTCGACATTGTATCACTACATTTCGACACTTTTGCATTCAATTTCGACACTGTTTCATCACATTTCGACAATTTAAAAACACTCTATTTTGAATTAAAGTATTTATATTTATGATAAAAATTTTTGTTAAATAATAATGGGTTGAATTCAATCGGGACAAGAAAATAATTAATGTGGCTATTTTTTTAATTCTGCATTATTTAAAGTGGGTACTGGCATCATGAATATGGTTTCAATATTTTTTTGGATATACGTAAAATATATAGGTAAAATAAACAATGTGGATGTTAATTATTTCAAGTTACCATAATAGTTGTTTTTAATTGCTATATTCATTATTTTTATTGACCGGATAAATTATGTCTAATTACCAAAAAAAAAAAAAAATCTAAGCTTTGGAAAATATCCCAACAATACATAATTAAATTGTCATCAAAAAATAAATTAATATTATAATTTTTTATTAAGTAAATAAAAGCATTTGACTCTTCAATACAACAAGAGTTCATAATAAAAGCTTAAATATCATTTTCAATATTTATAAACAGCAGTGCCGAATCAAACAATCAACAATGAAAACCGTTCAAGGATTTTCATTGTTGATTGAATCTTACTTAAATGGAAACTCACTATCAGAAATTGCAAATATTCGTGGATTTAAACGAACTACAATCTATTCGATTATTAAAAAATATAAAAATGGTTTGCCGATAGAACGGCAATTAAAAGGTGGTTCTAGAAACAAAAAATTAACAGAAGAATCCAAGGTACTAATCAAAAATTGAAACAAAAAAATAACAGAAGAATCCAAGGTGCTAATCAAAAATTGAAACAAAAAATTAACAGAAGAATCCAAGGTACTAATCAAAAATTGAATTGATGATAATTGTGGAATAACTCTTAAGAAAATTAAAAAAAAACTTTTTGAACAAAAATCCATTTCAGTCAGTCAATCTACTATAGCAAGATGCATTGATAGTTTTAATTATACTTTGAAACGTGTTCACAATATTCCAGAGAGAAGAAATTCGGAAGACGTTATTAAAGCTTCTTATGCAGAAAGATTCATGAACATTTTGTCTTCTATGAATGACAATAAAATATTCTTTATTGATGAAGTAGGATCTAGTCTTTCAATGCGAGTTAGAAGAGGACGTTCTTTTGCTGGAAAGAGGGTCACACAAACAGTAACCGATATACGGTTAAGAAATAATCCTGTCTGTTGTGATATGAACAAAAACGGAATTTCGAAATATGAAGCACAATCAAGAGCATTTAATACAAAAACCTTTTTAGATTTTATTCGTTTAGTACCAGCACAATTAGCTGTTAATGAAGTTGTTGGAGCTATCTTAATTTTAGGCAATGTTCGTTTTCATAAAACTGCTGTTGTTCATAACGAAATAGTACGTGCTGGGCATTCTTTGATTTTTTTACCTCCATATTCTCCCATTTTAAAACCCTATTGTTTTCTGAATGGAAACAGTTTATCAGAAGATGTTCGTCTAGGACTGAGGAGGAACTGCTTGAGAATATACAAAACGGTGAATTGAATATTACTAGCACAAACTGTAATAATTATTTTGCGCACATACTGAGGTATATGATTCCGTGTTCAAGAAGAGAACCAGTTGTTGAAGAATAAACTTACTTTTGTAATTTTTATTTTTATTAGCAAGTATTTGGAATTACAATACTTTATATACGATAATTTTTTTGTTTAGATTTTAGTTTGTATCCAAACTAAAAAATTATATTATCTTAATGAATTTAGAAAGAATCTAACTGTTTTATTTGTATATTAATTTAAGTATTAATTTAAATTGAATGCAAAACAGTCGAAATCAAATGCAACAGTGTCGAAATTGAATGAAACATTGTCGAAATGTACTGATACAATGTCGAAATTGAATGATACGTTGCCGAAATGAAGTGGGAATCCCTGTATTGATTATTTTGCGGACAAACAAGGAAGCATACATTAATTTAAATGTTCTCAAAACGTTCTCTCTGGCCGGCTTTTCGCAACTAAATATTATTTCTGTGGTCAGTTATAGAGTGCGATCGCACCCGCTTCCCGATCAAGCCTGTATTACTCCTTCTTATTATTAAAAAATATAAACTTAGCAATAAAATTGATTCTGTTAAAGTAATATAAAACAGTAGCACAACCCTTTAAAACTTAAAATCAGATTAAAAGAAGAAAAATTATAATAATGAATACTCTAATACAAATGTTTCACTCCATCACTGGTAATTATATGAAAATATTTTTCTGTGTATTTATCTCAGCATTAATTATAATTGCATTTTCCAGCAATTACATCATTATTTGAACATTTCAATTAATTGGATACAAATTTGTATTGTCAAAATTTAAAAAATTAAAATTTGAACACATTTTAATGGTATCGAGCTTAATATTTATGGTTAAACTGAAAAAAATTGTTTGCAAACACTGCTATAAAATATTTATTCAGAAATACAATACTTACTGTTAAACATTTATTCAATAAACAGGATAAAGTTTAGAGGCTAACCAAAACTATCTTTATTTTTCTAAAATATAAAGTGTATTAAATGAAGTAAACATAAAAAACTCATAATTATAATCAAAACTGTCTTTTCACTTTTTACAAAAAAAAACAAAAAAACAAAAAAAAAACACAAAAAAAACAACATTACAAACTAAAAATTTAGTAAATTAAAATAAAGATCAAATCAATGGAACCAATTTCAAATAAATTAAGACTTAAATTTTTAGCCGCCTTTTCCTCAAGTTTTGATTTAGCCGCCTTTTCCTCAACTTTTTTAATCAGAAATAATAATAATAATAATTTTATAACAAACAATTTTTCAATCTCATAATAAAACATTCTATAATATAACAAAAACTGTTCTACAATTTATAGAACAAGTTTTGACAACAATTTTTAATCAACCATCTATTAAATTTTTTTTCAGCAATTCAAAGTTTTAAACAGTTGTACGCTGTTTATTTTCAAACATTTTTTGAAAATTCCTTGAATGTCTTTTAAACAACAATTCAAACATTTAAACTTAGATAATTATCTTCAAACTAAACTTATTTACTATCTTCTCATACAAGAAGAAAAATAAGGAAAAAATTACGGTAGATTTTTTATTTTTGGAGTTATAGAGTTAAGGTGGCTACCCACTAAATAAAAAAAATCTTTAAAGGCACCCTTTAATCCCTCCGTATTTTAACATTTTAATTGCATTGAAATTAAATTAGACAAAAAAATACAAAAAGTTTTTTTTTTATTATTATGTCATTAATTATGCGCATAATTAACTCAAAAACAGCATATTTTCTAACAAGGATAACAAGTATAGCAGAGTTTTCCAAATCAAGTGAAACTTTTCAAAAACATTGCTTGTTATTTGAACTGTGTGCTGAAATGAGTCAAAAATAAAATTGATATTTTTATTTAATGCTCTGAAACTCACAATTTAGTATAAATCCCTAAAAAGAGGTAAAAAATGGCCCAATTTACCCAAATTTTAATTTGAATACTATAGTACAAATATTTTTAACTCAGCACATTTATCTAACTAGATTTTAACTCTGTAAAAAATTTCAACTTAAAAATATTAATCCAAACTAAAGATATCTTTGTTAGAAAATAAAAAATTTGAGAAAAACGCAAAAAACAATTATATAATTGTTTTTTGTTTATTTTATTATTAAATTTTTGTTTTTTGTTTAGTTAATTATTAGATTTTTGTTAAAAATTTATTATATAATAAACACAAAAAAACAGCAAACAGTTTAAGAAAAAGAACCAGAGGCATAGCATTTGCCCTCATTTTCTGTTGTGTTATCATTGAAGTCTTTTTTAATTGATCTTAGTTTTTTTCTTTATCTTTTTAATATGGTATGACTTGGTATCACGATCACCAATGTAAGTAGTGTATTGTAATTTTCAATTAATTACTGAACGACCAAAAATTGTTATTGCACCTTCTACTTCCATGGCACCAGAGCTGCCTACATGGTTGATTTTACAGTTGTAAACAGTTCCACAGCTGACTGCACATTGTAGTCAGCTGACCCTTGTTTCTTTTCCCAAAAACTGCAAGATATTTTGGAAAGAACTTCAATGTCAGCACACTTTTCGTTAAATATAAGGGTGACTACACCATTAAGAGATGTATATCCATGACGTTGCCATGATCCATCTGTACTTACAGATACGTTGACAACTGCATCTTTATCGTAGGTATCATTGAGCATATTTTTTCTGATTTCAACTGTTGCATTTCTCATTGAATTTTCTGCTACCTCAACATATGAATCCTGTAAGTTCTTGTTTGCAGTCTCAAATGGTTTCGAATTCATTGGTGGAGGCATATTCATAATAGAACAAAACCTTTTCATAGCAGTGTAACCACAACCTATTTCACCAAAAGCTATTATTAACAAATAATTTACTTCATAGGTTCGACCATTTATTCCATAATCCTCTATAATTGGTTTAGAAGTTAAAAAATTTATATTCCAATCACATTCTTTGTAAGAGAGAAGGAAACTGTGAGCAAGTCCTTTATTATTTTTCATGTCATGAAAAACTTTAATTTCAGCTGTGCAATTCGGGCACCGACCAATCATGCTAAGTAATATGTATATATATATATATATATATATATATATATATATATATATATATATATATATATATATATATATATATATATATATATATATATATATATATATATATAATAAATATAAATATATAAATCTTTTTTAATAATTAAATGTAATTACAATTACATTTATTTAAACACAATTACATGTTTGTTGTGAGTCCCTAAATTTGCATAATATCAAACTTTTTAGCTATTTATAAGTCTGTTTCAAACGAAAGTTAAATAATAATTTAAAAGTAATTTAACTAAATCTTATATTTTTTAATTTTTTTATCAACATATTTAAAAAAATTTAAATATTTAAAACGTTTATAAAATGTTTTATGAAAAAAGGTTTGTCAACAAATCTCAAAATATGTTTTCCAATTTAAAAAGAAGTTAAATTTTATTTGGTAGTGTAATGCAAAAACTTATTATATCGTCTTTATGTTGCAAAATGCAGGTAAAGAAAAACCATTTTTTATTTGAAGACTGAGGTAATGATACCATTTGACTGGACAATGAAAATTAATACATTTAGTCAAAAGAAGAAATTTTAAACATTTACACACGCATAACAGCTGTAGTTGATTTGGATTCAATTTTCTTGTTACAATTTTTTATTATTATACAATTTTTAAATTATAACAGAATTTCTTAGATGAGTTTATCATCTGTCATGTTTCCATTACTTCAACAGATAATATTTTGCTTTCGTTACCATCGTTTGTTGTTGTAGTTGTGATTAGTTTCAATTAGATCATTTTTATTAAGTGTTTTTTAAGATAATTTTGGTCATCTTTCCACAATTAGATAATTTTGGTCATCTTTCCACAAATCTTAGCTGTTTCTATAATTAAAGAAAATTTTATTTAAGAAATACCTGTTCCATGACAATTTCATTTTTCAATTCTATTTTGACTTGCACTAAGAATAATCAACACCAATGTACAAACCTGCGACAATAATGGAAAGATTTATTTGTTGTGCAGATATTGCATTCAAAAGTTTATATTTTGCAATACTTTCAATTTCAAGATTATAATCTTTTGGAATATAGCAATCAATTTTAAAATATTACATTATTTGACTTGTAAAGACTTGTGAGGGGTTACCAATATTTAAATTGTATCACATTTTGTAAACAGATTCAGTATTTTATAAACAGATGAAGTCCAGCCCTGTGAATTTTCCAAGAAGTGTTTTTCCTTTAAGTTTTAGACAAATTTTCTTGTATTAAGTTAATTTTGATGAGATTTCATTAACAATTTGAATGAAACTTTTGATTTTTCTGTAATTTTTTTCTTGGCTTTCGTTAATAAGCAATGGCTCATAATGAGCAGTAATTGGTTCAGCCTGATTTTTAGGAGTAAAGTAAAACTCATTTTCATATGCAGTGTCTGTATCATTACAGTTCTCTGTTTCATCAATTTACCAACTAATAATTAAAAAAAAAACAGCTTTTGATGCTAATTTATTTAAATTTTGATACGAATTCTCGGTTTTTCTATAACTTCGCTGGATTGATAGAAGTATAGATTAATAGAAGTATATCCTGTTAATTTTAAACTTATTTTACTTTTAAAAATTGGCAAAGTATTTTTTTATACTGGTTAACAAATTTTAACGCGCTGGTTCCACTTTGTGAGACTTTTTCTATTCACATAGTTTACTTGTACAAACTTCACACCATAACTTTTGCTTACTTATCTTATGATCAAATGTTTTGTCTGTCGTTTTTTGCGCACGCGCTTTAGAATGTAAACAAAGCAACATTAGTTCTGTCTAAACCAATGATATATATAGATATCATAGATCATATCAATGATATCATAGATGATATCTAACTCCGTAAAAATTCCTTCATATAGTATGAGGCAAGGCGTACTTAAATAACAGGCCTTCTCATCGCGCAACGGCTTAAAAAATGTGGAAGCTGATTTAGTTAGCGGCAAAAGTTACTACGAATAACTTGTATCCCTACCAGAAGACTTAAAAATGCCCAGAAAATGTTGTGTTACTGGTTGTAACTCTAACTATGACTCAGTAAAAGATAAGACAACTACTTTCAGATTACCGAGAGATCCAGTAGAGCGTCTAAGATGGATTAAAGCAATCCCAAGAGAAAATATACCAGACAAACATGACACTGTAGTTTGTGCAAAACATTTTCCACCAAACTTCCAAGTTATTAAAGTAAAAGGAAGAGAAAGACCTCGAGATCCACCTAGTGTATTCGAACAAATACCCAAGAGTTTAGTGCCAACTCCTCCACCAGAAAAAAGAACAACAACAAAATCCAAAAGCTCTGTAAGATCAATAAAAGAAGATGAACTTTCAAAATTCGAAGAGCTTTACAAAATTGATTCATTCGAAAATTTTTGTAATTCGTTATCTCTAGAAAAACTTAATGATTCAGTTGTTTATTATAATTGTTTAAATAGCTGTTGTATTCAATCAAAAGAGCATGAAAACAATACTAGTAATAATAAATTTTGTTTAATAGTATTTAATGACTTATCATATGAAGCCTATCATGCTGGAGTAAGATGCACTATTGCTTCCTTAGTTAAAAATCGTATTCATAAGTTCAAATGTTGGTCGCAAGTTCATGAGGCATTACGATATTTGATTTCCTTTGAAAAGTCAGAAAAGAAAACAGTTTTAATTCAGCAATTTGAATGCATGAGTAACATGAACTCAAGTAATATTCTTAAGCAAAAATATTCGCCTGAAGTAATTGTTCGAGCTTTTGAGTATTTTGCACAGTCACGTAGTTTATACAATCAATTAAGAAATGATTTTCAATTTCCTAGTATTGCTACCCTTACACGTTTAACTTCAAAAGTTTCACACTTTGATGATAATACTTTTATTTGTAGTGTTTTTTCAAAACTCAACAATGGTCAAAAACAATGTATACTATTATTAGATGAAGTTTATGTTAAACCTATGCTAACTTATCATGGAGGACAGTTGTTTGGTAAAGCAGTAAATGATGAATCAAATCTTGCAAAAACTGTATTGACTTTCATGGTTGTATGTTTTTATGGAGGACCAAATTTTTTAGTTAAAATGTTACCAGTAAATAATTTAGATGCAGATTTTTTATATGATCAAACTATTATCTTAATCAACCAAATTACGAAGGCAAATGGAAAAGTTATTGCTTTAATTAATGATAATAATAGAGTAAATCAAGCATTTTTCAAACGATTTGATTGCATATTTCCATGGTTAACAACTGATGGCATTTTTTTACTCTTTGATTTTGTGCATTTAATAAAGTGTATACGAAACAATTGGATAACTGAAAAGTCTGGTGAAATTGAGTTTAGTTATAGAGGAAAAAAATATAATGCTAAATGGGATCACATCAAAAAGCTTCAAAAGTTAGAAGAAGGTGAATTGGTTAAAATGTCTAAGTTGACTTATGTTGCTGTTAACCCAAGGCCAATTGAGAGACAAAAAGTTGATACATGTTTAAAAGTTTTTTGTGAAGAGACTATAAATGCATTAAAGTATCATCAAGGTATGAAAGATGATGATATTGATAGAACTATTATTTTTTTAACTAAGGTGGTTCAATTTTGGAAAATAGTCAACGTTAAAAGTCCATCCGAAGAAATCCATTTGAAAGACAACTTACGAGCTCCCATATCATATGTTGATGATTTACGATTAAATGATTTAATTGAGTTTTCTGAAATGTTAAAGCCAACATTGATTCAAGGAAAAAGAATTAGAAGTACAACCATGGATACAAGCAATGCATTATATCAAACTTGTAATGGTTTAGTTACTAAGTAAGCATTTGTTAGACAATTCTCAAATGTATGTACTGCTTGGGAATTTTACAACAGACCCCATAGAAAGAGCATTTGGAAAACTCAGACAAGGTAGTGGGGGAACTTATTTTATAAATACTCAACAAGTAATTGAAAAGTGGAATATCAACAAAACCAAACTATTTCTTCAGAAAACTATCAACATTTCAAGTGCTGAGTTTACATCTGGTCATATTTGTGATAATTGTTTTTATAAACTTTCAGAAGATGAGTGTGAGATGTTTAATCATTTACATGAACTTTTAGACCAACTTTCATCGAATATTAAGTCATCTTTAGTTTACATTGCAGGTTATATTTCTAGAAAAGACAATGAAGATGATAACGATGACACTTATCTGTATTATAGTAATTATGGAAATTTTACATCTGCCTTAGATCGTGGTGGTCTGAAAATACCCAGTGATACATTTTGTGAATGGGTATTCTTAAGTTACATTTTGTTTAATTTTGTTGGCACATCAAACTTTTGTAGATATTCTATGTCCTGCTTATTCATGGATATTGCATGTATTTATGGTTTCACCATAATTACAAGAAACCATTGTTATATTCTTACAAATATATTATTTAACAATTTTCGCTATATGCATTCACCTGCATCAGACAAGGAAACCAAAGTTAAAGCTTTAAAACTGTTTTGTTAGCTTTTGTGAATAAATATACCATAAAAAGTTTCCAATTTAATTTTAGATGATATTTCGTTTAAAAATTGTTAATTTATATTTTTACTTTTTAATTCTTTCTGTTAATGTTTCATTGTATGCAAATACATAGAAGTAGCTTGGTTATCTTTTGTTATTGTTATTTTTGAACTTACAAGGTGTTGTTTTTTTTTTTACTTTCTTGACAAAATAACAATTATTTTTGTTTTATAAACGTTTTTGTAATAAAAATATCGACTTCTTTATAAAATGATAAAATATTATTTAGTAAAAAATGGCATGGTTTAAGCCTTACATTCTTCTTATCCTTAGTTTTTTATTTAATCAGGTTATGCATTTAGAGAAATAGACTAAAATAATCAAATCACAAGCTCCTACTATATTGTTAAAAGAATTTTTAAATATTTAAAACTTAAAAAAAAAATTGTTTAATAGTTGAGAGCATCAAAACCAAACCAGCCTCCACATTTTTCAAGCCGTTGCGCGATGAGAAGGCCTGTTATTTAAGTACGCCTTGGTATGAGGCAAATTTTTTCGGCGGAAGCCATATTGAATACTGGCAAAACATCGTAAATAAGCGATGAAGCTTTGACTTGGTTTTACAAGAAACTATATACTACCTGACCTGTTTAGATTTATTTATTAAAAATGAAACAAAATAGTCTTAATAGTATAGTTAATGTTGAAGAAGAAGTAATGTTGTTTTGAATTACTTTATTTGAAATTGAATTTAATTACTTCTGGACGTTATTTTTATAATTGTAAACTTAAAGTAGTTGATGTTACTTTAAAGTTATAGTTTTAAAAATAAGTTAACTTCTTTAAACAGATGCTGCTATATCTGACATACTTTGAAAAAACTGGACATGGATTAGATTGAGGAGGTATTAAATATATATATATATATATATATATATATATATATATATATATATATATATATATATATATATATATATATATATATATATATATATATATATATATGTATATATACATATATATATATACATATATACATATATACATATATATACATACACACACATATATATATATATATATATATATATATATATATATATATATATATATATATATATATATATATATATATATATATATATATATATATATATATATATATATATATATATATATATATATATAATGTATGAATAAACTTTATTTTATATAAATATTATACATGTGTATGCATAAACACACACATACACACATAATTATAAAAGCACACATACACAGATATAAATATATACATATACAATATACACATATATAATATTTATATATAATAGAGTGTTTTTTTTATAAATATAGAATGTATTTAAAAACAAAACAATTTGCATTATCTCTAAAACTAAAAAATCTGAGTTCCTTTTTAACTAAAAAAAATATTTATATGCCTTTAAATAAAATTATTTTATTAAACTGCTGACGTAAACCAATTTTATGTTTATGTAGAATATCGTTAGTATACTGTTTTCCATAACGAAATAAACGAATGGAGAGATATTTATCAATTATCTTTTTTAATAGTTGAGAGGAGTGCATATCTTCAGTTAAAATATCATGATCTAAATCATGCTCGTTTAGTTCAGGAAACATCTTTTCACATGCAAGCTCTTGATTAATTTTGTAAACCATTAAGGATTTTAAGTTTTTTTGTGAATAAGTGGCTAACGTTGAATTTATGCCTATAACGAAAACTCTAAATATTTTCTCACATATTTCAATAATTTTAATAACACTAACAGATGGTATATTTAATCCACCAAGATTTCTTAAATTTATAAAAGATAAAGATGATGACTTGTAAAAGACTGTGTAGTCATGATCACGAACTAAATTATCTGGTTGGTTAAGTGCTTCAGCACATATGCAACAAGTTATTTTCTTTTTAAGAGTTTTAACAATGTAACCAGCTATATAACCAAGTATTGCTTGTTTGTATATCAATGTTGAAATCTTTTCTAGGCTATTTGATAAGTTTGCAATTATATTTTTATCTTCATCTTTTAATTCTGTTTCTCTCATTGGAGATCTTGTTTTACTCCATTTCAATGAAAATATTAAACCAGCTGAATTTTTTTCAAAAGTGAGACAATTTGCATGCTTTGAACCAATCAAAAAGTTTCTTAAAAGAATTTTTTTGAAGCTTGACTTTAATTGTATAATATTAGGATTATTATTAAATCCATTTTTCCCCTAATACAAGCAAACAACAGTTCTAAGTGATATTGAGACACTTAATAGGTCAACACATATTTGAATGAACATTCGGATCTTGATAGTAAATTTATAGACATATTTTGGATACTAGTTGCAGCGACAATGAAACCAATAGCAAACGTTTTTCTTCTATGTTTAAGGATTTTAGTCCCATCTTTATCAATTAGGCTGGCCAGATATTTAATTGTTTTTTCAATAATACTAAACCAATGGATTTTGTCATTAAGAAATAAGGGTTTTTTCAAACCTTAGCCGAATGGACTTCTTGAATTAAGTAAATCAAAAAGTTGATTAATTGTTCTTATAAAATCTAATGTTCCTTGAGCATCATGAAAAGAGGGATGACCAGATAGCATTAAAAATTCAATAGCATCTGCTACAGAATTACTTAGTGCTTGGGCAGCTATTTTTACATTCATTTTATGCCTATAAAAATTAATATGGCTATTTCCTAACTTATTAGCAAACTTTAGTCCAATGTCTTCTTGCAAATTTTGCAGAATTGTGATGTGCTCCCACTTTACAAATCTTTTTTGACTATCAATAAATACACCAAGATCACATAGCGCATTTCGTGCAAGTTTTAGCATAAGGCAAGGATCAGGAATAAAATAAATATTTTTATTATAAGACTCAATATTAAAAAAAGTTTTCATATTTTCAGCTTTATCAAATGAACAGCCAAGAATTTTCATGGCACTAAAATTAGAAAAAACACCATCACAAGTTACGCTGTGAACATCTATACCATGTTGAACACATAAATTAACTGCATTAGTTATAAGACAAACCAAGTTTGTTGTTGAAATCTTTTCACATAAAACCTAACCGATAGGACATTTCCAATGCCCTCGAAGTCCAACAAGCATAAAGACAAGAGCCTCAGTAGCTATACTATTTGGATCAAAAGCAGATATATTGTTTCCATAATCTGAAAAACCTTCATAGTTACCATTACTTGGATTATAAACAAGACCTGATTTTATATGCATAGAATCAAAGATCAATGCACAATCTTTATATGTAACATCTTCTAATCCCTTTGTTGTAAGTAAGAAAAAACATCTTTAAAAAATCTAGGTGAACAATCAATAGATGAGGACCAATTCGATAAAGAACTTATACAAGGCAAAGCAAACAATGAGCTGACAAAATTATAGGCACGAGGTGAATAAAAATGAAGTGTCAAGGCAAATTTCTTTACTTCTTCTGAATACCGGTGACCTCTAGGATCTTTGCATTTATTGACTAGTTCAGATTTAAATAAATCACAAACAAGACCAGAAAAGCTATTATCAAGAAATTGAGCTGTATCAGCTGATATAAGCTTGTCATTCTCAAGTTTTTTAATAATTTCTGTCATTGTATTTATTTTCAATTCTTTCCTTCTAAGCTTTTGTTTAAGAGTCTTAATTTTTCTTTTAAGCTTGACTTTAGATGGAGAGTCGACTTTATTATTTGGATTTTCAATAGTAAAATCTACACTAGTTAAAATATGATTCTTAGAGGAACATGGCAACGAAAGAGATATCTTTTTTTCATTAATAGTTTCGAATGTCTCAGTTACATTCCTGGAAACATGTTTTCTTTTGATGGGCTTTTTAGAATACATTTTCGCCGGGAAATTAAAGATAGATGGTACAACATTTGCTTTTAAACGAGGTTTATTTGCATTTTCATAATTGTAATCTTCTTTATGAAAGTGAACACTACATATATAACTATATTTTGTAGGAACAAATGAATCACGTTTTGTTGCCACAACCCATTTTTGGCATAGCTCGCTATTATTTAAAGGGAATTTATAAAACGATATCGCAACACCTTTATTAAATCGGTTCACACAACCATAAGCAGAGCACGATATAACCATTTCTTTAGTAATAAAAGTAAATTTTTAAAAAATATTATAAACTTTTTTTTGCGTGTTTTGCCAGTATTCAAGATGGCTTCCAATAAACAAATTTGCCTCACAACCGCGGCTCGAGTTAGATATCTAGTTAATATATATCATTGGTCAAAACTAATAGACGGGTTGCTTTGTTTACATTCTAAAGCGCGTGCGCAAAAAACGACAGACAAAATATTTGATCTTAAGATAAGTAAGCAAAAGTTATGGTGTGAAGTTTGTACAAGTAAACTATGTGAATAGAAAAAATTTTGTTCCTTAAAAAGGGGTAAGCATCCAAAAGTTCCTTGCAACGGCCTTAGCAACAGTTGGAACTTCTTTTCTCCAGAACTTCTGGAGAAAAGAAGTTCCAACTGTTGCTAAAGCCGTTGCTAAGGAACTTTTGGATGCTTATCCCTTTTTAAGGAACAAAATTAGGGCAAATATATAAATTTTTCTTTCATTGTTATATATTTTTATTGTTTATAAAATTTAAAACTTCCAAAAAATAGACTTTTTTGTTTTGTTTTTTTAGATTTTTTTTCAGTGGATATTTCAGCCACCTTAGGAGCTCTTAATTCTATAACTCCAAGAACTCTTTAACTACCAGGGACGTGGTGGGGATTGAAATCGGAACGTCTCGTTAATCAAGCAAGTGCTCTACCACTACACCATCCGCATAATTATTTTTTACATCGTTCTCCTTCCAGCTATATTATAACTCTTTGGTTGCAAAAGAACAACGTTTTGAGTGCATATTGGACAAAAAATTTTTTTATTAAAATGAGTTTAGCAGGATAATCAAATAGTTTACATTAAATAGTTTCACTATTTAATGTAGGTTACGTTAAACAGTTTCACTATTTAATGTAACCTATTTCCAGGTCCACGGATATTTAGAAAACCTATATATGAAAGATTGACGTAGTAAGTAACCGGATTAAATTTTTTTTTTTAGGTTGATTAAGGTGCCCTAAGATGTCCTTACGGTCTTATCACAGAGCATCGCGGAAGAGCATTTAATAGGAAGTTCATGCTTCCTTCCCAACCGATGTCGCAAAACTTGCCCAGAGGTGGGGTTTGAACCACGGATCTTATGTTTCTGAGGCAAGTACCCTACCACTGCGCCACGGCTGCAATAAATTTTGACCGGAGCTGGGGTTGGGGCCGGATTTGATAAAAAAAACCGGGTTTCTGCATAAACATTGATACCTCGTAAAGTATACTTTTTTTATTCAAAACTTGAATTACATTTTATATTCATGTATATTTATATATAAATATCATCATGATTATTATAATAATCATCATCATCATTATCAAACCTTAACCTTTCGCTTATATGCTGTTTCTCTAATATTAACCTCAAGCATCTTCATTAATTTATAAAAGCTTCTTCACACCATGTGTAACGCACTCTCTCCAAGTTTTCTTATTTCTCTATCATTTCAACTCAACCGTTTTCTCCTGCTACTCTCTACAAGCCTCTCTACTTGCAGAAAACCTTTTTTTATCTTTTCTGACCAACGTTACAAACGATACTATGTTTTTTCTAATCTAAGATTATGAATCTTTTTACCTTCTTGTACTGTTGCTATATTTAACTAAAATCATTTTTTTCATTATTTTTACAAAAACATCTCTCTTCAAAACAAATGTCTTTTTATTATTGCGAGAAGTCCATAAAAAAAAGGTCCAGTATGATGCTAAGCTTTATTATACTCAATACACTAAACCTGGTATATAATTTGAATGTTAGAATCAAGCGATCTTTGGAAAATCTTCAACAGTGTCATAAACAAAGGTAAGCCTAACATTCTATCTCTATTTCATGGGTTTGATCTTACTACTTCTCCCTAAAATAATGCAGAGTTGAATTTAAAGGCCATACTCTTTCTGCCACTCTAGTTAAACAGGTTTAGCCATTGTTAGACATCCAAATCAACCCCGCTTCCGATGCTAAGATCAATTTTTAATTAAACTCTTTTACGGCTTTTGGCTCAGACAACATTTACATCATTGTCTTACAAAAGTGTTCTCTAGAACTCTCTTAGAATCCTAACCGTAATATTTAAGTCTACCCTCTTCTTCATTTTCAATAACTTTAAGGGTACCACAATATTCTTTGCTCCTGTATTGTTTCTTATCTACAATAACAACCTTTCTGAGAATCTTAAAACTATTTTCTATTTTAAACAACTAAACTTTATGCTCCAGTCTTGATTGGGGTTTGCTGCGGCCTGTTGAATTTTAACTTCACCAAAACTCTGTTATTTACTGCTAACAACTATCGCAATTCTATCAAAATTTGCTAAAGTTGCTACTCTTTATTGTGCTTGCCATTTTCTTACTCTTAATTCCATTCAAATAAAACTCATTCTTGCTTGACTCATCATCAGCAAAGTTTTTTTACTTTATCTGTTTTTGCATGTTACAAAAACTGATATTTGTCTAGTTTATTTCCCGCATTTCAACCCTTTGGAACTCTCTCTCATCTTCATATTTTCCTGACTCATACAACTTACAACTTTTCTTCTGTCAACCGTTTCCTTGCTCTTTAGCTCTATTCTTTGTTTTCTAGTAACTCCCAACTTAACGGTGGTTGCTTGTCCCAACTTAACGGTGGTTGCTTGCAGTTTTGTTGGGAGAGAGTCAGAATTAAAAAAAAAAAAATATGTTTTTTTTTTTTTACTAATATATTTTGCTTTTTAAAAATATTACAATAACCAGATATATTTTACAGTTTTTTATATTAGTAACGGCAGGACTTCTAAAATATCTTGAGGATCTTATCAAGAAGCCTTTTACTATAAATGGTCAATTTTTGATAGAAATGCTATACTAACACTATACACTTTATGCAAAAAATTTATAAAACCAAGAAAAATTGTTAAACGAAACAATATACAAAAAAGCAATTAAAAGTTAAGATATTTTCAATTAAAAATGTATAATTTTTTAAGTTGAATGAAGCAAAAGTCATTTTCCTAGAAAAACTAAAATTTGGTAAGACTTTTTTGTTCAAGAAATAAGGAAATCGGTAAGAAACAAAAAAAAACTAGAAAATAATTATTTCAGTAACTGATAAAACAAAATTTTTCAGTGTAAACAGGCTTTAAAAATCACCGACCAAGTAAATCTCGATTTATCGAAAAGCTTTTGATTTATTTCTCACAAAAGCATAAAACTTATATCAACATATTAAACCTAATTTTGAAATTTCGTAAATCGTAGACTATGACGTTTTTGATTTTCAACCAACAATTTTTGATTTTTATATTTATAACTAATTAAAACATGTACTACTAATTTTCCAACATACTAAATCGTTAACTTACTGTATTTTTGACCGACTGAATTTTGAACCTACTGAATATTCAACCTATTGTATTTTCAGTTTTATAGCTACACCTTTCCGGTGTGTATTTTGTACATTTTTTTGTTGATTTTTTATATTGATTTTGATACTTATATTGATACGAGCCAAATTTGATCAGCCTTGGCGCAGTGGTTGAAGTGCTCTCTTCAGAATCAAGAGGTATAAGGTTCGATGAATGCTTGGAAACTTAATGATTGTTAATTAAAAAAACGAAACTTCGTAGTTAAAAAAAAAACAACTTAAAAAACACAGACCAGAAAATCGGTTGAAATATAATTTTAACCGATTATCTGGTCTGCGTTTTTTATCTCAAATAGGTTGAAATTGAAAATCTATAAAATATGTCAAAAAGTAAATCGGTCGAAAACGAAAATGTCATAAATCGGTTGAAAATAAAAAAGACTATAATCGGTTGAAAACAATTTAGGCCTCAGTAGATTATCTAAAAATTAGTTCCACTTTTTAGTAGATGTTCTTTTTTTAAAACAACTTAGTAGGCCAATAACCTAGGGGAAGGGGGTCTTAACAAGCTTGGGGTGGGTGGGAAAATTTTCCAAAAATTAATAAACGTCCCCTTCTTTTTATTAATGACTCGAGAGTACATTTATTTACGCCAATTTGTAATTCGTATTGTTTAGACGATTGTATAGTTGTACATTCATGTTATATATGAGGAGCCCATTATTTGAAAAAAGTCTACTGATATTGAAAAAACAACGAAAAACTAAGCTCTTAGGTTATTACACAGGTCAAATTACTTAGTAGGTTATTACACAGGTTTACAAAAAAATATATTGCATTCAATTTGACGCTTGTCCTTACATAATTTTGATACGCTCAATTCAAATCTGGCATGAGATTTTTATGCAAAGCTACAGATTTTTTGCAATAAATATTTTTTTATTTTTCAAAACATTAGAAATAGTTGTAAAATATAGATTTGAAACTCATTTAAAAATGCTAGGACATTTTTTTACAATAAAAGTTATTTACAAAACTAAAACAAAAGCAGAATACAGAAGAAAATAAAATGGGAACTGTTTAAAATGAACATTTTATAAATGTCCAAGTCCTAGCAAAGTTATCAACTATTTATTGATTAATAACAAAATCATATTTTACTTTAGTTTTAAAAAAGATTGCAGATTATATTGTTTAATTACAACTATTTAATCAGAAAGATTGCTTGATGCCTCAACAGTAATCAGCCATCATGTGTATGTCCCAACGTCCTTGGTAACAATCTTCAATTATTTTAAGATTTTGATGGAATCGCTCTCCTTGCTCTTCACTTACATCTCCAAGATTTTTAGGAAACTGATAATGACTACATATATATAATGAAGTTTTACACTCATTTTGCATTCAAGATCACAAAAAAGCTTTCAACATTTTATCAACTAAATTTGAATAGTTTTCTGCTTTTTAATTTCCAAGAAAATTTTTTTCAACAACCACTAATGATAACCAAGCCGTTTTCTCTTTGATAATAATTGTTTTAATGAACTGTTTTAAAGATAACGAATTTGTGGCCCATTAAAAACTCCTGCTTCTTTATTCTCTAATGACTAACCTGGCAATGATGTAACTATATACTAAAAACAATCACTATCAGTTTTCAGTGTTTTAACAAATTGTTTCATGAATTAAAGAGGTGGAAAAACTATTTGATTCTACTAACAAAGGGTTCATTTACAATATTGTGCATGCCGACTGTGAGAGTTTTGCAAATAGGTCATTCTTTTTGTATATTTTAATGTCATCGTAAGTTTCTCGCAAATAAACAGAATGGCTAGTTGGTACAGAACCAAACATAGAATGTTGAATGTTAGAATGTTGAATTAATCTAATAGCAGAAGGAATGATAGGATATGCTATTTTTTGCCTCTTTATTTTGCCAAAACCAGTAGTATCAACAAGACAAAAATAGCACTTATCAATGTGATTTAGTGGTTCACTCCAAACCGTGGGGTCAATGTGATTTAATCAATAATGTGATTTAGTGGTTCACTCCAAAAGGTAAATTCTTTTTTTTTTCCTATTGCAAAACCTCGAAAAATTTCTTAACAAAGATGGCACACAGTATGTGGATCACACTTTTTATCTTGGTCGCTAAGTTTAATATCTAAATACGATTTATATGCTAGTTTTTCAAAATTAGTAATGTTTCATCTTTCGTCAAATAAGTGTATAGCAACCGCAGATATAACAGAATGAGTTAGAATTATGATTATGTGCAGCCGTGGCGCAGTGGTTAGAGCGCTTGCTTTATAAGGTTCAAAACGAGCTTTGGAAATATTTTGCGTCACGGTAAGGAAGGAGGCGTGAACTTTGTTGTTAAGTGCACTTCCACGGTGCTCTGTGACAAGACCGTTAGGTCTTCTTGGGGCACCTAAAATAACAAATTAATAAAAAAAAAATGATTGCACTTATGTCGATTTGAAGAAGCCATCAAATTATATACTTGATCTAATAAAAACAATGACATGGTTACTTTTTTATATAACTATTGAATAAAAATACCTATTAAATCATAATTTTTAAAAAATTGATAAAATGATTATTGCAAAAACACTAGAGCTTGCTAACAAAAACGGACCTTATTTGAATTCAGCGTTTAAAAAGAGGTATTGTGGATTATCCTCTTTTTTTATTATTATAACGTTTTGCATAACAACCATTAATTGTTGAAAAGAGTCACAAGTTGTAGTTTTAAATGCTATATATAGAGAACAATTTATTTGTAAAAACGTTCAGATTGTTAATAAGTAATAAAAACATTAAAAAAAAAAAAGGCTTCTAAATACGTTGAACAACAAGCTAACCGGGCGTGTCTATTATCTCCGCAATATGAAGATGGATAGCCAAAGCGATTTATTTGGCAGATGACATTTTTCGTGATGATCACTATTACTTCAGATCTACACGTAGCGTACTTGCTTGCTGCTCTGCCGTCAAAGATTTACAAGACCATGGAGGAATTAACAGCACCTGAACTTCCAGAGGACGTTTTGTACGAAGAGTTGGTGACGAAACTGGAAACGTTGGAAATTAGAAAATCATTGTTAATCCCACGGTATGAATTTGGGAAAACTTATCGTGGCAATGAAGAATCGATACAAACGTTTGCGCATCGAGTGATCCGAGCAGCTCAAGAATGCAAGTTCATGTCTTCAGAGAGAGACGGCCGACTTCGTGATCAATTCATCATTGGAATTAATGATTGTATGCCATTCTTTGGGTAGAAGATGCGTTGAGCTTTGACGATTGTGTCAAGACGGCATCCGTGATTGTACAAAGTAGATTAGATGCGGCATGTTTATCCTTAAATGAAAAAGTAAATGCAAGTTACCGAACAACTGGAACTGTAATTTCAAATGATATACGGAGAAAGAAAGAAATGCGATGTTTCAACTGCAAATCATTGAATCACTTTGCACGTGAGTGTATCTCCTTATGAAAAATATGCTCGCATAAACATACCACGAAGGACTGCTACAAACGTCAACAAAACCAAGGAAACTTAAATGGGACGAGTTTGCATTAGGTATTTCTACAAGAACTTGTCCCGAAACAATACTACCTACTATCGACTTGGTAATAAACGAAAGAAGCGCTTGTGGATACTGATTGCTCGAAATCAATCATCACCAAGAAGTTACTACCATCTGACTATAAAGCAGCTTGTGTAGCAAATGTTTCAACAATGGGTGGAATAATTCGATGTGAAGAAGTTGTTGCTAAAATACACCATCCAACAAACGGATGCTTGGTGGATGCATACCTACAAATTCATTTGCGTAAACGACATTGGCCTTACCAAACTGTAATTTACAAGGATCAACGATATGCGCTTACACGTTTGGGTTTTGGTTTGAACCTAGCACCTGTGATGATGAGCTCAATACTACGATATGTTCTCCAACAAAGTTCTGCACAAAATCAACAAAAGGATACCTTGATAATGTAATTCCATCTACAAAGAAAATGTTTTGGAAGAGAGGACTCGAGATTTCTATTATTATAAATGTGCTCACCAAGAGGGAGATATTCTCATTATGTGGCCATCTGGTTGCTAATCTACCAGTCGCTGGATGGTTGAGACTCGTATACATCTTTATAAAGAGATGTAAAAAACAAAGCAGGTTGGAATGAGTCTATTACGAATAAGTGCATAAATGAAATGATGCAGGAAGTGCTGGTATCCACGTGCTGGTATCCACGTTAACAGAGACACAGTGAAACAAGTTGTCGCTGAATGTGATGAATGCAATTCAATTGATCCTAATGTTATTTTGTGGGATAAAGGAAATCTTGCTGTCAGCAAAGTGTGGGAAAAAGTAGCCTGCAATGTTACTCACGTTGATTCGTTGCTGTATCTTACCTGTATTAATTGTGGCTCAAGCAGATACACGTAGTGGACACCATTAAGCGACGAAAGTGCAACAATGATTGTTCAATCGTTAGAAAAAATATGGTCATCGCCTAGATAATTCGTTTAGATCTCAGACTATGCAAGCTATTACGTCGAAGCGGGAAACAAGAATTATTTATCGAGCTGTTGAAAAACCATCAGGAAATGGAATTATTGAAAGAGTTCATCGGACAGTAAAAAGAACAAATGCGAGAGCAAAATGTGGAATACATGTCTGTGTTCTTAATCAACAACGTACCATCAAAACACGGCACACCTTTTGAAATCTTTTGCCAACAATACAAACGCGTCCGAATTCCTGGAATCGACAAAGTCGAATCAACACAAAAGTCTTTGAATAAGTCTCAAGGATGGAAAGTTGGCAATAAAGTGTGGGTGAAGCCCAAGCATATGATGCCGTGTATACAGCGATCGTTAAAAGGAAGCATAGTAGCTCTGCATAATAGTTTAACAGCTGAAGTTGAAGTCAACGGACATACGTTGCCATGACATTTTTCACATCTGCAGCATTGTCTTATAGACAAAAATGAAGGAGATATAACAACTGATGACGATTACAATCTGACACTGGTTAAACCTCCCGAAACGAACTTAAAACACGTCGCAATCTAAGATCCAAGTTCTCAAATAAATTCCCTGGACGACGACGAAGATGACAATAGTATGCATCGCGCTGATCAAAACTACTCAACAAGTTGTTAGACAGAATTACAGCCTGTTCGGTTCACTCGCAATGGGAGAAGAGTACTTCCTAACCGGAAGTATCAAGATTAGGGGAGAACAGGGTGAGATGGGACATGGGGTGAGATGGAACATGGCAATGTCTCAGCAAAAAAATTATTAAAGCAGTTTTTTTTTATATATGTGATAAGATTACAATAAGTACTTCATATTATTGTGTTTTTTGAGTTTCAAAAGTATTTAAAAATTCAAATTATTTTCGAATTTGTTAAAATCTAAAAAGTTTCCTGGGTTTTGAAGACATCATTAAATATTTATGTGATGTTTCCATATACTTTTATGTTTATGGTTTTTAATTAATCATTGTTGTCTTATTTAATTACTGAAGAAATATAATTAGTATATGGTTAGGAGAGCTATATAAAATAAAGGTTTTCTCACACCTACTAGTGATGTTGTGACTTGGGACAGGAGACTTGGGGTGAAATAGGACAATTTTATTAGTTCAATTTTATCAGTTGTTTATTTTGTTATATTTTAATTTTTTAAAAAAAAACAAGTTAGCAGAAAATTATGTTTATGTTTATGACAAGATTTCCATGTTTACTTTATTTTAATATGTTTTTTATCATAGAAAAAAAAAGTTATTTTATAATAGGATTTCTTTAAAACTTTATCCCGTTTGTTAAAGACATCTTTCATAGTAAGTATTGTTTTGTAAAGAATATTTTTTAGCACTGTATTTAAAATTCAGTTTAAAAAAAGGTCTTTACTATAACCCTTTTTAAACTTAATCTTATTATAAGTTTTTAAGGTTGTGGTACTAAATTATTTTCATTAATATTATTAATAATAGTATGGATTTTGGTTAATGCAATTTTAAAAAAGCATTATTTTTGAACAATAGAGTGAGCAATATATGTAATATTTTTCAGTACAAAGTACAAACGAGTGACAAACTGGTTAAAGCCTGATGCTCATACAATAAAAGCTGCTGTGATGGCTGTTGAATCTGGCAGTTTATCACTACGAGCAGCTGCACTGGAATATAAAATTTCGAAATCAAGTTTACAGCGGAAAATAAAGATTAATAAAGAAACTTCTTACAATGACTTATACTTTGATGAACAACATAAATATATTTTTAATAAGGCGCAAGAAGATGAACTTTCAACTTATCTTCGTCAAGCATCTGATATGCATTATAGACTTTATGTTAGAGAAACAAAGCAACTTGCATATCAATATGCAATTAAAAATGGCATTAAAATACCAGAAAACTGGAAAAAAAGTGAAACAGCTGGAATTGAATGGTTTTATTTATTCTTAAATCGTACAAAATTATCTATTTGTATGCCAGAAGCTATCAGCCTTAGTAGAACAACAAGTTTCAATTGTACCAATGTAGATACTTTCTTCAAAAACCTTAACAGTGTACAGAAGCGCTATAAGTTTTCTGCTGATTGCATTTACAACATTGATGATTTTTAACTAACTTTTAATTTAGTCATTATTTCAAAACATGTTTTTTCATCTGGCATATGGTAATAGAAAAAACTGTGAGTTGTAAAGATGTTATTAGTTATAAATTACTTCAGCTATCTGAAATATTTTTAAAAGTTATTATAAATCTAGAATACGCAATAAAACCACGCCTTTGCATACTTTAAATCCAATTGGAGCAATTGCTAAGTGAATTAGAATCATAAGAAGTTATAAACTGTTTTAATTAATATTTTAATAGATAATGTTTAAAAAAACGGGATTTAAACAAATAAAATAAAAATAAGTAGAAAATAAAAGTGTTATAAACGTCTCAAACTAAATTCTTTCATCAACAGCTTTCATCAACCGCTTCCCATACGACACATTCTCTATGGATTGACTCTCCGGCTTTTTCAGATACAAGTCCTAGTCCGTAATTTGATTTTAATTCAAAAAGGCATTGTTCATAGTGTTCAAGAATTGCGTGCATTTTTAGAGTTTCATTTTTATAAATCTGTTGCTAGAAACATTGTTTTAAAAACTAGCAGGTAATGAGATAAATTGTGAGAAACCTTTCCAGTTCTTAAACAAAATTTGACAACATTGTCCATTGCTTTCAGCAATGAAACTAAAGGCATAAACAATAAAACAATAAATAAATACAGAAATATTTTTGAAATGGTTTGATCCTTTTGTGCAGTATGAACATCCTAGCCAGCATCATCCATTACTTTTAATAATGGACGTTATATATTGATTGAATTGATGGATAAAGCTAAGGAAAGTAATGTTGTACTCTTGACATTGCCACCCCATTGCAGCCACAAACTCCAACCACTAGACAGATCAGTATTTGGGCCATTAAAAAATTTTTACAGTTCAGCATGTGATTCATGGTTAAAGGCACATCCAAATACTCCTATGATGATATATGAAATTTCTGAAAATTTAGGAATAGCTTATGCAAGAACCTTTACTTCCCAAAATGTTTAAAATGGTTTTAAGGCAGCTGGCATTTTCCATATTTTACGATCCATATGTTTTCAGTCATGTAGACTTTTTATGTTATTATGTATCTGATCAGCCAATTCCAGCAAATATCTCTACCTTATCAGCCAGTTTGTCCAGCAGTATTTCTCAACCAGTACAAAAAACGATTTCTGTCAGTATAGCTAATGTATACGATCAGACAGACCCTGCAACTAAGGCTTACAATTTAAGTAAATTATCTGATTTCCAAACACAAACAATCCATACACCACTATTTATTGTATCTGAAGTTACTGGTGACAAGAAACAGCAAATAAGCACTTCTGCCTACCATTGGGCAGCAGAAGATATAAGGCCATTTCCAAAAGCGGGTGAGAGGGCGAGAAAGAGAAAAAGTGCAAAAAGAAAATGTTCCTGGTCTCTGGTATTGACTGACACACCAACAAGAAATGAACTAGTTGTAAGTTTACTAGAATGTAAAAGAAAAAAGGAAGATAAAAATAAGAAAAAGCAAAAAAGAAACCCCTTGAGACAACATCAACGCAATATTGACTCTATTTAAACATCAAGCGACCTTGTTCAACAAAGTTATAAATGCATTTAGAATATCTTATTTTAATTAAACACAAATAAATGTTGTGTATTGTTATGTTATATAAGAAGTAGAATATAGAAAATAAAATAATGCTCAAAATTATTTGTTTCTAACTTGTAACATTTTACTCCAAACGTTGTCCCATTTCACCCCAACATGGGGTGACATGGGAAAAACAGTGTCACATTAAAAAAAAACAGGCCGTGAACTTAATTTGATGGTTAAGTAATGGGTTTTTAAATAATTTCCCATGACAACTCATTAGACTATAGTTTTAACCCAGTTTGTATGGTGTTTGGTAAAAATATAAAGCGCGGCACACAATCAAATTTTTTTGTCCCATCTCACCTCGTTCTCTCTTATGTATGAGCTCTTGTTGAGCCGGGAGAGATGTTGTGATTTTAATGTGCGTCAATAATTTGTTAATAGTTAGTTTTGCTAACTCTTGACAAACGTCACACGTTGCATATTTTTATTATTATAACGTTTGTATAACGACCATTAATTGTTGACAAGAGTCGCAAGTTGTAGTTTTAAATGCTATATATAGTGAATAATTTATTTGTAAAAACGTTCAGATTGTTGATAAGTAATAAAAACATTAAAAACAAAATGGCTCTAAATGCGTTGAACAACAGAAGGAATTAGAGTGAAAGTCAGAAGAAGTCGAGTTAGATAGATAGATACATATATGTATCTATCGTTACATAGATAGATACATATATGTATCTATCGTATCATATATGTTTCTCTATAGAGAAAGCGAACAGATATTGCAATAAATGTTGGAATGTGCTATCTTAATTTCAATATGATAATTTTAACATTATCGAAACTTTTTTAGAAGTTTAAAGCGTTTAAAAGTACATACAAATCAGTTTTAAAATGTCATAAATAAGAAAAAAGTTATTTTTTGTAGACCTGTGTTATAAAACAGCTGTTAGAAAATGCCTCCCTCCCTCCTCCCTACTTATTAGATCTAAACTAAACTTCCCGTTCTCCCTCCCCCTTCCCCTTTCATTCCGAATGGGTTTTGGCTTGGTCAAAGTTTAAATAATAAAAAACGAAATCATTTTAATAAAAATAGCTTTGTTTTTATGGGCCATGAAAACCAGGCCCATAATTTTGTTTAAAGTTTACTTTAAATTTAATAATAACCGAGTGTTAAATGAGTAAATATTAGCGTTTTTTAGTGAAATTTTTAAAACTTTAACAGCAAGTACTTTCCTTAAATTAAAAGTTTATATTTTTATACGATTCTTAAGTTAAGATAAATTTCTCTATCATAAATCGTTTATAAAAATATGGGGTTAGAGAAGTTTATTTGCATATCAATTCATATCACTCTAGTATGTTTTTAGTGTTTTAATTGAATCGTTAATACATTTAATTTTAACTACAAATTATACAACAATAATTATATATATACATATATATATATATATATATATATATATATATATATATATATATATATATATATATATATATATATATATATATATATATATATATATATATATATATATATATATATATATATATATATATATATATATATATATAACACACATATAAATAGTCCTTTATGAGTAAAGATAAGCCATCATATTGTAATGTGTAAATATATCTTTTAATCTGCTTACAGATGCCATAGTAGAAAGCTATAAGCAGCTGCTTATATTGATTTAGTTAATTAAGATCCAAAAAAGCAGTGGAGTATTGTAAATTATATTGGTAACAATAAAGTTGAAGGATATGTTTGTTGTGTGGTAGCAGCGGCAGGAGGTAATGATAAAGCTAATATAAGGAAAAAGCATTTTCAAGCAATGTGTAATTTATTTAAACATTCAATGTGCAGACAAAATTTAATATATTATTTTTTATCCTCTGTAAAAAAAGATTGATAGTAAAAAACTTTTGATTAATGGGAAGAAAGTTCCTACACCAAAATATATGAAATATTCTAGAGTATATACTGCAGAAAGCTTTTAATAAAAGGTTAGCATAAGATAAAAGTACTAACTTTACTTTTATAATTGACTTTTTGTATTTAATTTATTCCAAAATAAACTTCAAAACTTTTTCTTTGATTTTTTTGTTTAAACAAAAGAAATACATAAACAACACATTGAAAACACAGAAAATAGTAAGTTATACTCTTATTTTTTCAATATAACTAAATATGGTATGTTTTCCATAATATGTCAATGTATTTCTCAGTGGAGCCAGTATATTCCTGTAATAAATAAAAGTCTGAAGAAAAATGTGTTTTATCTATTGATTATTTACTGTTCAATAGAATTCATTTTAAAAATATCGTTCATATGTGTTCTTTTTGAATTTCTCCCTAAGCAATTACTGTATTTAATGAGTAATTATTCAATATATGAGTGTTTTGTTTTGTGCAAAGTGTTTTACGCCAGAAATTTTTTTTATTTTAAAATTTTATTTATTTTGTTACTGCTATAGATTTTTCATTTTATGGTAAAGTTTATGCTTGTTTATGATAATAAAGTCATAAGTTGCATTGCTATTATCACTACTATTATTTTACTAATTACTATTATTTTTACTTTTGCAATAACCATTATTATTTGAATTAGTTTAGCTTTTATATCACCAATATTTATTTATTTCTATTATTATAATGATTTCTTTTAAGTTATATGTTTTTTTTAATATATAAAACCCCAAGAAAATGGCCTAATGCTAAAAAGTTTTTTTTTTCAGAGGTTTTTTCAATCTAGCAATTAAAGTTTCTTAAGAATTTCTTAAGTTTGTTAATATATATACTTATTTTATCTGCAATCGAATGGAATTCTATTCGACTGTGCATGTAAATTAAATACTTATTTAAACCATTGTTCTCCATTATAGATTATTCTTTTTTACTTTGTGCTATGTTGATGGTGAAAATTTAAATGAAAAATAAATAATGTTCCTCAAGCTCTTAATAAAATAAGTTTTATATTGAAAAATAATTTACTGTTTAGTAATAATAATAACTTACTACTAAGATTTTTGGGCTTTTAGTACTTGTATTTTAAATACGTAAAAAAATGATATATATATATATATATATATATATATATGTAATACGTATTATTAAATTATATATTATTTTAATTATATATATATATATATATATATATATATATATATATATATATATATATATATATATATATATATATATATATATAAGATGTCACTACATTGACTAGTTTGTAACTAGATAAGTGACACTTAACTAATTTTTGTAAATTTATGAGTTTTGTAAATTTTATCAATATATAGTTATGGTTAAAAAGTGAGAAGCCCGGGTCAAGGTAACAACATCAGTTTTTGCTATATCTAATTACATCTGTCAAACAGCATGTCTATTAACATCTGTCCAATATATGTAAATATAACTATATTTGTCCCAAAAAATCTGTAAATAGACTGAGGTATAATAATAACAACAACATCTGAAATTTTATTGATGTATAATAACATCTGTGTTAAAAGTATATGATTACTACAGATGCCCGACGAGCATTTGTTTTTAAAAGTTACGTTCTAAATTTGTTTTAAATGTTTTTTAAACGTCTTCTAAATATTCTTACGCAAAAAATGTTTAAAAGACATTTAAAATACATTTAGAACGTAACTTTTAAAAACAAATGCCCGTCGGGTGTAGTTACTTCTTTTCAATTATCAAAGTAACATAACATCTGTGCAACTACATCTGTAAATTCTACAGATGTAGTTACATCTTTTAAATTATATTAAAAATAGCTACAGGATTTTATGAAATTATTAAATTATAATGCGTTTTTTTAACCAGATGCACATATATAGTTTTTTTCAGATGTAGTTACATCTAGAAAAAAATATTAGTTATAAATGCATTATTTTAACCAGATGTAGTTACATATAAGCAGGCCTGTCTTTAGGTTTTTTTTTTTTTTTTTTTTTTTTTAACATCTTCACTTCCAACAAGGCTGCAAGCAGCCACTATAAGAGTTGGAAGTTACTGGAAGAGAAAAGACTAAATCTGTAGAGCAAGATAACGATTGACTGATGACTTAAATGATTGTAAATTATATGTATCAGGGAAGCAAGATGAAGGAAGCGAATTCCAAAGAACTGATGTTCGAGGAAAAAAACTAGAAGAATAAGAGTTTTTGAAGCACTTAGGAACAGTCACAGAAAAAGGATGAGACTTAATTGAATGACGAGTGACACGAGAATGAATTTTAGTAGATGGCACAAGAGACGCTAGCTCTTTAGAGCAGTGCCTATTATAGTATTTGTAGAAGAGAGAAAGAGAAGCAACATCACGACGATGTGACAAAGGTTGGAGATTGGCTGCCAGAGCAGGTCCAACTATGTTTACAATGCGTTTTTGCACCTTGTCTAAAAGAGAAAGGGCATCATTAGAAGATCCGCCCCAGATGTGGCAACAGTATTCCATACAGGGACGGATTTGAGATTTATAGAGATAGAGAATAGAATCTGGAGTAAGAAAGCGTCGAGCTCGATAAAGAGATGCAACCTTAGCAGATGCTAATTTTGCAATGGATTTGATATACGATTTAAAAGAAAGATCAGAAGTAAGAGTTAATCCCAGAAGATGAATGGTAGATGACTCATCTAGTACATTACCATTCATAAATATAGGAAGATCTAAATTATTACGATAACGATTGGCCGAATAAAATTGAGTTTTATCTGAATTAAAGTTCACCAGCCACTGTGAGCCCCATGCTGTAGCAGAAGTGAGATCCTTTTCATCCTGGCCCGCAGCAGAGTAAGGTTGTGGCCTCTCCAACCCCCACAAGTCACCCAGAAAAATAAATTTGTACTTCAACACAATTTCTTTGTATAGCTAACTTAATAAATATTACTGGGTTAGACCAAAAATTAACAAGTAAATGTGATTATAATAAATTAATCTAAAGAATAAGCAAGGGATAATCAGATCTTTGTATGTTATATATATATTTAAAACAATACAGTAGGGTATATTGAAACTTAGATATCTATAAATATTTCATTGTTTTCATCTAGGTTACATTATTACATTAATAATTAGATTTTTTAACTTTTTTTTTTTTAATTATTAGTCACAGCTTCTATGATAATTTTTTTTTTTTTTTTAATTTTCAATTTTAAAGAACAGCTAGAGCATACAGGCATTTCTGCCTACTACTAGACCCTGAAAAAGACCTTTTTCCAGTATAATTATCAAAAGCAGCATAGAGAAACATCCTTAAAACAACATTGGCATTATGGAATGTAGATTTAAGTTTTTTCACAACCAAAAGTAAATTATGATTTGGTTTTCTGGTTTCACCGGTACTTATTTTAATCAACGTGTGAACAAGAAATTGAAATGCAGACATTTATTTGGAAAATCAATGCTTGCATAGCTTAGGTAGATTTATAAAAGTTTTTGGGTGTGTAATGTAATTGCAGCTAAGTCCATAATTAGAAGATAGACGAGCTATACAGTTTATTCGCCACTTTTAAATCAGTTTGAATGGCCTGAAGCTTTTTGTTCACTTTGTTGAACATTTGATATTTTTTTCATTTTTATTGATTCAGACATATGTTTCCAGTTATGACAAATGTTTTCAGTTAGTTCCATTTTTTACAACACCATAATAGAAGTCTGCTAGATTCTACTATGGTGTTCCGCTTATGCGTTTTGTGGCTAATTTCAAGGCTACCTTGAAGTTTAAGCACATAGATCATATGCACACTATAAACACTATTGATAACTAGGAACTTAAAAAATATTAAAAAGAAATGCAGCAGACGAATTTTATTTCTTTAACATGTATACAAAAGAGTTGGTTATAATTTTGTATTTTGTTTTTTTATTCTAAAAAAATAGATTCAAGTTATAGAAATAATTATTTAAATTTTATAATTTGTTAAAATTAATTAATTTTTTTATTAATTTTTTTAATTAACTTAAAAAAAAAAAAATTTCTTTTTGGATGGCCTCTCCCAAACCCTGGCCCTGCAGTGGCTGCCTATGCTGGATATGTGTAAAGACATGCCTGCATATAAGATTTTTTCAGATGTAATTGCATCTGGAGGAAATTCTTCCAGATGTTATTGGACATGGTGAAAAAATTATCAGATATAGTTACATCTTTGTAAAGATGTTGTTAGGGGTCATTGAATTTCCAGATGATATTCGGCAGATGTTGTTGGAGTAAAAAAAATACAGATGATCTTGGAAAAAACTGTACAGATGACCTTGGACTACTCTACAGATGTTGTTGGGCAGATATAGTAATCTTTTACCCAAACCCCATTTTGCTGAAAAAATACAGTTACATTAAAAAAATTTAGTAAATTCTCTATTTTAGTTTAAAAAAAATCTATTCTAGTTGCTGATCTAACTGATGCTGACAGTTGGCTGTTATACTATTAAGTTTAAAAAATTATACAAATAATAAAGAAAGCTATTAACTACTACATGTCTAGGTTTCTTTTGAAATTTTTTAAAAAGCATTTGATAACATTAATTACTTGCTTTTGTTTTGAAACCTATTAGAAAAAAGAATATATCGAAAAAAAAGTGAGCTTACTTACATTCTTGTACATTAATCAAAATGTCTATCTGTTGGCAGAAAGCTAAATTCTAGTTTTAGTGCCGAGAATAGTGTATAGCAAGATGGTATTTTATCACTTTTGTCTTAACATTTATAATTTGGTATTTAGAGTTTTGAATATGTGTAATGGGTACAATATAAGTGGAATATGCTAAGTCACTATTACAATATCCCTGGATATTTCAAAAGTATTTAAAAATATTCTTTCAAAGAAGTAACAATGACTTAAACTATCATCTTAAACATTTTTTGGTCATTAAAATGCAAGAAAGCTCACAACATTTATTTTTGTAATATGTATTCTTTCAGCTAATTGATTCTAAAGCAAATACCAGTAATCAAATAAATATCTAAAAAGTGCACACACAAAAAAAGTACAATCATCTTTGTCTATGGCAACATCAGTTGATGTATTTCCACTCTGCTGTATCTATTACAATTGATATTAGTTGATGAATGCACATCAACTAATATGGCAGTACATTAAACGTTATGTGCCTATGGTTTAATAAAAATAAAAATGCTTATTAAAAAAGTTAAAATTTGAAAAAATAAACTCTATTAAGAAACATAAAACATAGTTGTTAATCTTATTATTTTTGCATAAAATAAAATTTAAGTAATTTTAAATGTGTTCAACAAATACTCTTTAAAAAAAATTGTTCTTGATAAAACATGAATAAAAGTATGAACGTTTTTTAGTCGCAACAAATGCTTAGTTTTTTTCTATCAAACTTTGAATTATTTAAATTAAATTTGTTTTAAAAATCTTTTTAATCATCTTTCCTCCACAAATGTGCTTTGCTGAGGATGTATTTCCTCCTTTTTTAAAGGCAGTCATTACTTTTTATTTCTTAAAATCGCAAACATCAGGCAGTTTCTGTTATATAATTAGTGTCTGTATTCGGTAATGCCGACCTTACTGCTGACCTAAAAGTGTTTGAGGTCGGCAAAAGAATGCTGGCCTCATTTCTATGTTTTATGGTAAAATATTTGTATTAAATTTTTTTGGCCAACCTGATGCCGACCTCTGAAAGATTCAGGTCAGCAAATTATTGTTGACCTCATTTTTCCTAATTCCAAGGGTTGATATACATATATTATATATATATATATATATATATATATATATATATATATATATATATATATATATATATATATATATATATATATATATATATATATATATATATATAAATATATATATATATATATATATACATGTATATATATATATATATATATATATATATATATATATATATATATATACATATATATATATATATAGATCTTCACAAGGTTTTCGCGGATGGCGGATGTATAACAGATAATCAAAAAAAGATAAAAAAGAGAAAAGCAGTAAATTATTTGAATAAAAAAAAGAGAATTTATAAATTTAATTGAATACTAAGGTATTTAATATTAATGCCAATAATATAAATTTAAAAAAGTGATAAGAATTTGAGCGGCGAAATACCTACTATAAAGAAACAAAAAGTATTAAAGAAATTCGAATTTTTAAAAAGAACTTTTTTTGTTAGTAACTTTTAAAATCATTTGAAAGAAAAAATCACATCTGAAAGAAAGTCTGAAAGAAGTATAAAGTTTGAAAGATAGAAGTTTAAAGTTGGAAAGAAGTTTAAAAAGCATTATTTTTTGCGCTAATATTTGAAATTGTATTGTATTAACTTTAACTTTTTTTTTCTTTTTTATCTTTTTTAGTTTATTCATTTCCTTTTCTTTTTTTTACTGATATATTTTTTACTTATACATATTATAAATTATTTTATTAATAGTTTTATTATCATACTTTTTATTATTGAGCGTTGATTATAATTACAGTATTCATATTTTTATTTTTATTACATATTGTTACTGCTGCTATTTGTATTACTGTCACTATTATTATTATTGTCGTGATTATTATTATTCTTGTATTCATTATTTTATTATTAGTATTTATTAGTATTCGTATTGCCAATATTATTATCTCAATTATCATCATTTTTATATTTTAGTATATTCTCTACTGCTATTTTATTGTTGTTTAAGTTACTAATAATCTAATTTATATCTATAGTTTACTTTATAAACTAATTTCTACTATAATGTCTCAACTTTGTAAAATTTGTAATAAACATATTCGTGCTCATCATCTTTCGTTTCAATGTAAACACTGTTTAAATTCATTCCATAATAAATGTTCTCTGAGTAAAATTGATTTTAGATCATCAATAAACTCTTACATCAATTTTTGGCTTTGTATAACATGCCATATTAGTATCTTTCCTTTTTGTTCTATATCGGATAATGAGCTTCGCCTTCAATCGCCAATTGATAGTATACTACATCTCAATAAACTCCAAAATGACCTTTCACTCTTTCCTACCTCTAAAAAATCTAATATTTTCAATCAACTTAATAACTTTTTCTCTTATCAACTAAATAATAACGATGATGATGATATGAACGTAGTTGACAATCCAATTAATTGTAAATATATAGATATTAAAATTTTACTCTTCAAAAATCACAAATAATTGTTTTTCTCTTCTTCATTTGAACATTGCTTCATTAGTTAAACATTTTGATGAATTAAATTCACTTCTTCATCTAATTAGTTATGAATTCAGCATTATCGAAATAAGGGAATCCAAGCTGAATTATGATTTACTACCGACAGTTCCTATAAATCTTAATGGATATGTTTATGAACATACTCCAACTAAAACATCATTTGGAGGAGCTTTAATTTATATTTCTGAAACACTAATTTATAAACCTAGAAATGATTTATTTATGTATATACCCCAATTCCTAGAGTTTGTTGAAATTTTTTTTTTTTTTTTTTTATTTGCATTCACTCCCAACAAGGCTGCAAGCAACCACTATTAAGTTGGGAGTTACTAGGAAAAAAAAGAACAGAGTTATAGAGCAAGGAAACGGTTGACAGAAGACTTGAAAAGTTGAAGGTTGTATGAGTCAGGAAAACATGAAGATGGGAGAGAGTTCCAAAGGATTGAAGTGAGAAAGTTTTTAGAGCATGCAGGGACAGATACAGTAAACGAATGAGACTTAGCTGAATGACGAGTAAAATGAGAATGAATTTTAGTTGATGTAACTAGAGATGATAACTCCTTTGAGCAGTGACCATGATAGTATTTGTAGAAAAGAGAAAGAGATGCAACTTTACGATGATGGGAAAGAGTTTCAAGCTTAGCAGATAGTCCAGGTCCAACAACATTTACAATGTGATTTTGGACCTTGTCAAGAAGAGAAAGTGAATCGTTAGAAGAACCAGCCCAAATATGACAACAATATTCCATACAGGGACGAATAAGAGATTTGTAGAGGTAGAGAATGGAATTAGAAGTAAGGAAATGGCAAGCACGATAAAGAGAAGCAACCTTAGCAGAAGCTAATTTAGCAATCAATTGTATATATGGTTTCCATGAAAGGTCAGTAGTAAGCGATAATCCAAGAAGACGTAAAGAGGACGACTCAGTAAGAGGATTGCCATTCATTAATATAGGAATGTTGACCATATTACGGTAGTTGTTTGCAGTAAGCAACTGGGTTTTTTTAGAGTTGAAATTCACAAGCCACTGTGAACCCCAATCTATTACTGAAGTGAGATCGGATTCAAGATCAGCTGCTTGTTCTAGGCGATCGAATAGAGAACACTTTTTGTCAAGACAGGAGTATAAAGTTGAGTCATCAGCAAAAAGAGCTACTTTAGATGAAAGGTTGTCAGGAAGATCGTTTATGTAGATAAGAAACAAAACAGGGCCCAGGATGGAACCTTGGGGAACCCCAGAAGTTACTGGAAATAAAGAAGAGTATTGGCCTTCAAGGATGACTTTAATAAACCGGTTAGAAAGAAATGATTTGATCATCTCAAAAACTTTCTCAGAAACACCATATGAAACAAGCTTATGAAGAAGACCAGCATGCCAAACTTTGTCAAAAGCTTTAGATATGTCGAGAGCAATGGCCCTAGCCTCACCGCCTCCATCTAATGCACGATAAAATCTTTCAGTTACAGCAGTTAGCAAGTCGGCCGTAGAGCGAGAGTATCGAAAACCGTATTGATTGTCTGACAGTAGTTTATTTGACTCAAGATGAGATGTGAGGAATTTGTTGATCAAAGACTCAAAGACCTTGCTAATAACAGAAAGAAGACTGATCGGACGATAATTGGAGGGGTCAGAATTTTCTCCAGAGTTTTTGAATATTGGAACTACAGATGCCATTTTCCAACAAGCAGGAAAACAAGACTCAGTCAAACACTTGTTAAATAGTTTAGAGAGAATTGAAGAAAGTTCTGGAGAACAATTCTGCAAGACTGTGACAGGAATGTTGTCTGGACCACAAGCTGTAGACGAGTTTAATTGAGATATGACTTTTGCAATAGAAGCCGGAGTGATTTGAATGTCTAACCATGGGTCAACCTGTTTGACTAGAATGGAAGGAAGAGAATGTCCATAAGATTCAAGAGTGGATTATCTTCCCTAAAAAGTCTAATATCATAGTAGTAATTATCTAGTAAAAAGTCTAATATCATAGTAGTAATTATCTTCCCTAAAAAGTCTAATATCATAGTAGGATGTATCTATCGCCATTCTAATATGGATATTGATGAATTTAATTTTTCATACCTAACTGTTTTATTTGAAAAACTTTCAAGAATAAAACCATCTTTTTAATGGGTGACTTAAATATATATCTTATTAAAGCAAACTCAGAAAGTTCCATTGCGGAGTAATTAAACACCATTGCCTCTAAAAACTTTCTTCCTTTTATATCCTTACCATCTAGAATTACAAATCACTCAAGAACTTTAATTGATAATATATTTTCTTACTCAATTTCTCTAAAGATATTTTCTCCGGCAATCTAACTTTTAGAATATCGGATCATTTGCCACAGTTTCTATTTTATCCATCTTTTAAAAGCAAAAATAATTATTTTTGTAAAAGCAATATTTTCCTTCGAAATTTTTAGAAACTTGATAGTAATCAATTCAAAAACGATTTCTTACAGATAAACTGGAATAAAGAAATTAATTATTTTAATGGTAATACAAACAAATTATATGAAGACTTTTTCTGTAGCTCTAACTCTCTTTTAGACAAACATGCACCACTAAAAAAACTAAGTAATCATGGCTTAACTCGGAGCCTTAAACCATGGATTACTCCAGCAATCTTAACCTCAATAAAAAAACGCAATATGATATTTAAAAAATTTCTCAAAACAAAAAATCTAATTATTAAACTAAATCTTGAAAAAACTTACAAAACCTTTAAAAATTTACTTGTAACACTTATTCGACGCAGCAAAAAAAAAACATTTTTCCAATTATTTTTCTTCTAACAGCAATAATTTGAGGGCTACGTGAAAGGGCATTAGAAAGTTTTTGAATATTCATTCGGAAGATATCTCATACCCATCTTGTATATCTTCAAATAACACCATTATACATGATCCAAACAAAATATCGGAAAAATTCCACTTGTTCTTCATTTCAATACCTGACGAATTGCAAAAAAACATTGACTCATCCCATACTAACTTCTATAACTATTTAAAAACACCAAACCTTGAATCTATATTCATTAAACCTACTGATGAAAATGAAATTTTATATATTGTTCTTTATCTAAATGATGGCAAGGCTTCTGGTCCATACAGCATTCCAACCTTTATTCTTAAATTTCTTGCTTGGGATATTTCTCCATTACTTTCTAAACTATTTAACCTCTCATTCGTTACAGGTATATTTCCTAACATTTTCAAAACAGCATTTGTTAAACCAATTCATAAAAAGGGCTCAAAACTTGACTGTAATAACTACAGACCAATATCATTATTATCTAATATCAGCAAAATTCTTGCAAAACTAATGTATTCTCGTATCTACCACTTTCTTAATAATTTTAAGTGCTTATATGGCCGCCAGCCTGGTTTTTGTTTAAAACATTCTACTTCCCATGCTCTTATTAGCATTACTGAAATGATTCGTGGTGCAATCAATAGTGGTTCATTTGCTTGTGGTGTCTTTATTGATTTCCAAAAAGCTCTTGACACGGTTGACCACAAGATTTTAATTAAAAAGTTATTCTACTATGGTATACAGGGTATCGTTAACAATTAGTTTTCATCATATATTGAAAATCGTAGCCAGTTTGTCTCCATTGACGGGTTTGAATCCTCCAAAAAATTTATCAAATATGGTGTCCCCCAAGGTTCTGTTCTTGGGCCTTTGCTGTTTTTAAAATATATAAACGACTTGTCTCACTCTATTAGCAATTCCACTATTCACCATTTTGCTGATGATACCAATGTTCTATGCATAGATAAATCACTTACTCAGCTTTGTAAAAAAGTTAATTCAGACCTCCATCATTTGTGTCTTTGGTTAAATAGTAATCGTATCTTTCTAAATATCAACAAAACTGAATTCATTATTTTTCAGCCTCCAAAAAAAATAATTAGTAATGATAATGTTAAAATTAAAATTAACGGTAAAAGAATCTTTCCTTCTGTATTTATAAAATATCTCGAAGTATTTCTTGACAAAAACCTATCTTGGAATTATCAAATGATTCAATTAAATAAAAAACTCTCTCGAGCCAATAGTATGTTATCTTTAATACGACACTATGTTTCTAAACATAATCTAGTATCAATTTACTATTTCATGTTCTCATCCCATCTAAGCTATTGTTGCGTTGTTTGGGGGCAACAAGGAAGTTTTCTATTAAATCGTATAAACAGTTTGCAACGTGCCTCCATAAGAATTATGACATTTTCTCCTATTCAATCTAATATCCAACAAAGGTTTTCTGAATTAAAAATCTTACAATTTCAAGATCTTATAAAGCTTTACAACTGTCTTTTTGTGTTTGATTTCCTCCAAAATAATCTGCCGGGTTCGTTTAACAATTTTTCCATTAAAGCAAGTGATACACATAAATACTATACTCGTATTACTATAAATTGTAATTTGCACCCTTCTTTTTTCAATACTGTCAAGTATGGCAAGCTCTCCATAAAACATCAATGTATTTCTCACTTGAACCAATTAATACCTTTCATTAAAAAAAAATTTTTAACTAAATACCCTTTTGTTACTAACTCTTTTCTTCTCAATAGAAACCTAATTAAAAATTTTTTATGTATATCTAAAGAATATTAATCCTATCTTTTATTATTATTCCTTCAATATATTATTTAATTAATTACACTTATTTTTATTTTTTTTAATTTTTTTTTATTGTTTTTATTCTTTACATTGTTACTACTACTATTTTTATTATTGTTATTACTGTTATTATTTATATATCTTTGTTTTTGTTGCCTTAATATTATTACCTATAATGATAGTCAAAGTAGTTCAGTAGATGCAGTAGCTTTATCATTATTGTTATAACTATTCTTTAAATTGTTTATTTTATAATTATTAACTATACTATAATTATCTTACTATTATATCATTTATAATTCTTTTTACGTTGTTATATTGGAGTTATTATTTTTTATATTATAATTATTCATATTATTGTTACTATTATTATTTTTATAAATATTATTACTTTTAACTTTCTTTTCCTCTTTTTTTTTTAATCTTCTTTATTGTTATTGTTGCTTATCTTTCTTTCCTTTCTTCTTTTTTCCTTTTTTTTTAGGTGTCACTCCATTGACTAGTTTTCAACTATATGAGTGACACCTAACCATATTTATGTAAATTTATAATTAATCATTGTAAAATTTCATTATTTATGGTTAGATAAATAGAGAATATATATATATATTATATATATATATATATATATATATATATATATATATATATATATATATATATATATATATATATATATATAACCCTCGGAATTAGGGATTTGGCAATGCCAGCCTAACTGCTGACCTGAATGTGTTATATATTCTATGTTATATGGTAAGACCATTGTATCAAATAATTTTTGCTGTCCTGATGCCGACCTCTAAAAGATTGAGGTCGGCAAATCATTGCTGACCTCATATTTTCTAATTCCAAGGGTTGTATATATATATATATATATACAGTCCTCAGAATTTAAAAAAATGAGGTCGGCAATATTTTACGGACCTTAATCTGTTAGAGGGCAGCATCAAATCAACAAAAAAAATTTTGGTATAAAGGTTTTACCATAAAACATAGAAACGAGGTCAGCAATTTTTTACCGACCTATAACATTTCAAGGCAGCAGTTATGTTGGCATTGCCGAATGTCAACCCTAACTGCAAGGGCTCCATATATATATATATATATATATATATATATATATATATATATATATATATATATATATATATATATATATATATATATATATATATATATATATATATATATATATATATATGTATATATATTTGCATGCTATTTATAATATGTGATCTTGTTTATTGAATTTTAGTTTTAAAATATCTAGAAATGAAGAGTATAAATGGTATTAACACTTTGTAGTACTATGGAAAAGCATACAATAAATGAAAAAAGAAATTCATTAAAGCGCTCTGGCTTTCGCTCCATTGAAACAATTGGTCGATTAGTTATTTCCATTATTATACGATTTTGGAAGGCATGCAGTGTTGCTATGCTATTCATTTTTCTACTATACTGGTTATATGGAGGAATAATTACAGTTTTTTTACTTAGTGCTGCTTTTATTGGTGCATTTTATCACTATCAAGATGCTTTATTATATTTTCCTGATCAACCTGAAAACTCAAGAATCTATGTACAATCTCCAAGATACTTAGGAGTGCCTTATGAAAACTTATATATTAAAACACGTGACGGAATAACTTTAAATGCTATATTTTTAAAGCAAAGTGGTAACAGATTAAACATAGCTCCAACAATTATTATGCTTCATGGAAATGCTGGTAATATTGGCCATAGATTTTCATTAGCTCAACTTTTATATATGTATACTGGTAGCAATATATTCTTACTTGATTATAGAGGCTATGGCAAGAGTGATGGAATGCCTAGTGAAAAAGGTATGTTATCTATTAATTTAAAATTTTAATAATTATTTCTGATTAAAAACTATTATTTTAACTATATTTAATAATTTTAAGTAAACTCTGTTATACTTCAATCAGGAATGTTAAGTTCCATCGATTTTTCATGACTCCAGACTATGAACTCAAAATTCATTGACTCTGACTTTGAATTCTGGAATATTTTTTTAGTCATTCCTTCTTGGAAATCTTTAGCTAAGTCACTGTCTTTCCTGTCTAGTTCACATTTTTTTGAATTCCAATCGAAAAGAAATTTGCCTGCAATGATATTTTCATACTGAAGACGAATAGTAAGATTGCATGCCATACACAAGACATCTTGCAATTCTTCTCAGACTCCCCAAATATATAGTTGCACATTAAATTCTTTAGGAGCTTTTTTTTGCATGTTCAGATTTTGAATTAATGGTATAATCTAGAAAAACATAAAAATTTATTGAAGATATATACAAAATTATTAACTACTTTGTAGAAAGGATTGACAAAGAATTATTTACATAAACAAAAATTTAAAATTTGTTAAATAATGAAAATGTAATTAACATTCAAATAATTAGATTTGTATTATGTTGGAAAAAAATAAGAATAAAAATAGTTTTAGTTTTATAAACTTTAATCAAAACTTATAATTCAAGTTATAACTTACCTTGATTAGCCTCTCAATCATATTGAACGGGCTGGACCAATGGTAGTCTGATCTAATATTGGCATTAGATATGGAGACCAAGGTATCTGAAGAAGTCAATCCACTTAAAGTTGCAGTTTTGACAACTTTTTTTGACAACTTCTCTTGACAACTTCTCTTGCATGACTAGTGAGATTTTTTTACCTCTTCAATGCATCATACATACAGTGGACAGCACATTTTTGAAGATGTATAACATTCATGCTACTGGCAACTCCACTTCCCAAGGCTGCTGTCACATTGTCCGCTGTAGAATGAGTATTCTCATCAAACTCATCAATTTCTACTGGAAAATCATGCACCAATTTTATGTTTACCGAAATAAATAAATAATTTTAATTATTAGTATTTTCAATATATATTATATACATTACCAATTTTAAATCCATTTAAAATTTTTATTTGTATAATGAAAATGTCTGTAGATCCATCTGATGCATAGTTAATGGCCATTACTGGTCAAGATTGTCGCAAGTGAATAAATGTTGTTGCAATTTATCGTGAGCATATAAGTTATTTTCTTTCTGTTACATATTCTACTAACAAAATTAATTATTTGTACAACAACTCACAAACCATAGTTAAAAAAATTGTTATCATGACTAGTTGTAAACTGATCACATAGTTAAAAAAAATTTTTGCAATATTTTTTCTGTTATTAATTCTAATGTTAAATTAAATCAAAAAAATTTAAGAAAATGCATTAAAATCAAAGTCCTTCCTTAAAAGGCATTGTTGCACTAATTTTTATTTATTTATTCATTGAGGTATTTTTTTTAGCTTTTTTGTGACCTAGATAGTACATTTTTTACGAATTATCTAGCTCATTTGTTTGACTTTATAGTGCAAAATTATAGACAAATTTGATTTTTATCAACTTGTCGTCCTGTTAACTGACACAATTTTTTTTATACTTTATTACATGTTACTGATTTGTTAGTTAAATTTAATAATTTTGTGTATCTAAACCCTTTTTACTTCAATTTTTTATTAGGCATTATTAAATAAAGAATTCGGCTTTTTGTTAGTAGAGTATACCAAAAATCAATGCCTTAAAGGGATCCCAAACTCCCAACAGATGTTGTGTTCATATTAAAGATAATGTTAAAAAAAAAGGTTTGAACCAAATTTTTTTGATTAAAAATAAATAATGAATGCATACCGTGAAAAAAAAATGTTGTTGTTTTTGCCGAAGCTCGTCTTCTCCAATATTTCAACTAATCGGAGTCTTCAAATTATGCGTCGCAATCTACAGACTTTGGCAATTCCTTTGAAGCGCGTTTAATTCATAAAAGTTTTAGTATTTGACGTCACGGTAGACTTTTAACAAAAGAAAAGTGTAATTAAACTAAGCTGCGTTTATGAATTGTTAACTTTTTTTATTATAAAATTTTTTTGATCACGCTGATTTAATTTAAATTGCTAAATTTGCTGAATTGGATACAGATAAAAAGGAAATACCATTTTATTTTACATTTGATTTTTGATAATGAAATTTTTAAAGTGTCAGCAACTCTATACCAATTAGAACCTGTTAAGATTATGAAAAAAAAGTGCAAGAATACACTAAACAATACAGTTGACAGTAGTATCAGATATGAAAATTCGTGAAAGGATTTGTGAGATCCTGATTTTGCATTAAAAGTACAATTAATTGCAACACAAGTCGGCATTAGAAATTTTGATTATAAGTTTACTGTTCAATATTTTATAACCATCAAATAAAAAACATAAAGTTTGTATATTTTCGCCCGTTTTATACAACTAATATTTAACAAAAATACGGACAAATTATTATTAAATAATGCAATAATTAACACATTAATTAAAGGCAATAATTCAAGATAGATGGTAATTTAAATTGTTAAAATGTCATAATTAAAAAACATATTATATTTGGTATTTCCAAATTTGTGTCGTAATTGGCATTTGTCTCTTAACATGAAAAATTAAAAATTTTTAAAAACACAATTAACAAATACAAATTTATTATTAAATTATTATTTCTTATTCAAAGAAAATTTACATCTAAAAAAAGAATGAGTGAAGCAAAAAAAATATATATTCTTTACAACTCTTACTCATTCAAAGTTTAATTGCGCGAAACTTTTCTTTCTCTTTTGTTCTACTCTTTTATAAAAAGAGCGCCCGATGAAATAAAAACTTTTCTTTTTTAACATATAGTTATAGTTTGAGATAAAATTAAATTAAATCACGTCAAATAAACAACATTAAAATTTAAATATTCCAAAAAAAAAAGTTTTTGCCTGACTGAACGCTTTTGACATTTACATTTTACAAAAGAGTTTTCGATTAACTGAATGCAATAAAAGTGAGCTGTGTAACGCTTCTTAACAAAGCCTGTCAAAGTTTTTTTTGGCAAATTTCTTTTTTTAGCAAATTTCAATGACTTCTCTCAATCTCTAAATATTTAAATAAAAAATTGTATTTTTGTTTAAACATTAAAACTTTTTAGTTTTTGTTTAGGAAGTATTTTGTTAAATATGTTTAAATGCTCATACAATTTTCTTATGTTCTAATTAATAATAAAAAATGCAAAAGACAGACTTTAAAAATATAGTTTTATTATTATTTTAGATAGTTTCTTTTCTTTTTATAAAATTCTTGAATTATACATATATATATAAAAACTAGAACTGCTAATAAAAAATTAATAGTCACCCTTGCGGGCAACTTAATTGTATCAAAGGATTATTTTTAGTCACCTTTCACAAAATTTGGTCGTCTGGTACCGTTGGACGACCACAAGTGTACACCTGTCTAATGTGAGCAGTGATGAATCCAGAATTTTTTGGTGTTTGAGATAGCTAACTTCCAGATATGAAGCAAACTTCAAACATTTGTATGTTTATACTTATGTCAAATAATGATGCTTTTCAAAAATTGTAATGATTGGAGACTTGGAACAAAAAAGCCCTTTAACTTCATTCTCCACCCAAATGTGAGAGGCAACAAGTTAATAAAATATTTTTTGTACTATTAACTAGACTTTTATTCATTGATAAATGTAAAGTTTCATAGTATTGAGAGATATACTATGAAACTTAAAGTTTATTAATTTATATAAGTCTAGTTGAGAATAGTACAAAAAATATTTTATCAACTTTTTAGGGATGGGGTGAAGCTATAGGGCTTTTTTGCTCAAATTACTAAATACACTCAAATTACTAAATACATTAATTACACTCTGTCTTTATTTTTCTTTCAATAGTTTTGACAAAATCAAAAATAAAATTAAACTTTTGAAAAGCTTTTCCTAAAAACTATTTTTATTGAAAAAAATACCAGTTTTTTGTTTTCACTGACAATCAGCAAATCAAATTTATTTGTATTACTTTTCAATAAATGTAAAATTAAAATATTATTTTCGGTTTTTAGCAATTATATTAGTTTTGTTTTGAAAAAAAAAAAAAAAAATAAAAGATAAAAAAATAAAATCAGTTAAACTTTAAAGACTTTTAAAGTTTAACTGATTTTTATACAAGTTTTATACAAGTTTTATAGAATTTCACATATAAAGTCAATGTCCTCCTTATTGTGTAGAAGAGTGCAGTATGTAAGCTAATTAAAATTAAGATTTCTACAGCATTCTTTTACATTAGGATGTTAGTCAGCTTATTGCATATTCTGTATCTTATTTATTTTTGTCTAAGCATTGTGAACATTATTTTTAGTTATATTTATAATGGTTTTCGTTTTGTCTGGTCTATTTATCACTTTGGCGTTGTTGTTTTTTCCTCTATTGAAATAGTGTATTTATTAATAATTAGTTTCAAGAATCGACTAATAGCGATTGTTAGTAATTAATAATGAACAATATTAATAAGTAATTAATAATAATTTAGTACTGCACTTAGGTTTTTGTCTTGAACTTAGTACTGCACTTCAGTTTTTGTATTAAATTTAGTATCAAACCTCAAATTTTGTTTTGGTTAAAATGATATATTACATACTAACAAAATTTGTATTCAAAAATAAGCTTTTTTTCGAACACTAAAAAAGGCATTTTAACTAAAAGTTCATTAGCTTGATTTAGGGATGAAGAGTCCCAAAAGGACTCCAGCTTTATAACTTTATTTTTTTATGGTGTCTAGTGTCCAGAAACTCTAAACAATTTGATTGGTTAATGATCTGCTATAAGAAAAAAAATTATGATATTTAATGACTTGGAAATTATTGTTTTTAAGCTCAGAGTCCTGGAGTCCTGGAATCCTTGCCGCTATTATACCTAAGGACTCTGGGTTCAAAAATTGATTGTTCTTCTGACCTATAAATCTTGATTTTTTCCCCATTAGTAGTTCATAAGCTTTTTTATATTTTTAATGCTCCTGGATACCAAAAACTAGATAGAAGTAATCTTTTTGTGACTTCCAAATCCTTTTTATGAGTCCCCATCCCTGGTTTGATTACCTCAAAATATGGAATAAAAAACATAAATGCATCATAAACACACACACAAAAAAAACAAAGTACACTAAATATTGTGATTGCAAATATTACTTACAAATTTAACTTACAAATATCATTGAAAGTTTTTTTTATTTATTTATAACATTTCTTAATATGTTTTGTATTAAAAAAAGTCAAGTAATTAGTATATTGAGACATTCTTTTATTATATATTTGATATTATATTATTTTGTATATTATATTTATAGAGACATTATATTATTAAATATTTGAAATTATATTTTTGTAGAGACATATTATTATCAAATATTTGAAATTATATATTTATTGAGACATATTATTAAATATTTGAAATTATATATTTATTGAGACATATTATTAAATATTTGAAATTATATATTTATGGAGACATGTTGTTAAATATTTAATATTATATATTTATGGAGACATTATATTATTAAATATTTGATATTATTTATTTATAGAGACATATTATTAAAAATTTGATATATATTGATTGAAGTAAAAATTTTAAATGATTGATGCCCAATTTGAGATGCAAAAAGTATTTGTTTAAATAAAAAAAAGTAGAGATGATGTGTGAAAGTTGTTTTTGTTTACTTTCAAAATAGCATATCAATTTAACAGTTGGTTATGATGACCTAAAAGTATCCGAGGTCAGCGTTTTTTACCAACCTTGTTTCTATGTTGTTATGGTGAATCCTTTGTGCTGAAAATGTTGTGCTGTTTAAGAACAGTTTAAGATTGACAGAAAATTGATGACTTTATCATTTATTTATATAATAAGTAAACAAAAACAACTTTCAGACATCATCTCTATTTATATTTAAACATAAAGATCTTTTGCATCTCAAATCGTGCATCAATCATTTGATATTATTACTTCAATCAATATACAGGATTTGAATTAGATGCTATAGCTGCAATTGAGTATCTTCTCTCTCACTCTGATATTGATCATAATAAACTTGTATTGTATGGATCATCACTTGGTGGTGCAGTAACATTTGCTGTAGCTTTTTATAAAAAATACATGAACTTACTTTTTGCAATTATTGTTGAAAATACATTTACAAGTATACCTGATATGGCGCGTCACTTGTTTATACTAGTGAACAAGTTACCATCTTGGTGTTACAAAAATAAGGTAATTAACAATTTCAACAAATTATTTTTAAAAGTTTTCTTTTGTATTTTATTTACCTTAATTAATGTTTTTAGTTTCCTTCAATAGACAGAGTTGCTGTTATAACTACTCCAACATTATTTCTTTCTGGACTTGCAGATCAACTTGTTCCTCCAAAGCAGATGGTACAGCTTTATAATGTAAGTTTACTTATTATATTTAATTAACATATCAATACTAAATTATATTTTCTTTCAAATATTTTTTTGAAATCTTTTGTTTTAATAACATATAAAACAGAGATAAAAAAAAAAGATTTAGTAATTTAAAAGTAATGGCCCTCAGAGTTAGATTATAACTTTTGAATCAGTTTATTACAATAATAACAATATTGATAACCATAACAAAGTTCATTCTCAATATGTTAATCATTATAAATAGATTTAATTAGAAATAACAGTTGCATGAAAATAAAAGAGGCATAGGTAGTTAGGCATGACTTATAACTGATAAGTTGGAATGAAAGCTTCTGTGTCTCCCCAAATTCAGGAGATTATGTAAGAGATGCAATTTTCAGCAGAAAGACAAAAGACCTTGACAAAGAAAGTTATTAAAATTGAAGTAAATTAAATTTCATGTTAAAGAAAATCAAATAAAAAACCTTATAAAAAATTTGTTATTATAATTTTTTTTTTTTTTTTTTTGTGTAAATTGTAAATTATTTTTTTTAAATGACACAATTCTAATTGTTTAATATTTTCTTTGCAGTCATCTGGAGCTTGTTTGAAGAGAATTGAGAGGTTTGATGCAGGCTCGCATAATGATACATGGCAGTGTAATGGATATATGGATTCTATTAACAATTTTTTAAATGAGGTAAACAATTTTTTTGCTATTGCTGTTGAAGAATTATTTTTTAATTTTTTTTTTCTGTACTGTTAACATTTATAATATTGAATTATCAATTAATATAGTTAATTTTATAGGATTGTTGTCATGACAATAGTTTGAAAAATTTATTTGTTGAAATAGATCAATAATCCCAAAAAATATTGAAAAATTGTACAAATAAAATGAAAGTATTATAAACAGAAGATATCAATTGTAAAGTTATAAATAATCATCATACTTAACCTCTTTATTTATTAACATAATTTTTATCTGACAGGAAAAGAGGCTGAAAATGCATTTAAAAAAGAGGCTGAAATTTTTTGTTCTTTTATTCACAATTTTCTTTGAGCCAAATAATGAGTGTAACTATATAAATATCCATTTATAAAATTTCCATAAATTGTAATGATTTCAAACAAAATGCAATACAGTCAATACCTGATAACTTGCACCAGGGCCTACTCAAATTGTATGGCCTGATTTGTTGCATTTTCCATAAAAAATTAGGAGACTTGTTAAAGTTAAGAGACGTGTTTGCACTATAAATGTTTTATTCTTATTTCATTAAAATGTTTAAATAGTAGTTATATTTTCTATGAGATTGTCTATTTTAAAAAATGCAAAAATATGCATCAAAGGACTAGACCGAGCTGTCAAGCCCGAGTGAAATAAGGAAAAAATTAGAAACAGAGAAAGGATAAAAAAATAGAATTAAAAAGATATTATGAACAGATGTTCAGAGCAAAATAAAGGTACTGAAGTAAAGTGTAAATTAAAAAAATAATAATGATAATCTAGACACCGCGCATGTAATAAAAATAATAAACTCAGATGCTAAATGGAAAATCATAACCAACACGCAAGGTATAAAAAATGAAGTTAAAATACTAAGTTAAACATAATATGCTCAGAGCAGGAAATGAGTATGGAATTCAATGATTACCAGGTTGACCCTCTAACCGATCAAGCTATTGATGTTCACATAGATACAAGATAATTTTATTTTTATTTATTTTATTTATTTATTTATTTAGCAACTTAATACTAGTTTAGTAACTTATAAAAAATAAATAATCCCCTTTACAAAATAAATGTTCACTATATAAGTTGGTTATTCTTTAGTGTTTGAAGCAGTTTTTTTTTGAATTTTTCGTAGTCCAGCTGAACAAATCCACCAGCTATTTCCTGGTATAGTTTCAAACCAAACACAAACAATGACTTCTGTCCTGCTCTATTGCATTGGCTGCTTTTATGAAAATAACTAGCTTGTTGATGTAACAATGTTGATGTAACTCGCTATTTTTTGAATAGAACAGTTTAAATATATCATTTACAGTCGATGTAACATTATGAATGAAACAGAGTGATTTAAAAATTATTCTGTTTTTTTACTGATCCAACCAAGCGAATTCAACATTTCTGTTTTATGAGCAGTGGATCCATTCGGAACTCCGTCTCGACGGATTTTTCTCGGTTTTTCGGAGTTTCGGAGTTCGAGACAAATCGAGAAACTTCGACGAAACTTCAACGAATTTTTCAGAAAATACCAATTTTTTATTCGTAAAATAATTGAATTCTTATTTTATTTCTACGTGGTTTTTACAATTGTAAATTGTAATTTTAAAAATTGTTTCAAATGTAAGTGTTCTCTTCGTTTAATAACAACACTAATATACATCGCAAAGCAATTGGTAATGCACAGTGGGCCAGGTGATGATGGTAAAAAAAACCTCAAAAAAAGTTTATTCTATCAAAACCATATATTAAAACATGCTCATACTTTTCCATTGTACTATTTCAAAAACTCTTTTGTGTATATTAGTATCTTTTTAGTATTAGTATTTTTTTAAATCCACAAAAATCAATTGCGGTATAATAAAATGTAATGCATAATAAAAAGCAAGAATTTTTTAATTTTTAAGCAAAGATATAATAAACAGTAACTTTTAAAATATTATGCGAATGTGATATTAGTTTATATATTTTAACTACTCAATAGTTTACCTTTACAAAAAAAAAGTTTAGTCAAGATCATTATTTATAATATAAACAAAGACTGGTCGTAAAATAACGAGGTAAGTTTTTAACATATAAAACATATAAAACTTTCATTTTATACAAGTAGTGTCGTATTTTGTATGATCAAAATAATTTTGTCCACCATAAGTCTAAAATCCGGCCCACTGAGCATTGTGGCAAAATTGTGCAATAAAATGTTATCAGTGAAAATAAATAATAATTATAATTAATGTTTAATTATACTTACCTATCAGAATAAATATCTTAATAACTTAAAATGTGATAACTTTTCACAATTAAAATAAAATTAAAAACAAATATGGGAGGTCATTATCAAATTGATAATTTTTCTTTCATAGAAAAAAATGGTTTCGGAAGCGTGGAAGTACTTTAATAAAGTTGTGGTAAATGATAAGAAGTATGGATATTGCAAAAAATGTCATAAAAGAATTGCTTGTCCAGAAAGCAGCACAAACGGCCTTATTGGACACGTCAAAAGTTGCGAGAAAATAGATTTGAAACCATTCAGTTCCAGACCAGTTTTGACTAAAATGTCATTAAACGATCTTCTTGCCAAGTTGACAGCTCTTGATGGGTATTCGATTAGGTCCATAACTCAATCTGAAACACTAAGAATGCTTTTTGAAAATTACGGGCATAGTTTGCCTAAGTCAGCGTCCGCAATTTCAGAAAAAATTAAGGTGTTTCATGCTGAAGCCAAATACTTAATGATCGCTGAATTGGCTGCATTGAAAGCAAAAGGAGAAAAATTTGGACTAACAGGTGACGAATGGTGTAGCAATAAAGGTAGAAGATACTACCATTTAAATGTTCATCACGACAGAACGTATTGTTTAGGAATGATGAGATTGCCATCTCCTAGTTCTACTGAAACATTAAACATTTTGATAATGGAAAAATTAAAAGAATTTGGTATAGATAGTGAAGATATTGCAGGTAAAACTACGGATGGCTGTAGTTGGATGGTGAAATTGGGTACCATATTTAAGTTTCCACATCAGATCTGCCAGAATCATTCAATTCATTTGAGTGTTTGTGATTTGATATACGCTAAAAAAGATTGTCGCAAAATTGTGAACAAAGAAACTGAATCGATTATTGAAACAGAAACAGAAACTGATGGAGAGTCTGAAGGAGAGTTTCTTATTGAATATTCGGAGAATGAGATTGAGTATGAAGAAAATATCGAAAAAAATCTACAGAAACTTCGAATACTAATTAAGTTTTTGAAATATTCATCGTTTCGATATGAAGTTCTTAAAAGAAAAATTCACGAAATATACGGATCTTCGCATGACAAAGGACTGTTGTTCGACAACCGAACAAGATGGAACAGTGTTTTTAAGATGATTAAAATATTTCTGGATTGCTTAGAAGCTGTAAAAAAAACACTCGAAGAGCTAAACTGCTTAAACATGTTAGCTGAAATTGACTTGGATTTCTTAAAATCGCTGTCTGACTTATTGGAAGTTGTTGCTGGCGCTGCAGTTCGCTTGGAAAAACCAAATACAACAATTTTGGAGTGTGACATTATTATGGAAACGTTAGTAAGGAAATTGAAGGTTGCAGAAACTGACATCAGTTCTAATTTTGCAGAGACCTTAATCTCCAGATATGAAGATCGTAAAAACGTTATGTTGGTATCATTGAGTCGTTATTTGCACAATCCCGATTTTTTTTAAAATAAAAACCACACATTTTTTTACGCTTCCAAAAAAGATATTCAAATTTATGCTTCAAAATTATTTGATCAACTATTTGCAACAAAAGAAAATAGTCTCCAATCAAAATCAGATGATCACGCTAAAAACAAACAAGAAGAACCATCACAATCGACATCTTTTTTCTCCGAAATTCAAGAAGTTCTAATTCAAAATCAATCAGCAGCTAAAAAACCAAAAAAAGTCAAGACCTTCACCGATCAGTTGAAAGAATATGAAGCAACTGGTGTGAAATCAGAAACAGTTTTAAAATTTGAACTAGCCATCCACAGAATTCAAGCAACTTCCTCGGAAGCAGAAAGAGTTTTCTCCTCGTCTTCCAGATTTGTCACAAAGTTTCGTAGTTCGCTTTCTGATGAAATGATAGATGTTTTGATCTTTTTAAAATATTATTTAAAAAGATCTTCAGTATAAATACTTTTTTTTTCAAATTTTTTTTTTAATTTTTACTATAGGTGCCCCAACAAGTCTTTATTGCATAGCAACGCAGAAGGGCATTTAACTGAAAGTTCACGCCTTCTTCCTAACCGATGCCGGTTAGAAAGCCAATTATTAGATATAACTTGTTCGTTAAAAAATTGTGATAAAAAAAATATTTATGTACTAAGAAATATAAAAATATAAATTTTTTAAAATTTTATTATGAATTATAAATCGAAATATTTAAAATTAAAAAATAAAAATACAAGAACAATGTTTAATTATCAAATAGAGAGTTTAATTTTTTTATCAAATAGATAGTTTAATTTTTATAACAAAATATTATCCAAACTCCGATTTTTTCTCGACTCCGACGGAGTTTTTTCTCGATTTCTCTCGACTCCGTTTTTTCTCGATTTTGGATCCTTTGTTTATGAGTTAACCAGTGACATTTTAATATAATTCTCATTGCTTTGTTTTGAAGTTTTTCTAGGATATTTAAGTTATTTGTGACATCAAGAAAATTAGAAGCACAGTATTCATAGTGGGAGCAATTATAGTTTGAAAGATTATCTTTTTGGTCCAATGAGTTAAGTATTTGCTTATTCTACCAAGATCCAGTTTTCTTTGCAATTTTATTAGAGATATACTTGATATGTTCAGTAAAATTAAGTTGGTAATCAATAATAATCCCTAGATATTTCACGCTATCACTAAATTCAATGACCACATCATCCAATATCACTTTTATGTTATTGTTATGATTTATTAAACTATTTTTTCTTTTTTTTTGAATTAACAATAAGCATTGCCATGGACTTAAGAGTATTTAATTTAAGTTTATTATTACTTAACCATTTACAAAGTATTTTTAAGTCTTGATTTAATTTAAAAATAGTTTCTTCGAAGTTTGTGCCCTCAATACAAACCAATGTATCATCAGCAAACAAATTTACAAAAGAATATTCAATTTTTGATGCAATATTGTTCATGTAAATGATAAACAAAAGAGGTCTAAGTACACTACCCTGTGGAACCCCTATATCACAAACTAGTTCGCCAGATTCTTCACCTTTTATTTTGACTACTTGAGTTCTCATCGAAAGACAGTCTGCAATCCAATTAAGAACTGTACCTTTAACTTTATAACCTTGTAATTTTTGTATAAGAATCCTTCTATTAACTGTTTCAAATGCCCTTTTAAGATCTAGCATTACTGTTACAACAAATTTATTGTTGTTCAAAGATGTTCTCCATTTAGAAAGTAGTAGTTGAATAGCTGATTCAGTTGATCTATTTTTTCTGAAACCAAATTGATAAATAAACATAATAAAATATAATTGATAATAAACATAATAAAATAATTTAATAAACAATAAAATTAAATGACAATAAATAAAATATTGTATAAAGTAAAGACAAAGTGCTAAAATATGTATATATACATACATGCATATATACACACATACACACACATACATACCCGTACACATACAAATACAGGCCTTGTTAAAAAGCGTTACCCTATTTGAATTTTACGTACGTATTCACGATTTTATGTACGCGTTTCGCAATTTATGTTACGCAAAATCTTTTTTCAATAAGTTTATTTTAAACAGTCTTTAAAACAAATTATGCGGAAAACATTTAATGTAATTAATTGTTAATTAATGACGTCAATAAAACAGGTTATGCGGAAAACATTTAATGTAATTAATTGTTAATTAATGACGTCAATACAAAAGGTTTTTTCTAACTTGAGTTTAAATGTTATGCTTGGGTTTTCCTTTTGTAAAAAATATTTGTGCAATATTTTTTTAAAATGAACCAAACTTTAAACCGACTAAAAAGAACGTGATCAATAAATAAACTCTTTAAAAGTCTAACTTATATTTATTTTATTTAAAAAAAAAAATAATACTTTTGCTATAAATATAAGGTAAATTTCAAAATTATACTGATATTTGTTAAAAACAAGTTCTGGTAATAACATCTTAAAGCCAAAAAACTATTTTTCTTTTTGGATTTACTAAGAAATATTAAAAGTATATTAGGTTTCACGGTACATAAAAATAAAATATTTTAATGGAAATAAAAAAAAACAAAGCCGAAAAGCGGTAATCTTTGTTTAAATACAATTTTTATTTTATCAAAAGGTAGTTTGCGCAAAGGTTTTTTTAAAAAGGAGAAAACCCATTCTAATTGTGTACACTTAAATCCCTTTAAGAAAATCAACTATAAATAAGTGTCCCTTCATTTTAAAAAAATAACAATAAAAATAAATTTTTAAAGAAAAAAAATTAAGTTTAAATAAGTATAAGATTTTAAAATAAAGAAATTTTTTAATCAACATTTAAATTTAATATATAACTTTTTTTATCACAATATTGTTTAATTTAAAGATATAATTTTAAATTAAACTTTTTTAAACATTTTAAAGACTTACAATAATTTCTGACGTTTTGGAATTTAATTACAATGAGGTATTTTAAAATACGTAACTGGCGCAATTAAATTTTTAACGGTGTAAATATCTTTATTTAATATAGTTACATATATTCACATTGCGCTTTTCCGTTTCGCTACAAAATCTCTTAACAAGGCCTGAAATACACACACACACACATATATGCACACATACACACACATATATATACATACACACGCTCATATATATATATATATATATATATATATATATATATATATATATATATATATATATATATATATATATATATATATATATACATATATATATATATATATATATATGTATATTTATAAACATACTATATATATATATATATATATATATATATATATATATATATATATATATATATATATATATATATATATATATATATATATATACATACATACACACATACACTAAATACTTAACACATACACATATATACATATACACACACATATATACATATACACATACATACATTAATATATATATATATATATATATATATATATATATACATATATATATATATATATATATATATATATATATATATATATATATATATATATATATATATATATATATATTTAGTTATGCTTTGAATACAAAAAATGCTTAATATTACATATAAGAAAAAAGATTTGTACATAATAAGACTACTTGAAAATTAATAAACTTGTTTTTTTTTTTATTGGTATTTTAATGCAAAAATGTGGTCTTCCAAAACATTAGCAACTTTTTAAAATTACACACAAAAACTCACGGAAAATCAGCAGCATAAATGTGGAAATAATGCCTATAGGAATTGCAGTGTTGTAATTATTAGTACTTAACCAATGAGAATCAAAAAATTGTTAATTTTTGTCCAGAAATGAATATAGAGTGTTGCAATTATTACAATATTAATTTTAGATTGCGTATATATGCTGTTTTAGATTATAATGGCAGGAAACAAGTATAATTTACCTTTTCGAGAACATATTGTAAAAGATTACAAAAAAGGAGTCAAACAAAAGGAAATCGCAACAAAATACTCCATTAGCAAGTCAATTGTATGTTGAAAAATCAAACGATTTAATAAAGGTAGTCCTTTAGAAACAGAACATAAGGGCAGAAGACCACTCAAAACATGTCGTTTCACCGATAGAAAAATTATTTGTCATGTTAAAAAAAATCCTTTTGACAGCGTTAATGATACTATTAAAAAAACTGAAGCTTTCTGTGTCTCAAAATACAGTTTGTAGACGGTTACAACTTTCAGGACTTTTGAGCTTAAGAGCAGCAAAAAAACCTTTTATTTCTCAGAAGAATAGAAAAGCTAAAATTGAGTTTGCAAATTCTCATAGAGACTAGACTAAAAATGATTGGAATAGAGTACTCTGGAGCAATGAATTAAATACAATTTGAAAGGTCCTGATGGAAATTTAAAGGTACTTAGACCTAAAGGTAAACGCTTAGATTCTAAATACACAAAAGGAACAATCAAGCATGGTGGCAGAAAAAGTGCAATGGTTTGGGGATGTTTTTTTTGGTTTTAGTAGAGTTATTTCCAAATAAATGGCTTAAGGATAAGTATGTTTATCATGATATTTCCTAGGAAAAAGTGGTTCCTCATACTAATAATAACATGCCTCTTTTATGGACATTTCAATAAGACAACGACCCCAAACACCTCTAAAGTCTTTAAAGAATGGTTTGAAACAAATCAAATTAAAGTAATTAAATAGCCAGCTCAATCACCTGATCTCAACCAGATCTCTCTCTAAAACACAAAGGACCCTTCAAAAGTGTCGATGAGCTATATAAAGCTATTGAAACCACGTGGAGTGAGATTACACAAGAAAAATTTAATAAACTTGTAGAGTCTATGCTGAGAAGATGTTCCTTGATCCTAAAAAGTAAAGGATATGCCATAAGCAATTGATATTAACATTTTTTAGGGCAGTTTTAAAAAAGTTGCTAATGTTTTGGAGGACCACGTTTTTGCGTTAAAATACCAATACAAACAAAAAATCACGTTTATTTATTTTCAAGTTGTCTTATTATGTTATCTTTTTTCTAATATGTAACATTAACCATTTTTTCATTTAAAGCCTAATTAAAAAAACAAAATTGCTGTAATAAGTAATCAAAGTAAAAAATTTTTTTTAATTTTATTTGGTTGCAAATGTTTTGGAGGATAGTGTATATACATATATACATCAACACATATAAATACATATATACACATATAAAAACCAAATAGGGAAAGCAGAAAGATAATAAAAATAATGGTGTTGTAGGATCCAATTGAAATTAAGTGGACTAATGTAGGTGAAACTCCATCCTCAGGGCCACAATATATTCACCAATGATGTTTCGGAGAGCCTGATAAAATGGCTAGCATCACTCGTCAGGAATGCATCCTTGCTATCTCTATCATTGCCTGTAGCCTACATCATATAAGTCATTTATGCAATAAAACAGACCTCACTACAGAAAAGCCAATCACCCATATCCCTACCAAATTTAAGCAACACCAATAATTTTTAGAAAAAAAGGGGGATATAGAGACAAACATGCATAAAAAGTATATATCATAAATTTAATAACAATAAACAGTAATATTAAGTGTAAAAAAAATTTTTTAGTGTAAATACACATAAGGATATAAAAAGTAAAATATATATAAATATCTTACCGTATTTGATAAGTAATAAATTTTTTTTTTTAAGAAGTGGGTAGCTTATTACAATAGCTGATAGACGTGAAACTGAAACAAAACTCCTATTAAGAAAAATAAGATCTAAATTAACAACAACAGAGTGACTTAGCGACGTAAAACGAATAAAAAATACTTGCAATACTATTAGCTAAAAACATGCTCCAGGGAAGTTAGTAGTTAAGCAGTCAGAGCCTAAAAAATGGTCTAAATGTTAATAAATATATAAAAAACATTAAAATAGATATGGCATGACTATTAAAACCTATTAGCAAAATAGTCCAAACTTTGTATGTACACATTATTCATGGCCGAATGTATTAAAATATCTTTAATCGATGCTGTATTGAAATAGGTGGGTGTGGGTTTCAATAGAAATATTTCTGCTAAATAGGGGTCATCTCTAATAATATGCCAATGTTTCACAACAATGTTAATGATATCTCTAGCAATATCACAACAAGGAGTCACTATTGGAAATATATTTGTATCTATATTTATTAATTAGTTGATTTTGATTAAATTGTAAGGCTTTAGTAAATTGCAAGTTGATATCTTCCACTGTATAACCTCTTAACACAAGGGTTTGTGCTAAGGCTAGCAGTTCTTTGGAAAGATTTTCCTGTTCTGATATAATTCTATTAAAGCGTAACGCTTGGCTGTATATAATGCTTTTCTTTAGATAGTATGGATGATTAGATTCATGATGTAGAAGGCTCATTGTATCTGTTGGCTCTCTGTATAAAGTACTTTGAATACGTCCATATCTATCTTTGTATAGTGACATGTCCAAAAAATTAGTTGAAATGTCACATTCATTTAAAATAAATTTAATAGTTGGGTGGATTCCATTTATGAAGTTATATACCTCATGTAATTTTTCCATAGATCCATAAAATAAAATAAAAATGTCATCAATGTAACCTTTATAAAATGAAATTAAATTTGGGAACTACAACCCTCGGAATTAGGAAAAATGAGGTCGGCAAATTATTTGAATATTATTGTTGACCTCAATCTTTTTGAGTTCGGCATCAGGTCGGCAAAAATTATTTGATACAAAGGTCTGACCTTTTGACACTTGTCGAAATTAAATTTGGGAATTTTATTATCTAATGTACCCATAAACAAGTTAGCATATGGTGGTGCCATTCTCGTACCCATTGATGTACCAGCAAATTGGAAAACGCTAGATGTAAGAATGGTTTCTAAAATTATATTATTATATTCTGAAGGTGGGCATAATGGTGATCTCTGATGAGTTGGAATTTGTTTAATATAAAAGATGGTAGCTTCAATTCCTTCTTGATGTGGGATATTGGTATAGAGTGACATCTGCTGTTACAAAAATATAGTTAGAAGAGGTGAATTGGTGGGATTGAAGCATATGAGGAAAATGAGAAGTTACTTTATGTTTTGCTGGATTTTTCGCTAACTGATTAACACAGAATACTGAAATAGGCTTTCAGACAGCTATATCAATATATATCAACATGCTACTAAATATAACCTTACATGTTGCTAAAACTAACACACAACTCTCCATTGGAAATAATTTTAAAGATTTGTAATTTTGTATTTATTATAATTGCAATTATTAGGAATAAAACAGATTTTCTTAGGAATATTTACACTGCAAAACAATGTTTTGCAATGTAAATACTTCATTATGCTGCATGTTTCAAACAACAGCCAAAAAATATATCTATATGTGTGCATATATATATATATATATATATATATATATATATATATATATATATATATATATATATATATATATATATATATATATATATATATATATATATATATATATGTATATATATATATATATATATATATATATATATATATACTCTTGCATGTCTCTTGCGTGGCATCAAAAAAAGTTTCCCATAAACTGTAGTTTTAAAGAGCGCGTTAATAAACCAGACCAGAAAAAATTTTAAAAATTTAAAAATTAAATTTTTTTTTTTAATTGATAGACTGCCTGGCCAAACCAGACCCTCAGTCGATGTAGCAGCACTCTCTTGCGAGTCAGGCTATTTGTCAGTCGATGTAGCAGCACTCCCTTGCGAGTCAGGCTATTTGTCAGTCGATGTAGCAGCATTCCCTTGCGAGTCAGGCTATTTGTCAGTCGATGTAGCAGCACTCCGTTGCGAGTCAGGCTATTTGTCAGTCGATGTAGCAGCACTCCGTTGCGAGTCAGGCTAAAAGATAGTTGATGTAGCAACATTTACGCATGTTTTAAAAATGTTTTTTATTAAATCAATAACAAAAACACCACTAATTAAAAAAAACTTTCTAGTCGTTATAATTGCGGTTTTTTAAAAAATTTTTAAAAAACAATTAAATTTAATGTACTTCCGCATAAATTAATTGCTTTGACATTTCGATGACAATCAAAAACAGCTTAAGAGACGAGGTAATTAAAATTGTAGTCGTAAGAGACTTTTTTTACATTAAAACGCTCTTTCGACTACACTATAAGGGTATATATATATATATATATATATATATATATATATATATATATATATATATATATATATATATATATATATATATGTATATATATATCAGGCTTGGTCGGGAAGCGGGAGCGATCGCTCTCGAGTACTGACCACGACCACGGAAATTATATTTAGTTGCGTAAAACTGGCCAGGTTTTTTAGTCGTTTCAAAAAATTTTTGTTTTACGGACATACATGGAAACATAAAAAAACTTGAATGTTCTCAAAACATCTTTGTGCGAAAGAATAAAAAGAATATTTGCGAACACTAAAATCCGCCAAATTAACGAACAAACTAATTCTATTGGTTCAAAAAATACGCTGATTAAGCGAAATAAAGTTCTAGAGTATTCTGTCAAAATGTTTTAGATATTGTATTATTCACGATTTGTTACGTTTTGAGATTTCTAGCATTGTTTTAAGAATTTATATTATTTGTTTACGACATTAAATGTTTTAAATATATATTAATTATATTGTTAAAATTTTAAAAGTTTATTATAAATCATAGATTTTATTAGTATATTCTTATTTTTTGTTTTAAAAGAGATTGTATTCTTTATGTAAATGTAATTTTGTGTATTTTTTTTTTATCGTAATGTATCTTTTAAAGCAATTTTTATGATTTAAACAAAGACTTACAAAAATAATTGCGTTTTCAATGAAGTTATAATCGTTAAAGTTAATAAAACTAATTATGTAACAAACATATAAAAAGTCTCTGGTTACTAAACACAATCAACGCATACAAAGTAACTCGTGGATGAACAAGCATCGCGCCTGAGGTCACGACAGAACACAAATATATATAGAAAATAATTAGATATAAAGAAAAGTTTCTAGATATTGGTTTACTAACTCTAATTATTTTCGCTTAAGTTGCCATTCTTAAAACTCGTTATACTTTTTTCTGCTTTATATACTAATTAAAATTAAAAAGCCCACTCACCAAACATCATCAGCGATATTATGAAGCAGTTTCGCTTCCTGGTCATTAAGTATTTTTAACCTTTTTAGTTGATTTCTATCTTGATAATTTAATTCCTATAGTAATTCAATGATTTAATTATTTCATTTGCTTATCTTACTAAGAAGAATCGCTTCAAATATGTTAAACTTTTCGAACTACGCAAAACATAAGATAGGTATTAAAAAAATTAACTTTTTTATTTATAAAATAAATTAGGCTTAAGTAAAACTAAAACTTGCAAACTTAGTTAAATAAAGAATATTTGTTTCCCTTTTAAACAATCGTAAGTTGTTACTTTATATAAAAAACATTGCTTAATTTTATAAAAAAAATTATAAAAAGCGATGTTTCGAAAATAATTGTTCTAAATGTAATTTATTTAGCTTTAAGTTTTTTGCGTTTAAAGATATTTTATTTGCCTATTTTTTTTTGTAATTGTCTCTCATTGGTCCAATTAATCTTAGTCGCTTTTTTTTTTGTTGCTTTTTAAAATGTTCTCAAAACGACAAAAAAATCTGGCCTACTTTTCGCAACTGAATATTATTCACGTGGTCAACAATCGAGAGCGATCGCTCCCGCTTCCTGACCAAGCCTGATATATATATATATATATATATATATTATATATATATATATATATATATATATATATATATATATATATATATATATATATATATATATATATATATATACTGCTGTAGTAACATTGGAATTCAAATACCTCAGTATATATATATATATATATATATATATATATATATATATATATATATATATATATATACTGCTGTAGTAACATTGGAATTCAAATACCTCAGTATATATATATATATATATATATAAATATATATATATATAAATATATATATATATAAATATATATATATATATATATATATATATATATATATATATATATATATATATATATATATATATATATATATATATATATATATATATATATATATATATATATATATATATATATATATATATATATATATATATATATATATATATATATATATGAGCTGTAGTAACATTGGAGCTTATCGAAGCCCACTTTAAAGCTGTTGATAGTTAGAGAATTGATTACTTTATCTGGTAGCATGTTCCATGCATTGACAATGCGATTGTTAAAAAAGTAGAAGCAAGCTAAATGGTTGCTGTACTTATCACAGTGAAGTCTCTCTCTGTGATTTGCTCTTGGTGGAATTGTGATGAGGGGAAAGTGCTAGTTGACTATGTCAATGTTATTAATAATTTTGTTTTTTTGGATGAGGTCACCTTGTTTACGACGTTCAACTAGAGTAGATTTCTTTGCATTTAGCTCCATGAGCGAAGACTTGGTCCAATGAACAATTTGGTCAATATCTGATTGGAGTTGAAGTTGAGCAGCAAGTGAGTTGACAATGCTCAGGATTTTAGTGTCATCAGCATAGATTTACAACTGTTTTCTTTGCTTATTACATCCGGCAGATCGTTGATGAAAATGACAAATAAAATTGGACCCAAGACTGATCCTTGCGGAACCTCACTTGTCACAGGTAACCAATTGGATTGAGCGTCACCAAGGATGACTCGTTGAGACCTGTTAAGTAGAAAAGCTTTTATCCAATTGAGAAGATTACCTTCGATTCTGCATATTTTTAGATTTTAAAGCATTTGTTGATTTGGTACTTTGTCAAATGCTATGACAAAATTCAAGAATATGATGTCAACTGGTAGTTTTCTGGCCATATTTCCAGTCAAGAAGTCCATTGTTTCAAGGAGATTTGTAATGCATGCTTTTTTCTCCAAAAAGCCATGTTGACTATTTGATAGAAGATTGTTCGATTTTCGATGCTGCATGATTGCCTTCTTAACTAGTTTTTTCCATTATTTTACATGGAGTCGAGGTGAGAGATATTTGTCTGTAGTTTGATGGATCAATTCTGGAGCCCTTCTTAAATAAAGGTGTTACGTTTGCTTTGGACCATGAGTTTA
>NC_061167.1:21331410-21346410 GCF_022113875.1 Hydra vulgaris
AAATAAATTTGTTAAGAACCATTACAGTGTCTTTGCCACCAAGTTTTTTTTTTTCCTTAAAGATGTTTTACCGGCTCAGTTTTGCAATGCAAATTGCAAACTGAATCAAAGTAACACATTATATAGCTCTATTGTGTGTGTGTTTCTTCACCTTTTAGCAACTTGATACTGATGTTAATTTTCAACCCGCTGTTCATAGTCCTGTTGGTGGTACATGTTGTAAACTTGTAGCTGATGCAAAATATTAAAAACCTGTCAAAAGACAGATGAGCACGAGTGTCATTTTTACCAACAAATCTTGTCCTTGTGAAATGCATTCAAGTTTTCAACATGTTTTCTCATTAAATGAGCAAACATGTTGCAAACTTGCTTGCACATAACTTAACTTTTTTTAAGTTTTAAAGTTGTATGCACTTAAGGACAAATCTAGTGAACTGTAGCTTTTTTTTTTGCCTGACAACTTTCCATTTCTAAACTGTAAATAAAGTTTAATAATTTTTATATATAGTATTTTGCTTGTGGCTTTGTATTTTTTTTTTTTTTTGCAGTTTACAACATAAGCTTTAAAAAATAAAAGATCAAATACCAATATAAAGGAATATAGACATTCGAGAGGAGAATAAAGATACTAAATAACTAGTAATGTCTTGAAATATAGTTAATAGAATGGTTTTTTTTTCCTTTATAAGTGTTTAACTAATTTAATGTTTTAATACATATTTCAATAACATTTATAATAACTTGCTAAATGTTTTAAAAAAAATAATAAATAACCAGCTTGCTACAAAAACAGATTGATCGATTTTGGGTATATTCTAAAGACCATTATGTATATAAATACAGTGTTTACAAGAGTAATTACAGTATTAAGGTTGCACTTGCTGATAATAAAGCATTTATAAGTGTTAAAATCAAAGTTATCAGTTGTAAAATAGGTCATTTTTAAAAAAACCCAAATATATTTTGGGTTTTTTTGGGTTTTATTGGGTTTTTTTAAGGTGGGTTTTTTTGGGTTGGGTTTTTTTGCCAACCCTGATATATATATATATATATGTATATATATATATATATATATATATATATATATATTAGTTTTGAATTTTTATTGGTCTTTTTGAATTTTAATATAGTAGACATTAATAAATAGAATTTAATCAAAGCTTAACCGAATCAAAGATATTGAAAATAATGTTTATTTATTTTAGGTATTTTATTTTCAAGCGGTCAAAGTTTGAAATTTTTATTGAAGTATTAGAAGTTTCGTTATTATATGCACTTATGTGCAATTCAAAATAAAAGTCCCAGTTAAGCAAAGTTTTTTGCCAAAAAGACCTAAAAAACAGTAGGTGTTAGTGAATGGTTCGACTTGTAGGACTTAAATGGATGATTTTATAGTAAGTTGATAGAGAAAGTTCAAGTGAGTTTGGGAGAAAATTTGTCCAACGTATCAAGGGTCTGAGTTAATGGGTTTTTACTGTATTTATATATTAAATCAATATATAAATGTTTTGTACATATATATAGAACTTATATATAGAACTTATCTTATGTGATATAATTATTTTTGTATATATAATGTATACTATAAATAGAAAATGTTCGAAATTGACGTTTGTTTCAGTGACTTGCACAATTCTTTTTCAAACAGCTTTAAAGCATTCAAAGCTACTCTTCCAATTTCATTACTCTAAGTAAACATCAAAAAATCAACTATCATTTGCTCTATGAGCATCTTCAGTCATTGGTTTAATTACCGTTTTATCAGTCGTTTCATTTCCTTCTTCTTTTTGCATATCTTCGTCCTTTATTTATCTTTGTAAGTAAAATTATCCAGAACACATCATCATCATGCCCACATAACTGATCAATTATATGAGGTAGCGGTGTAGTGGTTTAGTACTCGCTTGATAAGCGAGAGGATCCGAGTTTGATCCCCACCACGTCCCTGGTAGTACAGCGGTCAACTCGTTTCTCCGCGCAGCGGCCTTGTTTGTCAAGGTTTGTGTTTCAGAGTTATAGAGTTAAGAGAGGGTTATAACCACAAATAAGTAGCCTCCTCGGCTTTAGTGGCCTTCTTGGCTATAAGGATGTTAAAAAAAAATTGAATTTTTTAATGCAGTATTCATTATCTTTGTCTGATGCTCCTCCTTCTTTAAATCCTAATTTGCAGACGCAGTTAATAAAAGTTTCTGAAACTTCATTCAACATTCAACAAGTTGTGTGTTTGAGAAAAAAAGTAGAGTATGATCAGTTTAAGATTCTCAATATTCAAATGAATGGTGCTATTATCAATAATCAATGTTATTTTACGACCTTTTAATGGAAATCTTATATCGTTTTTCTGACCCACTCCTCAAATAGTTCAGAAGTTATCCAGCTCTATTTTGGCGCACAGTAACTGCATGGAATGCTTTTAATTTCTTTAAAGCATAGTTCGTTTGATTTCTTAATAATACTAGTCATTTCCCAATAGTTGAATCTTGCAGATGAGTTTGGTTTAATAATAGTTGTAATAAGACAATTTCTTTCAAAATGTTTCCCTCCAAAGAGCGGTCATTTCATTGTAACATCTTAACCTACACTTATGAAAAATAAGGAAAGCATTTTTAAAATCAGCATAAATTTTATTACCTACCGTTTTTAGGACTTTATTTGCTTTTTATGCAGAGCGTGGTTTCGTGGTAATGAGCCAACTGTATTTGAATTGGACTTAAATTTGGATTAAACAAATTAGAATAAAATTGGATTGATAAACTATTGATTTTGGGCGATGGAATAAAGTTGAGAATTCCATGGTTATTATCATTTCTTACACAAGTGACTGAAAAATATGTAAATATCAATGAAAAAATGAAATGAATAAATACCTGATATTGTTTTAAATGATGCATTGTTTCTTTTTATCAAATTATCCATCGGATGCCAGACAGTTGTCACAACCAAGTTTTTTTTGCGAAATGCAAAGCTTTGACTTTGAAAATGGTTCCAGACACAGAAATGTTTTGGTGTCTGGTGTTCTAAAGCCACATATAACATGCTTTATCCAAATCGTCATTTAGGGAGACTTGCACCATCACTCTTTTTGCAGAAGTTTTATTTTTTTGCTGAATACATAGTGTGTTTTTTTTTTTTTTTTGACTATCCAGACAATGTTTTCTTTGGAATATTTCTTTTATATAGATACAGATGATTTTCCTTTGTCGAGTTCTTTTAGTATTTTTCTGTTATAGTTCTACTTTTAATTCTACTTGTAAACTTTCTTTTATCAACCTTCAATATTTTTGATAAATAAAATTTAATCGAAAATTAACCGAATCAAAGATATCAGTGAAAATGTTTAGTTTGTTAAATTATATTTGATGCAAGGTATTTAACTTTCATTTGCTCTAAGTTTTGAACTTTAACTGATGTTTTGATGTCATTAATAAACAGAACTTAATTGGAGCTTAACCGAATCAAAGACATCACCGAAAGTGTTTAGTTATGTTTTATTATATTTGACGAAAAAGTATTTTATTTTCATATGTTGTTATATATATATGTTATATATATATATATATATATATATATATATATATATATATATATATATATATATATATATATATATATATATATAATATATATATATATGTATATATATATATATATATGTATATATATATATATATATATATATATATATATATATATATATATATATATATATATATATATATATATATATATATATATATATATATATAACAACAAACTCCGCTCAATTAAGAAAAGTAGCCATGAAACTCTGGCTATGCTTCACAAACTTGAGGCAATGCAGTCTTTGTTGGCATCAACATTCCAACTGTAACTGACAAACGTGGAAACGTTATTGACAAATGCAGATGACCTGGCATTTTTTCAGCCAATAAAAGGGGACAGCATTCGACAAATCACTAGCCAAAAAAAAATTCAAGTGTCAATGTAGCATTGAATAATCTGAAGCGTTTATGTATTGACATTGAAACAACAACCACAACAGTATCTTCAGAACTTTTGGTTGATGAAGAGAACAATACTAACTTCACTGAAGAGTTAGAGTCTTTTTCTTCTTCAGAAGATAATGGCGATATTAAAACAGAAGACGTGAATCAAGTAGTTCAGCAAAAGAAACCAAATAGAACAGTTGCTTTCATACCTCCAGATGTGCTAAGCCGAACAAATCTGGTGGCACTTGTTACCAGACTGAAGATGATTCCAATGCAACAGGCTGCATTCACACAAGCACTCTTGTGTCTGGTGGAGATCTATCCATGGTCACTGCTTCATATGCTACTGAAGATCGTTCTCGACATAGGGTAGTAGGCAAAATAGCTACGAATATCCACAATGACTGGGAACCACCAAAACTATGTACTTTGCACTGGGATGGAAAGTTGACACCTCTTGAAAACCACAGAGTCACTCAAAAATGCATGACTGTGGTTGTCGGTGATGTCTAACAGTTAAAGCTTTTGGGAGTGCCAAATTATTACAAACCTTCAGACAAGTCATGTGGAGAAATCATTGCCGAGTTGACTATGAAGCTGATGACTGAGTAGCATTGTGATGATCAAATCGTCAATATGACATTTGACACCACCAGTTCTAACACAGGTCACCTAACAGCAGCATGCATTGCCATTCAAGATAAATTGCAGTGTGCAGTTCTCTGGTCAGGTTGTCGCCATCACATTGGAGAGGTTTTTCTATCACATGTGTTCACTGATATGAAGATAGAATCGTCAAAGTCACCAGATGTTACACAATTCACACGGCTGAGAAGTAACTGGGTTTTGATATCACATGACTACTCTCACATACTCCTGTTTTGTCCAGCTGGTCATAGCACAAGAGCTGCTGGCAATAAGAAGGAGGAGGCCATTGCTATTGCTGCGGAAAAGGTTGAGTTCCTGCGAAATGACTATAAGAAATTCACAGAGCTAACGCTGTTGTACCTGTCATCAGAGAAGCACGTAGTAACAAACAATCTGGTGTACTACACAAAGCCTGTTTGATGGCAAAGATGATCTACAACCTCAAGATTGCACTTTGTGAGACGCAGATTGGAGAGCTTCCCCCAGGCACCATTACTAGTCGTCACCAAGTTCGAAAAGTGCCTTTGCCACATTTTTAGCTCATGTGTATATGCAATAGTGGCTCACATGCAAGAAAACTGTAGATTCACCATGGAATGATCTTCAGCTGTACAAACATCTACTAGCTTATAAGACTGTTGATAAGCTCATTTCACACTCTGCAATTAGAGCACTAAATTGTCATCTCTGATATTTGACTGTCGAGATATTCCCACTTGCTCTATTCATTACCTGTGTACTGTTGAATGAGAGACAAGCAATTGCTGATGCATTGCTACAATTCAGACAACAATCATTGTGTGACCTGCAAGCTCCAGTCTATCGATTTGGTAATGGATGGGGTAAACCTACTTTCCCATCATCAATAAAAAGCTCAACGCAGCTGTGTAAACTTATTGGAGAGGGCCATTTCAAAATTGTATACAAAAAAAATAATTTTTGAATTTTCATTGGGCTACCCTCTAATTTGATTTGGTTTGTGGTCAGGCAAATAAGTTTAAAATTGTAAACTCAAATAATGTGTTTTAGTGACTGCTCAAGAGATATTAAAAATTGTAAAATAAGTGGTGAGAAAACAGTAGACATTCTTATCCCATAAGTTTGATTGAATATAAATGTTACAACATATTTAATAAGTGTGTTATACAATGTGTTATTGTAGTTTTTACAACAGTAATGAATGATCACTTGCTATTCTGCTTTAAAGTTTTTCTTTAATGGAATGGTCATGAGCTTTCTGTGATATTCAACAATCTAAAATATTAACTGCCATTCAGCTTCATCAAGTGTTAGCACATTATTGAAGCCTGTTGCTAACTTAACAGCACGCTCAGCACAGTCATTGGTGACTCTCATGCTTGCTATTTTTTGCTTGGCAGTGATATAGACAGGACAAAAAACTCATGCAGCTGGATTATAAGTAAGTAAAATAGGTTTAATTTTAAACGCAGTGAACAGATTCATTGATCTTAGAGTAACAAAATCTGACAAAGTCTTTTCCTAAAAGTTGTCAACTAATTTTGAATCAACTCTTCATTGGTGGTTTTTTCAGAGCAACAATCATGGCCTCTTTCTCACTATTAAATCTTTGCTCAAATACCACATATGTCCTCTCATTTTTTTAATTGCAATATCTGCTACTTTTTTGTCTACAGCAAGATAAGACTTGAGAGTTTGGAGTAGACAAAGGTCATTGTATGGAGCATCAGAACTGTTTAGAGCTTTAAGCCAGATTTTCGCATAAATCGTAATAATGAAAAGATAAATGCGATGAAGATCTTGTAGTTCGTATGCTGTAAGTTCGAATTGTCTACAGAGCAAATAGATTTTAAGACAGTATATTCCTTTTGCCATCCACCTGGCACAATGATAGGCACCTGGAGGACTGAAATGAGTCATATCATAATTTTCACCCAATGTGATTAGGGTCAGTTGGATGAGCTCCAGGTAATCTTTTCGTGGTTTATTTTTATGGGAGAGTTGATTCCTTAGAAATTCTTTTTTTTTTTTTTTGAAAATTACATTTTTCTTCTTTTGGTTTAGCCATACACATTCACCAACTGTAAGTTCAGATTTGACTTCAATGTCAGAAGTCTCAGTTTTACTATATTGGGTAGTGTCAATAAGTTTCCAGTGTTTCTTGAACCAACAAAATATTCCAATCTGGAATATTTTAGTGGAGTTATTTTTTTTATCAATTAACATCATTTAAACGCCTAGCCAATTAACTTTTCAATTTTTTTTTTTTGAACTGGTCTAATATATATATATATATATATATATATATATATATATATATATATATATATATATATATATATATATATATATATATATATATATATATATATATATATATATATATATATATATATATATATATATATGTTTATATATATATATATATATATGTTTATATATATATATATATATATATATATATATATATATATATATTAAATATATATATATATATATATATATATATATATATATATATATATATATATATATATTAAATATATATATTAAATATATATATATATATTAAATATATATATATATATATATATTATATATATATATATATAAATACAAGTCATAAAAGAGGCAACGTAGGACAAGACAAACTGTGAGCAAACAGCTTGAACAACTTAGTTTATCTAGAACTGGTAATTGATGACCAATTAGCCACACATTAGTCTCACATCTTGTTTTAATGACCTTTTTCTTTGACATTTAGATTTTTATTTTTTTTTCACTAAAAATACAAAATATATATAAGGTACATATTCACATAAACATATAAATATTTTTGTCATTAATCAAATTAATTGAAACTTAGATGAATTGGCTTTTTTCCATAAGGAGTACCTAGATTAAACCAATTACCAATCAAAACAAACATAGTTGTAAACAAAAGCTAAGTTAACACTATGCAGTATACAAATGAGTTATTTTATCAAATTTAGTAGATTAGTTGACAAAAGCAGATAAATAAAGTTAATTGAGCTGTCACTTAATGTTGGAATAATGTCATGAAATTTTGTGGAGTTATTTTTTTCATCAATTAACATCATTTAAACGCCTAGCCAAATAACTTTTCAATTTTTTTTTTTTTTTTTGAACTGGTCTAAATAAGATACAAAAACTCTTGTACGTATAAGAGTGCGCAATAATAAACAAATAGGATTTATTTCTTTTATTTAATAGAGCATTATATATATATAAATTTAATAAGTTGTCATTGGTGTAAAATATGATATACTTTTCAAATAAACAAAGATTGCAACGTTTTACTGTGGGATTGTAAAATCTACAACATTTCACAATTTTCCATTCAGTTGTCGAGCTTACTTTACTTTCTTTTAACCTCCATACTTCCTTAGAAAATTCAGTGTCGTTTTTATATTTTTCAATATTAAAAGATTTTGTATGGTTAGCGTATTTAAGTTTGAATGCGGTTTCATTCACTCTAAAATACACTTTTTCATTTCCGTTCAGAGTGCCTTTCGCAAATGAAGTGACTTCATTCAAAAATACAAAATTGTTAATAACATTGGCAACTGGCACTTTCCCCTCATCACAATTCCACCAAGAGCAAATCACAGAGAAAGACTTCGTCATGAAAAGTGCAGCAACCATTTAGCTTGCTTCCACTTTTTTAACAATCGCATTGTCAATGCATGGAACATGCTACCAGATAAAATAATCAATTCTCCAACTGTTAACAGCTTTAGAGCGAGCCTCAATAAGCTCTAATGTTACTACACTTCGCAGCTTTTCTTAGTGAAAATTACAATATGAATTTTACAAAAACTAACTGTAATCTGACAATCTATGATTTGTATTTTGTCAACTATTTTTACTTTGGTTGTAACAAACATATACTACTACTATATACTATATAGTATATAGGTTATACTATGTAACAAATATATACTACTACTATATACAAATATATACTACTACTATACTACTATATGTGTATATATATATATATATATATATATATATATATATATATATATATATATATATATATATATATATATATATATATATATATATGTATATATAATATATATAATACAACTCTCGGAATTAGGGTCGGCATTCCGCAATGCTGACCTAATTGCCGACCTCAAAGTGTCTGATATTGGCAAAAAATTGCCGACTTCGTTTCAATGTTTTATAGTAAGACCTTTGTATCAAATTTTTTTTGCCGACCTCTAAAAAATTGAGGTCATCAAAATATCGCCGACCTCATTTTTTCCAATTCTGACGGTTGTATAATATATATATATATATATATATATATATATATATATATATATATATATATATATATAATATATATATATATATATATATATATATATATATATATATATATAACATTATTATATATATAACATTATTATATATATATATATATATATATATATATATATATACATATATATATATATATATATATATATATATATATATATATATATATATATATATATATATATATATGTATATATATATATATATATATATATATATATATATATATATTCATTTATTTATTTATTTATTTCAAAATTTGTATAAATAATTCCATATAAATACAAGTGTGCATTAAAATAGCCCATGTCCTATCGTGTTCATTGAAGGATACAAAAAACACTTCTATGTACATCTTGTAGTGTAAATGTAATTTAAACCAATGAAGAAGCTACATAATGTTACCCTATATTGACTCAATTAAGCTGCAATAAGCAGCTGGTCAAGAAAGTTACAATAAAAGTTCTTTAAAGAAATGTACAGATGGTGAACTGCTTGCTGTGAAAGTAAAAAAGTTTTCTTGTTCAATGCATCCTTTGACTAGTTGAGGCATTAATTGCTGATTGTGTCTATGGAGATTGTAATTTATTTTTGAATTTAGTAGAGTTTGAGGAAAATGAAAGTTAACTTTGTCAATCTGTTGAATAAATTTAAACTGCTGGATTAGGTCACCTCGTTTCCTGCGATCCTCAAACGATGTTAGTTTCAGCTTTTGTAATCTTTCCTCATACGGTAAAAGTTTTATCTCAGATATTATTTTTGTAACACGTCTTTGCACTTTCTCCGTCATCACAATATCTTTTTTTAGGTGAGGAGACCAAACCTGTACTGCAAAATCTAGATGTGGACAAATGTATGCAAGGTACAGTGTTTTCCATAAAACTAGTCTGCAGCTACAATAAGCTTTTCGTAGACAATTGAACATTTGATTCGCAATTGAGACTGCTATTTCAACTTGAGTTTTGACCTTTAAGTCATTGGAAGCAATAATCCCAAGGTCTTGTTTGACTATTGTTTCTTCCAGTTCAATGAGTTCCATCTAGTTGTGCCATTGTGTATGAGTGTTTTGACTTGTTAGCGTGTCCAACATGCATAACTCTGCATTTATTGATGTTAAAAGGCATTAACCAATTGTATGACCAGTCAACTATTTTATCTATGTCAGCTTGATGAAGGTTAGCATCTTGCAGAGATTTGATGACTCCAATAATTTTACCATCATCGGCATAAAGTTTTGTGTGGTGTACAATGTTGTCCAGCAAATAATTAATAAATAAAACAAATAGTGCTGACTAGTTAACCAATTCTTATCCCATTTAAGCAGAGTGTTGCTAGTGCCATAAGCTCGCAGTTTGTGTAATAGGCGCCTGTGTAGAACTTTGACAAATGCTTTTGCAAAGTCTGTGTAAATTACATCTGCAGGAGACCCTAGGTACATGCCTTGTGTAAGTATGTCATGTGCTTCAAGAAGATTTGTGAAACACCCTCGCTTAGGAACAAAACCATGTTGAATTTTGGATATAAGATTATGTTTTGTGCAAAACTTCTTTATACGATCATGTATGAGACTTTCCATGACTTTGTAGACTATGGATGTTAGTGATGTTGGTATGTAATTTGATGGTTGAAGTTTCCTTTTTTAAAAATTTGTGTAATATTAGATTTTTTCCACAAATCTGGAACATCACCCGTGAATATAGATTTCTTGTAGATTATTGTGATTGAGATTGCAAAAGATGCTGCACACTTTTTTAAGAATGCGTGGATGTATTTCGTCATAAACCATAGTCTTATTTTCATAAACCATAGTCTTATTTTCAGATAACTCTTTTAGTTTTTTTTCTACTTCACTCTCATGAATGCTATTTTCATCAAACTGACATACGGTTTGTGTGTGTAGATTAAAATGTGGCATAGAACCTTCTTGTTCAACTGCAAACACTGTCTGGAGATAATTATTTAGTAATGCGCAAATTTCGTCTTTTTTTGTAGTGGTTGAGTTGTTCATTGTTTGTAGGCTGCGAATTTGTTCATGAACTCGTTGTTTGCTGTGAATATGTAAGTGTAGGCATTATTGGGGTAGACTTAGATGCATAAACTAAATTATCTTCATATGAAAGTATGGTGTCTTTAACTACTTTTTTAACATTTTTACATGCAACTTTATGTGCATTTCGTAAATTTTCATGAGTATGGCGGCCTGCAGCAATCTATTTGAGCCATAATGTATGTTTTTCTTTTACTGCTGCTTTTACCTCGCCAAAAAATGCGCCATGGGTGTAACCCATGGCGAATTTTTTTTTTCCGGTGAAACTAAAGTTGATGGTATGTGTTCTTTAATGTATTTATTGTAGATATTAACAAGTAAGGTAAAATTATCGTTAGCTGTATGACCTTCAAACATGGTATGCCAGTTATTTGAAGCTATTTTTGTTGATATTGCATCATAGTCGGCTCGACTATGATAAGACGAGGACGTGATGAGGATAAGACAAGGACGTGAGAGATAAGACGATAAGACGAGGATAAGAACAGCTGATATACCAGGAATAACACAGTGTGATTGACCTGTTTTTTTAAATCCCAATGGTTCATCTTCTGAGACTTTTATTAACCTATCTGGATCATCACTAATATATATATATATATATATATATATATATATATATATATATATATATATATATATATATATATATATATATATATATATATATATATATATTTATATATTTATATATTTATATATTTTAACATCTTCGCTTCCAACAAGGCTGCAAGCAACCACTGATTAGTGTTAAAAGTTACTGGAAGAGAAAAGATGAAGATTGTAGAGCTAACGATTGGCAGATGACTTAAAAGATTGCAAATTATATGAATCAGGAAAGTAAGATGGAGTAAGCGAATTCTAAAGAATTGATGTTCGAGGAAAAAAACGAGAGGAATAAGAGTTTTTGGAGCACTTAGGAACAGTAACAGAAAAAGGGTGAGACTTAAGTGAATGACGAATAACACGAAAATGAATTTTAGTAGATGGCACAAGAAATGCTAGCTCTTTAGAGCAGTGGCCATTATAGTATTTGTTGAAAAGAGAAAGAAAAGCAACATTACGACGATGTGACAAAGGTTGAAGGTTGGCTGCAAGAGCAGGTCCAACTATGTTTACAATGCGTTTTTGCACCTTGTCTAAAAGAGAAAGGGCATCATTAGAAGATCCGCCCTAGATATGGCAACAGTATTCCATACAAGGCCGGATTTGAGATTTATAGAGATAGAGAATAGAATCCAGAGTAAGAAAGTCGGAGCTCGATAAAGAGATGCAACTTTTGCAGATGCTAAATATGCAACGGATTTGATATAAGGTTTCCAAGAAAGATCAGAAATAAGAGTTAATCCTAGAAGATGAAGGGTAGATGACTGATTGAGCACAATACTGTTCATAAAATAGGAAGGTCTAAATTATTGCGATAACGATTAGCTGAAAAAAATTGAGTCTTATCTGTTATGGCCTTAACCTCTTCACCTTTATCTAATGCGTGAAAAAACCTATCGGTTATTACTGTTAGCAAAACAGCCGTAGAACGAGAAGAGTTATTAGATTAAAGTAGTAAGTTATTAGATTCAAGATGTGAGATTAAGTGTTTGTTAATTAAAGATTCAAAAACCTTGCTTATGATAGGAAGAAGACTAATGGGACGGTAGTTAGACAAATCGGATCGCTCTCCAGAATTTTTCAAAATGGATAACAGATGCTGCTTTCCAGCAGGCTGGAAAACAAGACTCTGATAAGCACTTGTTGAATAGTTTTGAAAGGATAGGCGACAGCTCCAGAGAACACTTCTGCAAGACTATAACAGGTATGTTGTCCAGGCCGCAAGCTGTAGAAGAGTCTAAGCAGGAAATCACTTTAGATACGGAAGCTGGAGTGAAATGGGTGTTGAGCAATGGATCAAACTATTTGACGCCTATATCAGGTAGAACACAACTAGTGGAATCAAAAGATAATATTGATAAAAAGTTCTTAGCTAACAATTTAGCTTTGTCTTTAGGTCAGGTGACAAAGTCTGAACCATACATAAGAGGTGAAATTACAGACTTGCCTTTACTATTGATACTATTAAAGATTCTCCAGAAGTCACGAGAGCCTAATTTTTGTGATGAAATACAAGATTTCATGATCTGAGAATAGCGGGCTTTGGCGTTAGACAAAACCTTTTTACAATGGTTCCTAGCAGTAATAAACAGACGTCTGTTTTCTGGAGAAAATGTTTTGCTGATAGATATGGAACTAATGGTTTCGATTGCCAATTGCAGCAGCACAATGTGAGGAAAACGATAGAAAAGAGTGAGGCTTGACCTGGAATCGTCGAGAGGGAATAAAGGATTCCATGCCAGCCTTAATCCACAAAGTTATGTAAGAAGCACATTTGTCAACGAAAGATTTCTACCCAAGGGCCATCACAAAGAAAATCATGGAAAGATTCCCAGTCAGCTTTAAAGTAGTTGTAAGATGTACGATGATAGGGGGATTCTTATGATAGAGAAGAATGAGATAATAGTTTTAGAGAGACCAAACCATGATCGTAAGCACCTAAGGGTGAGTGTGGAGAAACTGAGCACTGACTAGGGTCAGAAACAAGACATAAGTTGAGTAGAGAAGGTAAAGGATTCAGGTTGTCTGGAAAGCGAGTTGGAAAGTTGACTATTTGAGTTAGAGATTGAGAAAGGCAAAAGTTGTGGGCTTTAATGCCTGCAGAGTCACTGACACTAGAGCCAAGCCATTCAGTGTGATGAACATTAAAGTCACCGACAACAACAATATTGGCTGATGGATAAAGAGAGAGGGCTTGGTCAATATGATCAGAAATAACATCAAGAAGAGTGCAGTCTTGAGATGAAGTAGAGCGATATTGAACAAAGAGAAAGGTAATAGAGTGAAGTGGTGCTAAACGAAAGCACATAAAAAAGTATTCTGTGGATTCAAACCTAGTTTCCCGACAAATGGGTGAATTCTTACGAATCTAAATGCCTAGACCAAGCTGTGACTATTGGAGTCTTTACGAATTAAAGGAAGATAACCATCAACACTAAGATCAAAAGATGAGACAGTTGAATTCAAATTAGTCTCACAAAGAGCAAGTAGGTCTGGTGAACTTTGCAAGAGATAAGACTCAACAGAAGAAAAGTTAGTTCGAAGGCTACGAATATTAGTGAGTTATAAGTTTAGCGAACTTGGTAATGGCTGTGGTTTTTTGTGTTTTATAGTTTTTGTTACTTTATTCATTTTTAAATTTGTTATAGAATATATATTTTCTTATAAGATTATCTAATAAATAACAGCTTATTAAATGAAAATCAGCATGGGTTCAGAAAAAATTAAAGTTGCACAACAAACCTATTGGAAACTCTTGATATCATAACAGATGCACTAGTAAATGGCCACTCAGTTGATATGTTGTATCTTGACTTTGAAAAGGCTTTTGATAAAGTACCACACTCGCATTTGATCACTAAACTTCAATCATATGGTATTGTGAGAAATTATCTGGGGTGGATAGAGAACTTTTTAACTAACAGAAAACAGAGAGTGGTCCTTGGCGACACTGTCTCAGATTGGCTACCAGTTATTAGTGGTGTACCACAGGGGTCAGTTTTAGGACCACTGCTGTTTTTGATTTTTATTAACGATTTGCCAGATCAAGTCAAAAACCCTATTAAACTTTACGCTGATGATAATAAATATTATAAAAAATCCTAATGATTCAATAAGCCCTCAAAATGATATAAATAATATAATGGCATGGTCATCTATTTGGCTCACAAAATTTAATTATAGATTGCAATTACAATTATACATTGTGTAACACAAAAGGTGAACGTGATTTGGATATAATGGTTCAATCCGATTTAAAATGGCACTCGCAAGTTGATTCAGCAACCAGCAAAGCAAACAGAATGTTAGGTACCATAAAGAGAAGCTTTAAATATTTAGATGTAAACATGGTGAAAATGCTCTATACAATGTCCACATCTTGAGTTTGCGGTCCAG
>NC_061167.1:21348910-21438910 GCF_022113875.1 Hydra vulgaris
TGTATGTATGTATGTATGTATGTATGTATGTATGTATATATATATATATATATATATATATATATATATATATATATATAATTATTATTACATTTGTATTTTGAATATTGTAACAAAATGCTCTTTTAAAATAAAAAGAATAAAAATGCGTATATTTACGTATGCAATTAATATGTGACATGTTTACATACATTCACACATATGTACTCATCGGTAAGGCAAAGCTGAGGTTTTTTAAAAATTATTTAGTGAGAATACGATTTTAATAAAACGTCAAGTAAGCAAAATTAATCTCTTATTAACTGAACTGGATCCAAACAAAAAAAGTTCTAAAAACAAAACAAAATGAATTATATTATTCACTAAAAAAATAAAAATATTGACTTTTGCATTATAAAGTTATAATTAACATAACTACAATATCAGCTGTATCGACATGTTTTATCGAATTACCATGATGAGAATTATCTTGATTAGGACATATGGAATTAGAACAAAACTACAACACCCAGCTGTGTTCAGCCTGTTTTACTTAGAATAACAAAAGTATTAAGGTCACAGCAACAAAAATTTAAATCATTTCAAAAACTAGCGAAAAGTTTGAGGGTTAAATAAAGGTATACCCTCAAATTTTATTGAACTTTAAAACTGTCTATTGTTTACAAATTAAACACTCTTCCATGACGTCAAAGCAAGAAGATAACGAAAAGAATTTACTAGTTTTAGCGCATAGAACTCGGAGAAAGTTTATAATAAAGAGATTATACAATTGTTTTTATTTTTGTTTTATTTTGAAATATATATTATTAAATAAAAAATGCTTAAATTTAGACTTCACAATGTTGATATTTCAACTGATAACAAATAAAACATTGATTAAATGAAGTTTGTTTAAATGTCTGCATTACAGTTTGTATGAATTTTCCATTAGTCATTTTAATAGATTGAGATCTTTGAGTCAAAATTTCTATTGTAGGCTCATCTCTGAAGCAAAATTGACGAAAAAAGAATTGTCAAAAAATACAAATATTGAAATATTAAAATCATTAATAATTGAGCATTACAAAGTATTTCTTTCCCTAATTGAGGCGTTTTTCTTGATTACGGTATTTTTTATTTGTTGATTCAAAAATATACTATAATAACAATAGTTAGCATCACTTAAAAAATAGCAATAAAAATAATTGCAAAACATTACAGACAAGAAACAAATTTTGTGAATTAAACAGATGTCACGAAAATTTACGAGCATTAAAAAATTGCATAACTTTACAATCTTAAATCTGAATTATTCTTGAATATGAATTTTTTCTAGCGAATTTTTGATCAATTTTTTATTTAAAAGGTTTACTTAATATATATATATATATATATATATATATATATATATATTATATATATATATATATATATATATATATATATATATATATATATATATATATATATGACACAATGAATCAGTCAATAATGGTGGGGTAAAAATTTATTTTGATAATTTTGATTTTTTTCTTGTTTTTACTCTTTGACTTGATTGAAAAGTTCGTGGATATTTGCAATACTTTAATAATTCTGTTAAAATGAAACGACATCATGGAAAAATACTGTTGAAAATATTCTTTAAAAACTATTTCAAAATTTCTACACCAAAATCAAACAGAAAATTGTTTTCTAAAAGTATGGCTTGCTAATTGATTTAAAACCTTATTTTTAATTTGCTGTTTGGAACTCATGTGTCACTATATTTTGCGTGTCAAGATCTATTACTTAAAGAGCTTCATGGTAACACCCATTTCATATTGACAATCGGAATATACCAACAGATAATTAGCTTATTTTTTTGCAATAACAATGTTTCAATTTTTTTTAAATGAATAGTTAATCAATAAAATATGTAATTTATAAAAAAGCATAAAAACTTTTATGTTTAAAAACTTTTTCAGACTTCAGTAATATTACGTAGTATCTTGTAAATTTTTTATTAAGACTATGATGTAACAGCACATGCAACTTAATTTATAATTTTTTCCATTCATATAAAAAAAAAAAACTAAAAATGTAAAATTTCATGCATGTTGTAAAAAACCTACATAGAGCAATTGAGTCTGTCCTTACACCTACTCCAAGTGAACCTACATTGACAGCATTTGCAAATGCGAAAAAACGTTGAGCACGTGTCCAGGCAAAAAAGGGGAAAATTTTAACTGCAAATAATGTTGTTGTCCTTTTGCCAATTTAAGGAGCTTTTTTTTTTTTAGTTTTAGTATCATCACACCCCCCTCCCCCAAAAAAAATTCGTCACTGATATGGATATATAAGAGATGTTGTTCTAAAAGAAATATTTAGTTCGTATTAGATATTTTAAAACGAGTATTTAGTTATATGTTGTATATTTTAATTGTTGTTTTACACTTCTTGTTTTAAAACAGTAAAATTATATTTCTTTGGTTTGCTTATTATTTTGTCTAAAAAAAAACCTTTTCACTATTTTATTTTATTTTATTCTAATTCACACCCACTGCAAGCAACCACTATTAATTTGGGAGTTACTAGATTTAAAGAGTAACGATTGACAGAAGACTTAACGGGAAAATTAGAAGTTGGTAAAAAGTTTCAAAAAATATGTTTCAAAAAAAAAGTTTCAAAAAATATGTTGCAGAAATAAGATCAGATTCAAGATCGGCAGCCTGTTCCAAGCAATCGAAAAAAGAAGAGTTTTTGTCAAGATTATAAAGTTGAGTTTTCATTTTAGATGTAAGCATGTTAGGAAGATCATAAATATTGATAAAAAACAAAGACCAAGGATAGAAACTTGAGATACCACAGAAACTACTGGAAATGAAGAGTATTTATTTCGAGAATTACTTAAATATAACAGTTAGAAAAAAATAATATTATTATCTCAAAAACTTTTTCAGAAAAGTTTTTTACCATATGAAGCAAGGGGAAAACCCGCATAGTAAGCTTTGTTGAAATCTTTAGATATATCAAAAGCAATAGCCTCACCGTCTCCATTTAATGCACAACAGAATCTTTCAGTCATAGCAGTCAGCAAGTCAGCCGTAGAATGAGAAAATCGAAAATCAAATTGATTGTCTGACAGTAAGTTATTTTAATCAAATTGGATTTAAATTTTTTTTGGATTAAAGACCTTGCTAATAATTTATTGAACGTTAGTTGAAGAGGTCAGAATATTTTCCAGAGTTTTTAAAAATTGGAACCACAAATACCATTTTTCTGTAGGCAGAATAAGTCAAGCACTTAATAAATAGTTTAAAGAGAATTGAAGCAAATTCTGGAGAACAATTTTGTAAAACTATGACAAGAATGTTGTTTGGACCGGAAGCTGGAGTGATTTGAATGTCTAGCAATGGGTTAACCTGTTTAACTGGAATCACAGGAAGAGTATGGGCATAAGATTCGAGAGCCAAATTAGAAGAAAAATTTCTTGTAAATAGTTCTGCCCTATCCTTGGGAGAAAATGATTAGATTAGATTAGAAAGATTTATTGAGAGGTAATAAGATTAGTCCCATGAATGAGAGATGGAGTGTTAAACCTACCTTTGGTAATAACGCTGTTGAAAATTTTCTGAAAATCTCTAGCACCTAACGTCTAAGATTAGATACGAGATTTGGTAAACTGGGAATAATTGAGCTTAGCATCAAACAGCACCTTTTTACATTAATTTCTTGTAATAATAAATAGGCGTTTGTTCTCAAAAAAGTTGTTCTTTTGAAAAATTGAAAAAAATGATTACGAATAGATAGAGCAGCTGTACAAGAAGTTGAAAACCATAAAATAGATTTGGGCTTGACTTAAAACCAAAGCGAAGGAAAAAAAATCTTCCAAACCTGCCTGAATTCTGGAGGTTACGTAGGAGGCGCATTTATTAGATAGTTAATGACCTGTTTTCTAGAAAACTCTAATCACTAAACTTCACTCTTTATTTTGTGTTTTTCTCTGACTCGTGTTCAATTTTCTCGTGTTCAATATGCTTGTGCTCAATTTAGTTTTCTTTTAAGTATTATTTTACAAAACAAAAAATTTAAAGAAATTATACTATGGTATAATTTCTTTAAATTTTTTGTTTTGTAATTCTTCTTTAGACGTATCCTATTATAACAGTACTTACTACTACCATAAGGCAAAGAGGATCCTTTCCGTGATTTTCTTAGTGTAAATCCTTAGACTAATGTCTTTCGTCTCTCTGCTGATAATTGCGCCTCCTACAAAATCTCCTGGATCCAGGCAAGTACAGAAGCTTTTATTCTGTCTAGATAGTTTTAAGTCAAGTCTCATTCTACTTCATGTTTTAACATGTTTTACATGTTAAAAACATGTTAAAACATGTATTGACGTTCGTCTGGTGTCTTTAAAGCCTCAATATCACATTTATTACATAAATGTCACATGTTTTAATCTTCTTGTGCAACTGCTATTTCTAATCTAATTTTCATCTTTTTCGTAAAAACAACTCTTTTGAAAACAAACTTCTTTTTATTATTGCAAAAAATCAATGTAAAAAGGTGCAGTGACACGTTTTCAATATTAAAATATTGGAATATATCTCAGAAATTAGGTTCTAGAAATTTTTGAAAAATCTTCAACAGTGTTATTAACAAAGCGTAGTTTAACATTCCATCACTAACAATGGGAATAATCAGACTTTATTACTTCTCCCAAGGATAAGGACAAATTACATGGAGCTTTTTCACACTCTTCTGGTGAACACACTAACCACTCAAACCATCATTTAATAAGCCAACTAATGTCTAATAATAGAGACAAGACTGATTAGTCTTGTTTCTATTATTAGCAATAGACTGATTAGTCTTGTCTCTATTATTAGCAATAGACTGATTAGTCTTGTCTCTATTATTACCAATAGACTGATTAGTCTTGTCTCTATTATTAGCAATAGACTGATTAGTCTTGTCTCTATTATTAGCAATAGGCTGATTAGTCTTGTCTCTATTATTAGCAATAGACTGATTAGTCTTGTCTCTATTATTAGCAATAGACTGATTAGTCTTGTCTCTATTATTAGCAATAGACTGATTAGTCTTGTCTCTATTATTAGCAATAGGCTGATTAGTCTTGTCTCTAGTATTAGCAATAGACTGATTAGTCTTGTCTCTATTATTAGCAATAGACTGATTAGTCTTGTCTCTATTATTAGCAATAGGCTGATTAGTCTTGTCTCTAGTATTAGCAATAGACTGATTAGTCTTGTCTCTATTATTAGCAATAGACTGATTAGTCTTGTCTCTATTATTAGCAATAGGCTGATTAGTCTTGTCTCTATTATTAGCAATAGACTGATTAGTCTTGTCTCTATTATTAGCAAGGTTTTTAAATCTTTAATCAACAAGTTTCTAACATCTCGATTATAAAAACTTGATTTCTGACATTTGATTTTAGTCCTCTCGCTCTAATGCTGACTTGTTAAGTGTTAAAAAACGTTCTATGGTGCTTTAAATAGTGATACTAAGGCTACTGCTCTCAGCATATCAAAGACTTTCAATAAAGTCTGGCATGCTGGTTTTTTTCATAAGGTTACCTTATATGAGAAGGTTTTTAATGTTATTAAATCATACCTTTCGAACGGCAGTATTAAAGTCGTCCTCAAAGACCAACAAACTTCTTCATTTCTGGTAACTTCAGTGGTATCGCAAGATTCTCTCTTTTGTCCTATATTATTTCTCCTCTTTAATAATAATCTTCCTGACAATCTTCTACAACATTTAAAAACCTAAATGGGCTCAATTTGCTGACAATATAACTACTCCTGTCTTGATAATGTCTATACTAAGCAATTGATATCTTAGTCCAGGTAACCCGATCTTGAGTTTGATCTTTTTATTCCTCTGCTTGCCATTGAAATTGCATTCTCAACCTCTTCAAATCTCTTCTAGTTTTTTCCTTGTACATTGATTCTTTAGAACTCTCTCCCATCTTCATGTTTTCCCAACTCTTAAAATTTGCTCTTATTTTAAGTATTTCGTTTTCTTTTTCTTTAGCAAAATTCTTTGAAAAGAAACTTCGAAACTGAAACTTAAAACTAAGGCAACAAAGGTTTTTTCGTTGCTCTACTAACATTTGGGTAACCAAATAAATATTTCACTTTGCGCTTCCTCTCTAACTTAGACTAAAAATAAATTGACTAAAACTCAAATTTATAAAAAATAACTAAAAACAAATTGACGACATCTTGTATAAAATTTGAATTAATTTAATATATAAACATCAATGAATAAGAATTCTTACTATACTAATTTTTTTATTAAATCTAAGAAATTTTTGCTATTCAAGAAGTAGGAGGGACAATAAATTTAAATTAATGTGCATATTGCTACTTAAACTCAAATTTATAAAAAATAACTAAAAATAAATTGACGACATCTTCTATAAAAATTGAATTAATTTAATAAATGAACATCAATGAATAAGAATTCTAACTATACTGATTTTTTTATTAAATCTAAGAAATTTTTGCTAGATTTTTGATCTTAGCATCTCAAATGCTAGCCTAAGATTAGCATCTTATCATTAGTATCAAAAATCTAGAGAAATTGTTTTAATAATAAATAGTAAAAAATGTAAAACTCAAATCCGGTACAACTTTATTTCTCTATAATTTAATTTTTTTTATAATTTTAAAAGTTTTTATTAAAAAGATTGGAGTCACCTGCAATAGAATAAAACTTTAAAAATTTGATGATAAATATTGACGGTATATGTATAGTAGAAACAGTAATGGCCCTAAAAAAGAGCTCTGAGGAACCCTACAAGCTATTGAGCGCTTAATTGATTCATTTGCATCATCGCCATGGCCTACTTAAAGTATACGGCCTAATATTCCGCATTTTTGTCGAAAAAATATAAGGCCGTTTAAAAAATAAAAACGCTATAAAATCAAAACAAACAATTATTTAGCAATATTATATCGAAATAAAAATAAAAAAATTTCAGAGACTGACCCTTATCGCCATAAGGTGCAAATGTTAACACTCACACCAAAATCACGGACACATACAAAGATATTAAGCCACTTTAAAGTGCCTAAGTACCTTGTTCAAACTGCAAGAAAAGTTAAAAATGAGCATGGAATTCTAGCATTGTTCAAAAAACAACTGGAAATTCACCTTCACCAGAAACAGTTAATTTAGTGATTAACATTTATCAAAGTGATAAATTTTCAAGAATGATACCAGGACCAAAATACAAAAATTCTCATTGATGCCATTGGGTTGAATAAAAGTAATAAAGATTTCATGGCATTGATTGTTTGTTCTTTTGAAAATGAAGAATGTATGTTGCATCGATGTAACCAACGCCCTGGTATTTAAACCTTAAAATGTTTTTTAGTGCAGGAGTTTATGGAAAATGAGCTCGAAGAAGATGTAGCATTCAAGCAATGGCAGAGTAACAATCATACAACACTACTATTACAATCTTTGACATTTAATAATTTAGTATTATTAAGTGTCAAAGATTTTATAATTTAACAATTTAAGAATTTACGATTTCACAATTTAATAATTTACGATGTGACAGCATTGACAACCTTACCATTCATTCATATATTGCTAAAACACAAAATAGATACTTAAAATATTGCAAAGAAAATCTTAACCAAAACGAATGGTTAATTTTAGGAGAATTTGCTGAAAATTATCAATATGCTGTTCAGAATGAAGTTTAAAGTTATCACTGGAGCAAAAGTCAATGCTCACTCTTTACAATTGTACTTTATTTTATAGAGAAAAAAGTTTTCAAACATAAATATTTTTGTTACCTTTTAGAAGATGTTGATCATGACACAGGATTTATTTACAAGACTCAGGAAGATATAACTAGATATATCAAAGAAAATTTACCTGATGTATCAAGTGTGAAATACTTGTCCGATGGTTGTGCAGCACAATTTAAAAATTTAAAAAACTTTACCGATCTTTGTCATCACAGTAAAGACTTTGATTTGAATTCTGAATAGGTATTTTTTGCTACCAGTCATGATAAATCCCCCTGTGATGGTATTGGTGAGACTGTTAAAAGAGTAGTATGTAAAGAAAGTCTAAAACCAAATAACTACTCGGAAGATTTTAGATTTTAATTTAATATACTCCTTTTGTAAAGCTGAGATAAATTTCTTCTAAAGATGAAATTGACCAAACACAAGCACAATTAGAATAAAGATATTGAGGTGGAAGAACAGTTCCTGGCACAAGGATGCAGGGCCGTCCCGAACGGGGGATATAGTGGGTGTCACCTTCCCCCCCCCCCCCTCAAAGCTGCCACATAAGCACTTGATTAGGCAAATTGAGCAAGTTTTGAACTATAGTTAGCAAACTGCGAATATTGAGAACGGCCTTGCAAGGATGTATCATCATTTTATTCCGATTGCTTCAAACACTATAAGTTATAAAAAAACAAGTATTATCCACATGGATCAGGTAAAAACTTCTTTTTGGCCAATGAGAAATGACGTGTGTTGGGTGCTCAATTTTGAAGTTATATGCCTAATTTCTACAACCCACAACAATATCAGGTCGCACGTACAATATATCTGCTTTAGATTTGGAGAATATAAGCAGTTGTTTACAAAAAAAAAAAAATACATTTAAAATAATTTTGCTGTAATTTTATTTACCTATTTTGCATTTAGAATTCTTCTTTCTATTTTTCTTTTTTTCAAATCTTTGGATGGAAAACTGGAAAGGAGGGAGGTTTAAATAAATCCCACTGTCCACCTTTTTATGTCAACGACTATATTAGTATTAAACTACTAAATAATACCATAAAGATATTGATTGTTAAAATATTTTTAAAAACATTTTAATATCTTTCATTTTAAAATTTATGATTTTTAAAATCGTGAAAAGATCTCAGTTTTGAATGCTTTCTTTGAAATAAGAGGTATTAATCGATTTGAAACAATGAAAATAAATTTCTCAAACTTAAAAGAAAAAAAATTTGGGGAATGTGGGGAGCGGAGTTGGTTAGAGGCCGCCTAGCCCTCCCTTTACCCATGACAATAAATCTCTCAAGCTAGTTAATAAATAACACTATTTAATATTTTATTCAAATAAATATTTTTAAAAACATTTCAATTGCTTTCGTTACAAAATTTAAATTTTTCTAAAAAAACAAATTTTTAAATGCAAATTTTAACCAAGTATTAGAGAGACAATTGATGAATCTAATTTTTTTCAGTTGACCTAAGATAAAACAATGGTATACAATTAAACTTTTTAATCGGGGTTATGGGCCACAGTCTTCATTTTACCTCCAAAAATAACTCAATAGTTTTGAACAAAATTGGGTAAACGAGTCTTGAGGGTGCTATTTTTACATTCCTCTAGTAAAATTTATTAGGTTATTAAATTTTAGACAATTTCCCCAATCAATTATGAAGATATTATATGTCAAAATTGCTTTGTAGTCACTTCAGATAATCACTAAAATGCTGAGTCAGCATTATTTCAACTGACGATACCTCTGGAACCCATGTGTATTTTTAACTAAAATTTTTGCAGTTACTATTTTTTTAATATGGACTTCAAGTGAGGTCAAAAAGAACAAATTTTGAGTCATAAATGTTTATTTTTTTTATGATTTCATATGGAATTACCCCAAAGTTTCAATGGTTTCATCTCTCAATAAATTACTATAAATTTTTATAACAGAGGCAGTTTTTATTACGAACGGAGTGTTCTTATTATTTAATGAATGTTTTTAAAAATTTTCTATTAAATACCTTTTTCAAAAAGTTCAGATCTGTTTCACCAGAGTATTCTGTATATTTCTGTATATACATTTTCTTCAAATATTAAGCAGAAATCTTGCAACATTTGGGCCACTTTTGAGTAATAATTTTGCATATTGTATTGCGCCAATACTACCAAAATGTATTTTCAATAAAGAAAGCAATAGAAAACCTTTCAAAAGGATTTTTAATGGTGATATAATGTATGCTTTATTTCTTTTCTTTTTTAGGTTCTTCAAAAACCAAAACAAATCAAAAAAAAAAAGATTCTGCGTGATTTTGTACGTAAGTAGGAAAGTGTTCCAACATACTTATGCAGGGCAATTTTATCACTATAAAAAAACACTGTGTAAAGATAATCGACAATTCTTGTAAAATATTTTCATATAAGCTCTCATAAATTGTATAATAATCTCAATAACTTATGGTATGTACAATAACTTGTGGTATTAAATAACTCAATATATGGTATTAAGTATCTCAATGACTTTAAGTATTAAAAATAACTTTTAAAATACAAAATGATAATTAAGTTTGGTAGTTACATACCAGTAATGTATTTAAAATACTTTTTATTATTTACAATGTTAAACATTCTGGAACAGAAATGGCCAGATAACTAATTACAAGAATCTCATAAATACATAATTTTTTGCAATATTTATTTGTCCATGACTCTTGGATGTAAAGTATTGTTTGTAATATCTTATTAAACAGGATTTCTTAGCATGCTATCCTTGTTTTATTAGGCGGGATTTTTTAGCCTGGTCTCCATCTTTTAATTATTTTTTGCTTGAAAATGTTTTGCACATATAACAAATGAGTTATTTGGCTTACAGTTCAGCATATTTATTAACTTTATTATTTAAACTTTCTATGGTTCGTAAGTATTCATTAATATTGACAACTTTTTATGGTTTGTAAATTACAAACCATAAAAAGTTACAAAAATTATAACTTATGTAAGCTATAACAAATTGTAATTCTTCATTGACATTAAATGAAAATACTGTCACTACATCTTGTTTTAAATCGTTTAATAAGTAGACAACAAGACAAAAATCAATATTCTTTGTTCTACTAACAGAACTTTTAGTTTATAATGCACAAACATTATACTCTCATTCAAAACCGCAAAAAAACTGGCCTTCCATTTTTTCGGCAAAATACAGAATATTAGACCGTAAACTTTAAATAGGCCATGTCATAGTATTGGAATTATTTTCTGTTTATATTAAATATAATTCTATAAACTAAAGAAAATTTTTGTTTCTAATGCCAAGTTTATTTAGCAATATGGTTTATGTTAACAAAGGCTTTCAACAGCAGCCGTATTCTCATCTCTCCGTTAAGTTTAACGGAGCGTTAGTAGAAAATTTCTTTTTAACTACATTAATAAAAAAAGTTCTTTAAAAATATAATTTTTTAAAAATAAATGTTTTATTTTACTATTAGTTTTATATTAAAAAATTTAAATAAAGTTTTTGTCATTTCTTCACTTAGAAATATTGTAATGAAATTTCAGACAAAAGTTCCGTTAAGCTTAACGGAGAGATGAGAATACGGCTGCAGATCAATAAAAACTCCTTATGCAAAATAATCATTATTTAGTTAAAATAATCATTATTTAATTAGCATTTTTGAGGATTTTAATAGGACTTAGGACATCGATGGAATTTAAATTTTGTTCTTATGACAAATCTTTTTTCAGGAAACACTCTCGTATTTAAACGAATTTTTTATTGAAAATGTTTAATTATGTTAGTATGAATAAAAAAAATTGTCCATCATCTATATTTGATATCATCAACTTATTTGATATTGTCAACTCGGGGTATAGTGATAAAGCAAATATTGTCTTCTTTTAACCCCGGTCATGTAGATTTTATTTATATAACACGACGTTGTATTCTTTTTTTTTAATGACAAATAAATAATAAATAAAAAAATAAAAAAAAACTTGTTTCTCCGCGCAGCGGCCTTGTTCGTCAAGGTTGGTGTTTTGGAGTTATAGAGTTGAGAGAGGGTTGTAACCACAATTTAAGTAGCCTCCTCGACTGTAGTAGCCTTCATGGCATTGAGGAGGTGAATTTAAGTTAAAATTTTTTTTCCAAAATAATGCTTAATAAATAAATTTTATGCATTTTTAACTTCTTTCGATTGATTGAGCATAAAATCAACGGTGTTATTTAAAAGGTTTTGAACGTTTTTTAAGAATTTTGAGGGATCGGTCGTTTATTGTTGGTTTTCTATAAATATTATTATTAAATATATATTTTTTAGTTCTGTTAATCAATTTACAGGGCCGACGACGCGGGTTGTACCGGGACGACACGGGTTGTAAGTGGAGGGGCACAATTGTCAATTTTCCTCTATATATAGAATTTTCTTTAAAAAAAAAAAAAGGTCCTATAGAAAAAAAGTGGGGGAAGAGCACGTGCCCCAAGGCCCTTAACCATATCTCCTCCCTCCCCCCCCCCCCGTGTTGTTGGCTCTGGTTTATTAATCATAAAGACCATGGAAGTATGAAACAGATGAAAACTCATCAAACGATAAATATCAAAGTGATTTCACGTTTTTGCAAAACTATAACTGAAGTTAACAACAAACGTATAAAAAGTTCACTGAAACGATTTTAAAACATAAAAAAAGTATATTCTACCGGCCCGTAGCCAGAATATTTTGAAGGAGGAGGGGGAAGCATTTTTTAAAGAGCACCAAATGAGCATAAAAATTGCATACAATAATTCAAAATAGAGAGAATGATATAATTTGAAAATTTGACAAAATAATAATTAGAAAACCAAATTAAGTAAAGTACAATAAAATATAGCAATAAAAATCGGGCATACATGATTACGGATGGCAGCTCCATTCTTCTTGGATTTAGTTTAACAACTTTGCGATCTGTTTTGTCTGCTGCTTCGACCACGATATCACGATGCACATGCATTAGTGTAAATGCTCCTAACCGCTTGTTCTTCATGGGTGCTCTGATATAATTTGACAATCCGCGAAGCGTAGATGCATATCTCTCGCATTCACAAGAAGTTACTGAAAGTGTACAACCAATGCCTAAGAGTGTATGTACATTTAAAGCTTGTAAATTTTTTCGGTGTGGGTCTTCCATTTTATTCTAAATTTCATCCTGGCAGAGGTAGATCGTTACTATAGATTTTGTACGTCTTTAAGACTTTCGATTATGTCACATATTGAAATGTGATTATCACACAACATACAATAGTTTTATAGCTTGACAAGATTATTCACTAAATAACAATTGGAGGTCCAATATAATGTAATCCAAATTAGGAATCAGAATTTTACGCTTGTAAGCTTCATTTGGAGTATCAGCTGGAGTGTTCTGACGGTAAGTTTGCCGTTGAATTGCCCCAGAATGTTACCACATCAACGCTCAAATGATCTGCTGTTCTTACAGCATGTGTGAAGATGGAACTAGATAGTTGTTCAAGCTTACGTCATCACGTCTGTATTTTAATTCAAATACTACATCCTGCACTCCTTTGTATGCGCCATCCACATCTTGTGTTCGGCCTTGTAAAGTAATAGCTGTGGCCCTTTAGATATGATGTCAATCGTATAGTTGTTAGCAGTGTTATGAACTCAAAGTTTTTCAGAGATTTTTGTGAGACAGAGCATTTTGCCAATCTTCCGGTGTCCAGCTTGACCAATATTCATCTTTTCTAATGTATACATTCAGATGCAATTTATTAGCAATAACTTCACACAAAATAACAATGTAGCATAGCGCATCACAAAAATAATGATAGCCATCAATATTCTCTATCCTTCTTGTAACACAGATATTCAGGAGACTTTCTCTGTGAGCAGTTCCAGCTTCTTTTTTTATTATTTTAATTAGCAGTTGTTTTCTCTTTGGTGAATTGTTAATCCATAATATTATAGCCTTTAATTTGTCTAAAACGTTATGTATTTGTGGAATAGCGCAGCGATGGGATATAGCAAGATTTAGGCAATGATTTTGACAATGTCCATAGAATGCTAAGCTATTGTCTGTTAAAATTTCCTTGGTTGACATTTGAATTAGCATAAGATATTTTATCGTTAGATCCACGGAATGCCAGTCCTTGTTTCACCAAAAAAAGAACTGCTTCAATAATGCATTCTTCAAGGATGTGTTTTTTAAAGAGAATTCTTTCTTGCAATGTTGTATCAAGCTTTATGTATATATGTGTATAGGGATTGCTGCACATTCTCTTTTTAACATCCAAATATTCCAACGCATACAAATGGTATTTGCTTGAAACATATTTGGTACTTTAACTTACTAAAATTTTTTAACACTTACTAAAATTACAAATTTCTTAGGAAAACTGAGATCTACTCCAAACACTAAAAGTGTTTGGAGTAGATCTCAGTTTTCCAAAGAAATTTGTAATTTTAGTAAGTGATTGGCTGCTTTCTTCACAACCTTTTGCTCTTTGGCATGCTTGAATTCTGAACCTGATTTTTTTTCTTTTAGTTGATTGTGGAATTTCTAAAAACATAATTTTTAAATAAATAACATATAAAATAATATAATTACCATTTTTTGTATTGTATTAAATATTGTTTTTTAGATATTTTGTCTAAATTGGATTTTTGCTCAGTGAGTTTGCAGTTGTAAACAAAAAAAAATTTTATGTTGAAAAAACACAACTATAAATAAATTTTTATCATAAACCGTTTTTTACAGCTGGCGCGTTGTCATTACAGTTATATAATTTTAAAATATTTAAAAAATAAAAAAATCCTTTAAACTGCAACTAGCCCCGCGCTCCCCTAGTAATAGTAGAATTAGTAAAATATATTTTATTTTGCAACATGTTATAATTAGTTGTATCTAAAATTTATATAAAAAGTTTATTATAAATTTTTAAAACCAACACACAAAAATAAACAAGAAACCAATTCACCTATCTCCAAATAAATTAACGACTTAATTAGTCAATCCAATAAGCTGTATTTCAAATGAAAAAAATATAATTTTAAAATGAAACGATAGATAAATTAGTAAACTAAATCAAGTATAAAAACAACATTTTAGCGCCAGGGCCATCCCGAAGAGGTCTCTCATTCGGGGTGTTATACATGTTTTTTGCTAATTGGCGACAACAACAAAAAAAAAGTTCCTTGATATTTGACATTTGTACTTGAAAAATTGCCGACTCAATTACTAAATGTGCTAACTCAAATGCACATATAACAGCTTTAAGGGGAGGGGGGAGCACGTATTTCCCTTCTCTCTATCCCCCTCCCCCTACCCAGAGTCCTGTTCTTTGAACACACTACATAGCATTACATACAAGCATTATTAATTTATCGATTCAATAGAAATTATAAGTTAAATAAAGACGAGGTAATTTAGTAGAATCCCAATTTTCAAAAGGATATGTTACTTAAAGGTGTTTTGAACGAGATTTTATTAAAAAGACTACTAAAACAATTTTTCATAAATTAAAAAAAAAAATTTCTGACGTTTAGTCTAATATTTGATGTAATTCAATCAAAATAAACATTTTGACTTACAAACATTTGAATGAATATTTACAAACATTCGAATGTTTTCATTTTTGAGTGTTAGTAATTGTAAACATTCGAATAAATGTCTACATTTACAAACACTCAAAGTTAAAATGCCTGTAATATTGAAATTTGTAAATAGATTTTAAATGAAATTGTTTATAAACACTCGAATGAGAGTACGTTTAGCTGTTGTTGTGAAGAAAATATTAAAAAAAAATACAAACAAAGTATCTGAAAAAAGATCTTACTGATTTTGTGGTCATAACCTTTTACAAGGAAATGTATATAATCAATGTAGAAAAATAAATGGTATAACATGATAATAAAAAATCCCTTGCATAAAAACAGACACGGAAAACAGAAAAAAAGTTAACTACGGAAATATAACACAAATTTCAAAAATATGATGGTTTCAAACTTAGAAGAGATTTTGTGAAAAGTTGATTAGGGTAGGGTGGGGTAATGTGGGTCTACGGGGTAATCTGGGTCTAATTCATATTTATCTTTTATATTGATAATGGCTTTAGATATAAAATTGTAATTTTTACCACTTTGTTATAACATATTAGGCTAAGTAATTAGTTTCATCAGACCTAACTTTTTTCGTGTTAATAATTCTTTAGAACTATTAAACACTTGTGTTTGAAGTTTATATCTTTGAAATTTATATTAAGAAACGCGTGTATTTATTTTTATGAAACAATATATTCACCTAAGTCAAATAAAATATTATATAAAACCTATTTGGTTTTAAATTTTTTTTTTGTGATATGTTATGGTTAATGCTAATTTATTTCTTTAAAAATTTAACAGATTTTTCATAAATATTACTTTTAAAAGTATTTAAAAAATGCCAGGATGTTACAATAAAAAAATAAAATCCAAGTACAATGCTGATAGTTTGGAAAAAGCAATTATGTTAGTATGTGAAGAAAAAAAGACTATTTATCATGCTGCTAAAGAATGTTCTGTTCCTAAAAAAACATTGAGGCAAAGAATAAAACAACAAGAATTTAATGCAAACAAACGTGAAGGTCAAAAAAGTGTGCTAAGTGATAATGATGAAACTATGACTGTAGCTGCAGCTCAGTATTGTCAAAGATATGGTCTTCCATTAGATTCTCTTGACATTTGTAATTTAGTTGCTCAATTTTGCACAGCCGTGAGGATGAAGACTCCTTTTAAAAATGGAATTCCTGGGAAAGATTGGATAATTTCTTTTAGGAAGCGTCATGTTGATAAACTTCGATTACGTAAACCTGAAATATTTACATTTTCAAGAGCTAAAAATTTAACACGTGAAGTTATAGATAATTTTTTTACTATTTTATCTGATGTAATCCATAATAATAACATAGTACCAAGTAGTATATACAACCTTGATGAGTGTTATATTCTTAAGAACTATTTGACGCCAATCACGTCAATCAAAATACTTGATAACAAATATCAAAAACGATCAACACCTATTATGATGCGCCACAAACTTCGCTCTTTTAAGCAACAAGAAGGGGAAACAGTCGAAAGCTCCATGAGTAGCCTGAAACAAATTGCAAGAAAATGTCCAACAGAACCTCTAACAGCAGAACAACATATTAATTTACTAATTTGCGACGCTTTTGTCGCTGGAATTTACTCACCTTCTATTCGACAACGACTCCTCGAAGCTACAGAAGACAATCTCAAGGCACTTTATAAAACAGCGCTAACAATGGAATTAGCCACCGAAGATGCTCTTAATTTGACAACAACCACAACAGCTAATACTACGATACCAACTTTTGCCGCAAGTCGTAACCTTACGAAATCTCTTTGTTACTGGTGTGGTAATGATCCACGTCCAAAAATTAAATGCCCAGCAAGAAATTCCATCTGTACACATTGTCAAAAAAGGGGCCACTGGGCAACTGTCTGCCTCTCAAAGAAACAAAATAAGACCTACACTAAAGCAGCAGTTGTTAAGGAATATCATGAAGAAAACGATAACGCAATAGTATCTACGGTCATAGCAGCAATCAACTCACCTGATAGACTAATTAACGTCACCATTAAAAAAAATAATATCACAGGCACTGATAGATACTGGCTCAGATAAAAAGTTTATTACATCAGAACTTCTTCAACATTGGAACCTTCCTTACGATAATCAATCTACCTCAAAAGTATCATTGGCAGATAATTCGACATTAAAAGTTAAAGGAATCTTCCAAGGCTCATTGTTATTAGCTTGCGAAAAATTGAAAGTGCAATTCCTCGTTGTAGACAACTTGGTAGTACCAGTAATTATCGGAATGGACGTGTTAACACAACATACCTCAATTACGATCAATTTTAAAGGGAATAAAGAGCCCTTAAAGTTCTGTCTGGCAACAAAGAGTATGAAGTGTACTACTTACGCATTGATACCTGGAGTGAACATTGACAAAATTAAGCTACAACATCACGACGGGTTCCTAAAAATAACTCCTTCATAACAGACGAGATAAACCGTATGTTAAAGCAAGATATAATTCAAGTGAGCCGTAGTCCTTGGCGTGCACAATGTTATGTAGTATCATCAGGAAACAAAAACCGTCTTGTGATTGATTATTCAAATACAATCAATCTACATATTCCACTCGATTCATACCTAACACCTCGAATCGACGATTTGATACTTAAGATAGCTGCTCATAAAGTCTTCAGTACAATTGACCTCAAATCGGCTTACCATCAGGTAAAAATACGACCTGAAGATTACAAGCTAACCGCATTCGAAGCAAATGGCAGACTATACAAGTTTAAACGTTTACCTTTTGGTTGCACAAATGCTGTATCAATTTTTCAGCGGGTTATGGATGAATTTATTCAAATAATAAACTAGAAAATACATATGCGTACCTCGATGATATAATTATTGGTGGAAAAGATGACCAAGAGCACGATAAAAATCTTAGCCGTTTCCTACATGCTGCTCAAATTGCGTACCTCGATGATATAATTATTGGTGGAAAAGATGACCAAGAGCACGATAAAAATCTTAGCCGTTTCCTACATGCTGCTCAAATTGCCAACGTAGAAATAAACAAAGAAAAGAGCAAATTTAAAAAAACTCATATCGAATTCTTAGGCCATATCATCGAAAATGGAACCTTAAAACCCGACCCTAAAAGATATGAAGCTCTTATAAATATGCCAGAACCAAAAACCTTAAAAGAATTAAACCGAATGATAGGTTTATTCGCCTACTACGCTAAATGGATACATAACTGTACCGAGTTTACTCTACCGCTTACTCAAGCAAGAGACAACTTTCCAACAAAGGGCTTGACCCCACAGGCAAAAGAAGCAATTAAAAAGCTCAAAATTAAACTTGCAGAAGCTTGTCTAGCCTCCCCGAATTTCAAAGTTCCACTAACTATTGAAACAGATGCCTCTGACACAGCACTGGGAGGAACGTTACTTCAACTAGGCAGACCCGTGGCCATCTTCTCAAGAACACTATCAAACGCTGAAAGAAAACACGCAATTGTCGAGAAAGAAGCAGCTGCTATTGTAGAATGCTGTAGAAGATGGAAACACCTAATTAATTCAGTGCCATACATCATTATAATTACAGACCAAAGATCCATTTCCCTTATTTTCAATAAACAGATTTCAACAAAAATTAAAAACGAAAAACTGACTCGATGGCGTTTAGAATTAGCAGATATTAATTATACAATTTCATATAGACCAGGAAATCAAAATATCGTAGCCGATGCCCTTTCTCGATGTTGCTCAATTCAAAACACCAATAAAACCTTTTACAATATTCACTCCCAACTATGTCATCCTGGAATTAAAAAAATGATACATTATTGCAAAACCCGAAATCTACCTTACTCTACCACTGAAATTAAACAACTAACAAGCCAATGTACCACCTGTAACGAACTTAAACCGCGCTTCTACAAACCTCCAGCTGGTCGTCTTATTCAGGCTACGAGACCTTGGGAACGCTTATCTATGGATTTTGGTGGACCTTTACAATCCACCTCAGCTAATAAATACATCCTCGTGATAGTAGACGAATACTCTCGCTACCCATTTGCATTCCCTTGTAATGATATAACAGCTAACACTGTGATACAACACCTTCTTAGTCTTTTTTCATTATTTGGTGCACCATCATCTATGCATGCAGATCGAGGAACACAGTTTCAAAGTATATCACTTAAGGTTTTCCTAGAAAGAAACGGTGTCATCTGAACTCGAACTACTCCATATCACCCACAAGGCAACGGTCAATGTGAAAGAATGAATGGAACAATACTTAAAGCTATTAGTGTGGCCCTAAAAACATTGAGTCTGGGAAAAGATAGATGGGAGGTAGCATTGCAAATGGCTCTATCCTCTATAAGAGGACTTCTGTGTACTGCTACGAACGAGACACCTCATCAGAGGATGATGAACTTTCAGCGTTCATCAATAATAGGTTCAGCTATACCAAACTTCTTAACAGAGCACGATTCGACAGTTTTATACAGACGTCAGATACGATTAAAGGGAGATCCACTTGTCGACAGAGTTCAACTATTAGAAACAATATCGCCTCATTTCGCACGCGTGAAACTTCAAAATGGAAAAATTGATACAGTTTCAACAAAAGATCTTGCTCCACTACAAGATAGAAATCCCTTAATAGAACCAGTCCAACAACACCCCGAATGCTCGAACAACAACGAAATTGTTATTAGTAACAACAACCACAATTCTGGAAATAGAAAACAAGTTGAATTAAATGATACCAACGAAGTAGTTTCGAACCTACTGCATCCGTTTGGGAATCCAATAAAAGATAGCTTCTCTTATGATCAATCAACTACAACAGTACCTAACCAACCATCTATTCAAAAGGTTATTACTCCTGACACACAACCTAATATTATCTCACGAACAGGACGTACTATTAAAAGGCCAAAGTATCTCGACGACTACTTTCTTTCTTAGAGTATTATTCAAGAGTAAGCCGGACTAAAACTTTCTCAAAACGGAGAAGACTGTTATATTCTTAAGAACTATTTGACGCCAATCACGTCATTATAGAATACGGTTGAATGAACTTAAGTTATTCTAATTATATTTAATTGATGTGTTATAAAATCTGTTTTGTAGATCTTGAATTGTGTTTGATTTAATATTTGATATAAACCGAAAATATTTAAGATAGACATTTATTACGGTTTCACAACAATGAGACTGGGCTCTCCACAAACCACTTAATGAAGAGAGTATTTTAGATCCAAAAAGCAAAGATGCTTATGAACTAGCTGCTTCTTCTGGTAAAGCTATCTATTCTGTGCTGTTCTGTGTGTCTGCAGATGGAAGATATCTTCCACCATTTGTTGTTTTTAAGGGAGAAGGCTATCTGTATTCTAAATGGATAGAAAATGGACCACCAGGATGTGCTTTTGGTGCAACAGCAAGTGGATGGATGTAAGACTTTCTATTTGAAAACTGGTATTTTACTTGAATTTTTTAATTTTCATTTTTTTTCTTCCTACTTTTTTTTTTCTTTTTTTATTGTTGCCTTTATTGTTTTTGAAGATGGTACAAATGATTCAATAGAAGTAAATACATTCTATGTTTAGGTTTGTCAAGCACTTGATACCATTCGTTGACCAAAATCAAAAACCAATACTCTTGCTTTATGATGGTCATGGCAGTCATTTAATGTATGGTACCATAAAAGCGGCTATGGACAACCATATCCAAATTGTTTGTCTTCCACCAAATTGCTCACACACATTACAACCATTAGATGTGGCTGTCTTCGGACAATTAAAGAATGAGTGGAGAAAAATTTTAAAGCGGTTTTCAAGAGAAACACAACACAAAAATATTGATAAGACAGCTTTTACAGGATTATTGAAACAACTGTGGGAGAGGCTCTCTCCAGCAAATGCTATAGCAGGATTTCGTAGTACAGGTATCTCACCATTAAGTAAAGAAAAGATGGAAAGAAGAATAACAGGTATTGACTTTCTTAATCAATCACCTGAACGTTATAGCCCTAAATCTCCAAGATTACAAACACCAAGATCGGCTATACGAGAAGCTTTAAGGTCAATCATATGTCCTAATGTATCTGCAGAAACAGCAGCAATAATAGAACAACAAAAACAAAAAAGGAAGAGAGTACAAGCAAAATGTGGAGAACTCCTTACAAATGAGAAAGTTTTTTTTTTCAAGTAACGACGGTTACTTGAAAAAAAAATGTACAAAAAAAACTATTACCTCTACTGAAGTAGTAAAAAAATACCCAAAAAGATCAGTGATCAAAATTATAGAGAAGTGCAGTGATCAAAATAATAGTTATTTTACCAGAAAATTGCAGTAATTAAAAAATTTTTTTTTAAAAAACACATTAAAACATTTCTGTTATTAATCACCTTTTTTTATTTTTATTTCTTTGAGTTTTTAATTTTTATTGTTGTGCTGTGTATGTATGCACTTTCTTTTTAAATAAAAATATCTTAAGACTACTTTTTAAATTAAAACCTTGTATATATGTACTATAATAAAGGTGCGGGCATATAGAATGTATGTCAGATTTTTCATAAGCAGCAATTTTTTTTTAACCCGGAACTGCCAACAATTTATGTATTTTTACATTTTTTTATTTTACCACATTACCCCACTTAGTTGGTTAATGTGGGTCTATATAGGCATCTTCAAATAAAGGCTCCCCAGACCTATTGATAGTATTTTAAGTAATAGTTATTTGTTAAATTTGTTTAGCAGGATGTCCAATCATGGTTTTAAGACATCTTTGTCTTGAAAGTTGTCAGAAAGCCGATACCTTAACATCGATTTTTTTTTAAGTCAAAGTCAGAAATAGGTAAAAATAGACTTAGATTACCCCACCCTACGCTACCCTGTTTAATCAGATTTTCCCCTTTTATTAATTGCTGTTTCTCCTCATATGTCTTAATTTTTTTTTCAGGTTCTTTTTCTAATCTTTTATTTATTAGTTGTTGTTATTAAAAAAGTTATGAATTATGTATTATATAATATAATAAATTTTTCTTAACTTTAAATGTCATAACTTTTTCAATTCTTATCAAAAAACTTGGTAATCAAAAGATAGGTCTTAGAAAGGAGCAGGGGTGCGGAGTCGTAAAAAAAAGTAACGACTCCGACTCCAGTTGTTGAAATTTTTTGAGTACAACTCCGACTCCGACTTCAGTTGTTGAGTACAACTCCGACTCTAACTCCGACTACAACTCCAAAGCAAAATTTTTGAAAAATTCCTTGAATTCTTAAAAAAATATTACGCTATAAAATAAAAAAAAATCTTTTGACAAATTTATGAAACGTTCTATGAGGTTTAGTATAAACATAAGGTTAATTGAATGTTTTGTACATGCACGTGCAATACCGAGAAGTTTTACTATTGATGTCGGAGTCGCGATTTTGTTTAGCGACTCCGACTCCGCTAAAAATATTGCAACTCCGACTCCACAGCCCTGGAAAGGAGAATAATTTTACATAAAAGACGTATACGGGGCTTTAAAAAAACATAAAAGACGTATGGGGTGCTTTAAAAAGGCGTCTATAACTCTTTGATATATTCAAAAGTTTTTTTTAAAGAAAATTTAAATTTTTTATTAAAAATTTAAATCTTCCTTTAATAATTTCTTTATTTTCTATATTTTATATATACTATTCAATTTTATTTTATCTTATGATATACATTTAAACATTAATGTTCAAATGGTTTTTATGATACGCCCACCTCCAACTACCCGGGTGTATAGCGGAACTAAAGTCAAAAATAGGTACCTATTTTTGGTGAGTTAGTTGAGTGTCTAGTCAAACTTTTTTTTTCATGACATTTGGGAGGTAGAAAAAAAAAGGTTTTTTACAAAAATCTGAATATATTTGAAAAAAATCTCAGCATTCCTTTAATACATACCTGATGCACAAACAACGAGGAAGTTTTAAACAAAATTTAATTCATTATAAAAAAATCTTTACGGAAACACAAAAACAATGATCCAAACATTTGTTTTTTTCTCTTTTGGTTTTTCATTTACAAAATATAAATTAAAAACCAAAAAAGTCATTTATTTGATAATACGAAGAAATTCGAAAATTATCTTATGTAATAAAAAGATTTGGTAAAAACCCAGGTTTTTACGCCTGATAATTCCGATCTTAAAAAGGCAGATTAAAAAAAATTGAAATAAACATTTTTTTATCAATTGTTATATTAACTAACTTGTTTCGGTTTAAAAAATATTAATTTTTTTTTGAAAAGTAAGTAAAATCATATTTTTCGCTCAGGAAGTTCAACCTGAGGCTCTAAACACAAAAAAGTAAAAAAAACTTCCGAATCGATTTTTTTTTACGTTTTTTACTGATGTGCATATGTATTTTTCTGAACTTTTTGAATGAATTAAAATTTTTGCTGTTGTTTTTTCATCTACTTGTTTATTAAAACTGATAAATGCATTGTAAATAGTTAAAGAAAGTTAAATTATATATTAAATTTAAATTATGTCTTGTCCGTGTGATTTGTTCGTCCCCACAACAAGGGTTCTTGAAGCTGGCTTAGGACCTCATTATGCCTTAATCCGGCCCTGTATATAATTAAAGATAAATGTTTCCTCATTTGTACATAATAGTTTCAGTTCCTTTTTTTTATACTCAATTCATGTAAATTAAAGTTTATGAAAAAGCTGTTCTTTGTTGCTTCTCTGTCGCAATTTTAAATAACGATGTTAGAAATTTACATGGTGAACAGGGATAATTATAATCTAAACATAACTATTTGTATCAACGTTTAAATCAAGCTACTAGGTGCAATTTTAAAGTAACTTTCTTTTGTAAATGAAGCAAAAGGTTTTGAACATAGCTCAAAATCATTTAACGCACTTACTTTTTTTTGTTATTAAAAATTATTTGTTTGGTTTATATTGTTATTTTTGTACCAGGTTTCCTTAGTTTGATTTATTGCAAAGGCGTGTTCAAGCTCATTTTATAATATTCTAAAATTGTCGATAACGTCTTGAAATACATTTCTAAATACAGAACCACAATCAACATGAGTTGTTTTCACATAAAACCATTAAATCATAGAAATCGGCTTTGCGTTTTATACATTTGCCTAAGTAGTTAATGTTACGTTTTGTAGCTTTTTGTAAATTTTGTTGTTCGATCTTTCTCCGTTGTTTCAACTCAACAAAGTCTTCTTCTTCAGCTCTTGAATTGTTTTGTTTTGAATTGTTGATGTGTATATCAAAGGCATTAACTTGTTTCAGAAATGATTTCATTGCAGATTCTAATAGAAAGTTTTCTTATAACTCTTATAAAAGTACTCGACATTGGTGTTGTGGGTGTTGACATTGGTGTTGTGGGTGTCAACATTGGTGTTGTAGGTGTTGACATTGGTGTTGTGGGTGTCGACATTGGTGTTGTGAGTGTTGATGAAATAAATGACAAACGCTGTTCAGTTGATAATATATTCGATGCTGATTGTGATGCTAGGACTCTCTAAATGTTTCAGTTATTTTTAGTTTTTATATACAGGTAGAGTTCCCTTAAAAACACATACCCCCTTAAACACTACACGTATAAACTTTCAGCTCTGGGTTTCACTAATAACAACGAAATTATTAAATAATGATTGAATCAGTATCTCTAAACATCCTAGATGATAAATTAATTAAAAATTTACCTCTTTTATAATTTTAAAATCCTCAAAAAGAGAATGCAAATCAAATTTTTAGTTTGAAAAATGGCTCAATTTATGCATTATAACCTGTTTAATAGCTTAATTTTAAGTTTTCAATTTACTTATTTCTAGATAATGTTACATTTGTTCTAATCCACCAATGTAATATTAACTAATTTACAAACTCTTAAAGATGTTCGTTTTGTATTTTTTTTTGCAGTGCTATGGATGTAGTTTTTAAGGGGTCACTAGCTTTAAAATAGGAAATCTAGCTTTTAATACAATAACAATGTATATTTTGAATAATAGGAAATATGAATAATATTAACAAAAGTATTTTCTTATTATTTTTCATATTTCCTATTATTCAAAATATACATTGTTAAAAATTATTCAACACAATAACAGCTTTATTAACAACAATAACTATTTTTTGAAAACATAAAATGACAAAAAAATATGAATAACATAAAATATTTTGAAAAAGAGACATGCAATAAACAAACATTTTATCTAAAGAAATATTTTTGAGTCATTAAGATTTAATTGAATCAGAACCAAAATAGATTTTTTTTTTTAAGAATCAGAGGATGATGCTGCAGATGCAGGGAGAATCATTGTCGGCTTTTTGTTATCAATGCGACGAGCCATTTTACTACATACAGATTTAAGAATGGAATGACATTGCAAACATTCTTTTAAAGATTTTGCAAGACATTCTTCTACACAAGAGCATTGCAGTTTGCAACGATAAAACAGTTCTTTTTCTTAAAGCTTATGTTTCTTTTTCTCCTCTGAATCATGATTTTTTTTCTATTTTTCTCCTTCAAGAAAAGCCACTTTTGAAAGCACATCTTGAGCCTCCATAGATCCATGCACATTAGTGACTCTTGTTGTTTTTGCTTGATTAACCTCCTTGGGTTTTACCCGGTTTACTGATAGTAAACCAGGCACTTCTGCTAAATTGAGGCTTTACTCATATGATTCCTTAATGAATGATTGTGACATTTTATACATTGATTTCCAATATTTGGCTGAACCATACCTTCCTTTTGTTTGGGCAACTTTGGATTGTGATCTTGGAGTTGTTACCAAGGGTCCGTCTTTTGAGGTCACACTTTTTGTTTTCTTAGGAATAGAAGGTTCGAGAGAAACATCATTACTTTTATCTATAAGAAGAGCTGCTTGTTCAAATTTATCCTGTTGCATATCATCAACATTAAGACCATTCTTTTTATACCAACTCTCTTAGCAGCTGCTACGATATTGGCAGCGGATGCCCAATTGCTCCACATTGTTCCAAGGATATTCATGAATCTTTCTCAATTTATTGTCTGGAAAGAGGAAAAGAGTACATCTCGGGTGTTATTATAATATCGATGGAGCTGTTGATTTGGTGCTTGGTCTAGTACCTGTGTGACTCCAGCAGTATCAGGCGGAGACACAAATAAATTGATTTGCTTTTCACGCAAAAAATTTAGAACTTTAAAGTCAAATCGCGACCAATGACCATCTAATAGAAGCACAACTGGTCGCTCTATACCTAGTTTGGTGAGATGTTTATCAAGTTTCTTATACTGCAGCCAATAATGAACAGTTATTATGTGAACCACTATATTTCGTGGAGATGATCAAATTTTTGATGTTGCTGACAGCTTTTTGTGGTGCCATCTGGCTCGTTATGCATTTGCCAGCAAATATTACCTGACACAATGAAACCTCTCCTAAAAGTATAAATATTATATTTCACTTTTTAAAATATAAAACTATAAAAGCCACAACTTTAGTTGTAAAAATTTGTTTAGTTGGCTCACCTGATAATGAAACAAATGGGTTTATAGTTATGCACTCTCTTTTTTCTCGAATCATTTTTTTACATGTCTCTCCTTTACCAGCATAAATTAACGCAGTGGCAGTACCATCTACACCGTAGTTGACAAAGTGTGGTGTTTCATCATGATTGAAAACTCTTTCTGTTGCAATATCACCAACCCATACACCATTTTTTATTTTTTTATAGCTCTTCATTATACTACAAGCAATCAGTTCATCAGCTAAGGCATCTGGAATAAAAAAAGCTGTAAAATTAGTAATATAATCAAGTGACATAGATAATCAATGTACAAAACATATAAACTTATTCAAGAATAAAAACCAAGTTGTAGAACACTTGAGAATGAAATTGAAAATAGATTTTTTTATATTCATGCTAAACTAAAAAAACAATATGTGATAAAAAATGTGTAACTAGATGATCAGTAGCCATCTCCCTAGTACAATTTAGGGCTCTATTCATTTTAATTTGGCCTTGCCTCTTAATGACAATATCATCATGTTCAACATGCCATCTTCTCCAAAATGATTTCCCGATTCTAAATAGTTTGAATAAAAAGATTCAGTATTTTACATCTATTTAATATCTACTGTACCCTTGTACCTGTTTAAATGTTGATAAATTAGTTTAAAGAAAAAACTTACTTACTTTCCATTTTGTAGGGCTGTTTTTGCACTTGGTGTTTTATAAACTTTCTTTCACCTTTTTCCTTTTTTTTCAAATGATCTTTGATTTTAAGAATATCCAAAATAGTTTCAGAAACTTCTTTCTTAGAGAATCCCTGGTGTGCTTTGTTTTTATTTCTGATAAAACAAACTATTTACTACTCATCATCTGGATGTAACACTCTAAAATATTTCTTTTTTATATTCTTAACTTTGCCATCTAATCTTCTGTCTATTGTACCTCAATCTTTAATTAAAGGAAACTTTCCTGTTTTTAATGCTGCCTGTCCTCGTTTTTTATTTTTTGTGCACCATACTGCCGCTGCTATTTGATTTTCTTTAGCTTTTATGTCTTTTCTGTAAACTGTTGCTTCAGCTCGAGTTTCTGGCTTTGTCATTGTTCTACCTCTTTTTCTACAAGCAGAAATCTTTTTGCATGACAATGGTAAATAATTCCAATCATTCACAATACAATTTGTCAAGAAATTGTCGAGCATTATTGTAAGGGAAATCACGCGTTAGTACGTTGGATGGTGATCTGCAAAGAGGTGGATTATGCCACTTAATAATTTCAAAACCGTTTTCAAGTTTAAACTGTTGGATCAAGTCGCCGCGTCGCCTGCGAGTTTCTAAAGAAGTAAAATTGTGACGCAGACACATTTCAGCATAAGGTAAACTTGTTAAATCATGAGGAATTTTTGTTGCTTTGTGCTGAATTTTTTCAATATCTTTGATGTCGCCCTTTAAGTAAGGACACCATACTGGAACAACGAATTTAAGGTGCGGCCTAATATATGTTGTATATAGTTTACCCCAAAGCTTCATATCTCTTGATCTAAATGTTTTTTTTAGTACGCTATCATATTTGCTCTACGTGTCGCAATCTGAGTTGATTCTATTTTAGATCTTTAGATATAAAGATACCCAGGTCTCTTTCAATATCCGTTGCCGCTATAATAAGAGATGTATTACCATCATTCATTACATATTCATGATTTATATTTCCATGACCAAGATGCATAACCTTACACTCTCCAACAATAATGCCTTAGCTGAGTCAGTGATCAGAATTTGTTTATTTTATGAAGTAGATATATAAATTATTTTTTCAGTCTAATTAGAGTGTGTGCTCAAGCTATACGTATTGATATTTCCTAATTATTTTTTTATACTCTTTTTACCTATAGTTTGAAGTAATGGATTCTGAAATTAGAGGTAATTTATTTTTAAGGATTTTATCTTATTTTTACTCAGATAGTGTTTTTAACATTATTTTTTAAATTCTATTAAGCTTTCAAAAATATACCCCATTTTTCCTCAATAAACTAAATAAATTCTTGTAGAATAATGTTATCTCTATATGATGTATAAAATTCATCTGCAAATATTTGCAATTTTAAAATTTAAGTCTGTTCTTCCACAGAAAGTGACGAAATTACCAATGAAAAATTATACAATTTGTGGAGAACTACTAAATCAACTGAGCGAATTAATATAATTTGTGAATATATTTTGAAAAGTTGGAAAGAGGATAGTATTTTTGATTTAGAAAAACGGAATCTGAAAAATCAAATTTCATTTTTTTCTATTAAATTAAAGCAGAAATGGGAGCAAGCTTGTCGCAGCCATGCATATTTTGTTCGGAAATATGCAAGTTGGCTAAAGCTGGTTTTTGAAAGAAAGTATTTTTCAGAAGAAGATCTAGAAGCTAGTAGTTCTTCTGTTGCCGGCCGTCCATCAAAAGCTTTTGAGGAATGCTCCTTTAAAGAGCAGAAGCGCAAAGCTAAAAAATTATTTGAAGATAAAACTCCCGAGGAAATTTTGCTAGCCGCCGAATTAGCAGTTAGAGCTGAAGGAAAACGAGATACGGCAAATTTATTTAAAGAATTATTAAGCGCCTCGCCGGAACGTGCAACAAAAATTAAGAAAGCCCGAATAAGTATTGAAAATAAGATGGAACCTATGCAACCTGAAAAGGCACTTGCAATGATAATTAATAACAAATTATTTACCCATCAATATAAAAATATAAGAAAAGAAGCTAATGCATCAGGGCATCGAGTGTATCCATCATATAACAAGGTTTTGAAAGAAAAACATAAATGTTACCCCCCGGAAAATGGTATCACTGTGACCGATATAAGTGCCGAAGTTACACTCCAAGATTTACTGGATTTGACGGCAAGGCGATTGTGCCTATTACAGAAAGAAGTATTACTTTCTGTTGCTGAGAAAAACGAAAAGTTAAATTTGATTTTCAAATGGGGTTGTGATGGGAGCTCCAATCAAAGCAGATACAAACAACTTTCAGCACAGAAGGCTAACGATGAAAATTTATTTTCAATTGCGCTTGTACTCCTTAGATTATTAATGAGCTCCATTACCATTATTTGGAAAAATCCAAGACCAAGTTTAATGAGATATTGCCGTATTATTCATTTTTCGTTTGAAAAAGAAACAAACGATGTGATAAAAGAAGAGACTAGATATATAGAAGACCAAATATCAAAATTGGTACCCACAATTATAAATATAGACGATGTGCAGTTTGAAATAAACTTTAAATTGCTGTTAACGATGTTAGACGGTAAAGTATGTAACTCGCTAAGCGAAAATAGTTCAACACAAATGTGTTACATATGTGGTACTAAACCAAAAGAGATGTTACAAGAAAAGCTCACATCTTAACAAGACAAAGAGAAAATGTATTCCTTCGGTATATCCCCACTCAATTGTTGGATTCGCTGTTTAGAGTTCATTTTACATTTATCCTATAAATTATGCATAAAAAAATGGCAAGCTAGAACGCAAGAAGAAAATGAAAGTGTGAATGAGAGAAAACAACTAATTCAATAATTATTTTGAGGATAAACTTGGGTTATTTGTTGATAAACCCAAACAATCTTTCGGTACAACAAATGACGGCAATACTGCTAGAAGATTTTTTGAAAATCCGCATATAACATCAGAAATCACTGGAGTAAATGAGGAATTAATACATAGATTCAAAATTATTCTTCATACTTTAGGCAGTGGATTCCAAATAAATTCAGAAAAATTTCATCAATATGCAAATGAGACTAAATATTTATACCAATCTATGTACCCATGGTATTACTTGCCAGCAAGTATTTATAAAATATTAATTCATGGGAGATATATCTTTTCTTCATGCATTCTTCCTTTGGGAGAACTGTCTGAAGAAGCCCAGGAAGCTTCAAATAAAAGTTATAGATTTTATCGTGAGTACTTAACTAGGAAGATGAAAGGACACCAAATAGGGATATATTAAATAGATTTATTTTGTATTCTGATCAATTTTGTCCAACTATTACTTACCACCTCGAAAAAATTCAAAAACTTTTCATCCGGATAAAATCAAACTGTTATTTTGTGACAAAATCGGGCATTCGGAAAATAGTGACAGTGATATGAGTGATTCTGATTAAACAATTTATTATTTTAGTTTTGTTTATAAACTTGTTTAGGTTATAAAAATATTTCAATAAACAATCTTAAATCTATTGAAGTTAAATAAAGAAAGTGTTAAATTGCAACTCATTGATATTACTATGCTGAGTAAGTTTTTAAAAGATTATTATTATGTAAATATTGGTTTTGCATGTAATTTTTAATGATTTTATATCTATTTTATATAAAATTTTAATTAAAATTGCAGCTAAAGGTATTTTTATAGAAAAAATAATAAATTTAAGACAAATAATCAATGAAATAATACACAAAATAATTAAGCTCCGCTAGGTTCGCGAAATAGAACACTGTGCGACGCTAGAACGTCATTTCTGAATCAACTTCAATCATAAGAGGAGCGGGTTTACTAGAATCAAACTTTTTTTTTTGAAACGTTCAATTCTAACTACATTGACTGATTTACTTAAAGATGTCATAAGCTTCTTGAATTTCTTGGTATCATCTTTGGTTATCTCGCTTAGTTGAGTTTATACAAATTCTGGTAGACCAAACCCTACAATTCTCTTTTCTCTGTTAGTCACGTCCTTGTTATGAATATTGAGGGCGCTCACTACAGCTACGTGATAGATCTTTGATAGATTCACTACTATTTCCGCAACAGTTGTTATACATTATAATTTTGTTGTACGACGACGTTATATTTGCAAATTACGCAAAAAGAATGATTCCATACTAGTATGAAAACAAGGGCAGTCGATGCTTTTCCAGTGAGCAAGTCCATGTTTTGCGTTTTTTATATAATCAAGAACCAAATTATTTAAGTTTATTTAAACCGTTTATACTTATTTTCTTATAATAATTTGCGATAGATAGATAATTTAATAGGTTTATTATATTAAATAATTCTTTTAAATATATCAAAGTATGTTATAACTTATACACTAATAATAACAAATTCGATATTCAAGTACTTTATTTGGGTCAGAATTTTATAAAAAATGCGAAACCTGGATTTGCTCCCTGGGAAAAAGTTTCGACATACAAGGACATGGTAAACTTCCTAGTTAATTATTGAAGTAAAGTCGTACACGTCGTACAACAGTTATTGCGCAACTGTTGTACGACATTTCTACAACGTTGGAAACCAGAGCCAGAGACAAAATGCTCACTGTTTTCCACGTTGTTTTTGGTGCCGTTTTTCCGTGGATTTTTTGCATTCCGTATGTTGTTGTAAAATTGCTCGATTAGTTTTGAGGAAAATGTTTTTAAGAGAAAATAACCAAATGTTGCCTATAATTATGCCACCTAAAATAACGTCACATTTTCCCCACGTATTTCGTTAACAAAATATAAAATAAAAAATTAATTAAAAAAAAACTTATTTTTGTCAACTTTAATTTAAATGATAGTAGTTTTTTTCACAATACTTTAACACGCGTAATGATGGTGGTTTGTTTTGCCTAAGATTGCGACTCTTCCGACCCCACCGATATATTATTATCTTTCTTAAACCCTAAAATAGAAACTTGAAAAATTAAATACAGCGAATTATTACTTTTTCTACTTGCAAAAGATGAAAAAGTCAACCTTTTGTGCATCAGTGTTTCAACATTATTATTTTTTTGTGTTTCCTATATTAAATATGGGTTGTTTTTTTTCACTTCTTAGTTGATAAGGTAATTACTATTATTATTTTTTCATCGTTCCTACCATTATTAGGAGATGTAATATTGTATCTTTATTAGACTTTAAATCTATTGTAAGACTGCTAACTTTTTTAGTTTCATGCTGGTTTTAAGTCTTTCCAAATAAAAAGCTTCTAACCAGTACAAAACTAAATTTTTTAGTTTTATGCTAGTTTTTTTACATTTAATTTATATATTTAAAAAGAGTAACTTAGTGTATATATTTTATTTATATTCTTTATTTTCTTCTTAGAGATTAACCGCTCCTTGAAGAATATAGGAGAATAAAGAATGTAAATAAATCAATAATAAATCATACGTAATCATACTGAAGTTATTACTATAATTTATCACTTTATTAAGTTATAATTTCTATTTGTTTTATAAACTCCAGTTTATTTATCTAAAGATTTTTATAAATATTATAGTGTTTCTATTTTTTAAGCAGATATTACTAAATATAGTATGGCAGAAAATGGTCTAACTGAATTAAAATCAAAAAGAACTCCTAAGAGAAAGTCATTTCCAGATGAAGATTATGTTATTCCAAAAAAATTGTCTAATAAAAAAAAAACTGTTGTAAATAAGTTAAAAGAAACTGCAAATACTCAATCAAATTTAATAAAAACTGAAACAAAGACAAAGGAAACATATGTTGACTCTTCATTAAAAACAAAAAAAAAAGTTATTTCTACTTCAAGTAAACATCAAACAAAAGATAAAAAGCATCACAATAATAAAAACAGTTCAGAAAAAATATCTCCTGTAAAACATGTTACAAATAATAATCCCTTAAAAAAGTGTCCGAAAGCAACTTGTAAAAGTGTACGACCAGTTTGTTTTGCTAATGGGAGCAAGTCGTGAGTAACTTTATATTTTATTGAATATTTTTTATAGGCAACTTTTAATTTGCTTTATTAATTTTATATATATATATATATATATATATATATATATATATATATATATATATATATATATATATATATATATATATATATATATATTGTTGTCGCTAGTGCTTGAAGTGGAGAAAAAAGAGTAACTGGATAGTATTCAGTAAATTAAAAATACTATCCCGCCTAATCATTATTAAATTATAGACTTTTAAAAAACATTTGCGCAGAATTTAACAAAGTCAATAAGAAAATATATATTTGAGAGCAGAAAAAAAAAGTACAAAAAAAAATAAAGAATGAAAACTTTTAATTCTTTTATTTTATGTATTTTTTTTGAAGGCTAAGGCCTAAATAGTTAAGGCCTAGGCCAAAATTTCAAGACCAAGGCCAAAGTCAACAGTTTCGAGGCCAAGACCTTAGTTTTTGACCTTAAGGCAAGGCCAAGGACTAACAATTCTAATATATGTATATATATATGTATATATATATATATATATATATATATATATATATATATATATATATATATATATATATATATATATATATATATATATACAGTGCTTTTTTTGTAGAAAATAAGGTGCTGGAATTTACTGGTAATTTTCTTTATATGTTAAAAATGAAGCAGAAATAAGCAATTAAATTTGTAAATAAATTTTATATATATGTGTAGCTGTTAGTAGGCTCCCAAACACTTCGTATCAAATGAGACAGAAACAAATAATTTTTAAAATAATGACAGGTGTTTTTTTTTTGGTTGGGGGCTAAGTTGGGTGAGGGGTCACGGCACTATATATTTGATACAAATTATACAAAACTATAAACTTTAAAAGTTTAAAAGTTAAACTTTTAAACTTAAAAGTTTTTTTCCAAATTTTGTTTGGGCTAATCATCTCGCCTCCTTCCCTTGCTCTTAGTGTCTACTATGTCTTATTACTGCTGAATGTCTTATCCTAAGTAACTACAAATCAACGTACTTTGAAGGATCAAAGCTTGTTAGCGGTGGTCCAAATAATTTAATGAACTTAATCGCATTCATTTGATGAACTCAATTGCATCACACATCAATCCAAGATCTATTAAAAATTCTGTAGATGTAATTTTCTTCTTTAAGTCTTTGAAAGTAGATTTTTCATTTTTGTCTCTTGTCGAATCAACCATCGATTATTCAAAATAATTCACTAGCGCTTCATACACTATCATTGTTGATTTTTGGCATATAGTGATTGACTCATTAATTATTAACAAAATCTTGCTCTTTGATTTTATGACTTCTGCAATAATTTTTTTCTTATTTTGTTACCTATATGCTTGGCAATATTAACAAATGAGTTTGCAGAAGAATATAATCCATTTGATCTCTTTTAATTTCTTGATGATCAATTTCCATTTCAAAGTTAATAAAGGACTGACTTTCTGTTTAAAAGACTTTAAATATTGTTTGAAAGAATCTCTTGTTGTTTAAAGCATTTAAAAGCCATTAAGTTTTTAATAGTTTTATTACCTATCTAAATTATTCACTATATATAGCATTTACAACTACAACTTGTGACTCTTGTCAACAATTAATCATATGTATCACGGCATCATATGCTTGGGCTTCATCCACACTTTATTGCCAACTTTCCATCCTTGACACTATTCAAAGACTTTTGTGTTGATTCGACTTTGTCAATTCCAGGAATTCGGACACATTTGAATTGTTGGCAAAAGATTTCAAAATGTGTGCCGTGTTTTGATGGTACATTGTTGATTAAGAATACAGACATGGATATCCACATTTTGCTCTTGCATTTGTTCTTTTTACTGTCTGATGAACTCTTTCAATAATTCCATTTCCCAGCTCGATAAATAATTCTTATATCCCACTTCGATGCCATAGCTTGCATAGTCTGAGATCTAAACGACTTTTATCTAGGCGATGACCATATTATTTCTAACGAATTATCTTGCGATGACCATATTGTTTCTAATGATTTAACAACCATTGTTGCACTGTCGTTGCTTAATGGTGTCCACAACGTGTATCTGCTTGAGCCACAATCAATACAGGTAAGATACAGCAACGAATCAACATGAGTAATATCGCAGGCTACTTCTTCCCACACTTTGCCGACAGCAAGATTTCCTTTATCCCACGAAATCACATTAGAATAAATTGAATTGCATTTATCACATTCAGCGACAAGTTGTTTCACTGTGTCTCTGTTAATGTGGATACCAGCATATTAGCATATCTTCATACTCTTGGAAACTCCCATGTGTGTTATTGAGTGAGCTTTTTTAATCTGCTGATGATCGTGCTTATAGATGATATTACATTCTTGTGTCACAACTTTGTTTTTTATCCATTTTGTTGGCACTCGTGTGAGTTCATCTGCAATATTTTTTGTTGTTGGTACCCATGTAACATATACACTTATGGCATAATCCTTGACCAATTTTCCAAATATTTGAAGCCTTTGTCGAATTAGCTTTTCACATTGCCTGGCACATTTTACAGATTTGTCACAAGTCAGTTCAGAATTTAACCAACTAAATACACTATGAAAATTAGTTTTGATAGAGACATCATTAATGCCATATTGAGACCTTTAATACATGCATTCAATTCAGCCACGTTGACATGTATTGCATCAGACTTTGGTCGAAGCCATGTTGCATCTTCTATTTTTTTGTCACCTTGCATTATTACAACTTCTTTTGCCAGCGAACTTGCATCACACCATACAGTTAGAGATGCATTTGGTTTGACATTCCACACGCCTTTTGCTGGATTGCATTTAATAACCTTATCCACTACATCCTGCATCATTTCATTTATGCACTTATTCGTAATAGGTTCATCCCAACCTGCTTTGTTTGTACATCTCTTTATAAAGATGCATGCGAGTCTCAACCATCCAGCAACTGGTAGATTTGCAACCAGATTACCATATAATGAGAATATCTCCCTCTTGGTGAACACATTTTTAATAATAGGAATCTCACGTCCTCTCTTCCAAAACATTTCCTTTGTAGATGGATTCACTGTTACTTCCAATCCTAGAGCACGAACTGGGTTTTTGTCAAAATATTCAGGTGTTTTTGCATGAAGACCTCATTTCTTCATGAGTGCCACCAGCTTCCTTCTATTTCCATTGGTTGCTATGGTGTCATCAATGTATCCTCTTGTTGATTTTGCAAGTGCAAAATTTTTTTGGAGAACATATTGTAGTATTGAGCTCATCATCACAGGTGCTAGGTTCAGACCAAACATGTAAGCGCATATCGTTATCCTTGTAAATTACAGTTTGGTAAGGCACATGAATTTGTTTATGCACATGAATTTGTAGGTATACTCTTTTTAGATCCACCACTGAGTCGTTGCTGTTTTTACTCATGAGTCTCTCCAGTAATATTTTAGCTTTTCCCATAATTTTATCGTCATATATGATAAGTATGCCTTCTTTGATCCTGTCATTAATTTCGTTGTCAAACGCTTCACGATGTTGGTTAGATACGTTATACTGATACGTTATATATTTGGTATAACCCTCCGTTCAGCTTAAACGTCAAAACAAAAATAGGAAACCGTTTTCTAGCCCTTATTGACTTACATTTTTCAGCCGGTCACAAGCTACATAAAATATTCAACCGAAATTCTATTAAGATTAGCTACAGTTGCATGCCTAACCTAAAATCTATCATTAATTCGCATAATTCCAAAATTTTACACAACAAAAATCAATTAAAAACCAACCAATGTAACTGCGTAGATAAAGCATTTTGCCCTTTGAACAATCAATGTTTATCTAACAATATTGTCTATCAAGCAACCGTAAGTTCCAGTCATCATGATCGCAATAAAAAAGTATATTTTGGCATTAGTAATACACCATTTAAACTAAGATACGCAAACCATCTCAAATCATTTGCATCAATTAAATATAGAAATGACACAGAACTATCTAAGGAAATATGGAGTTTAAAAGACCAAAACATAAAGCCCATTATAGAATGGAAAATTGTCAAACGTTGTAAACCTTACAATCTAGCAACAAAAATATGCCACCTTTGTCTCTACGAAAAATATGTAATTTTATCGCATAATGGAAAAAATCTACTGAATAAAAAAAACGAAATCGTATCTCAGTGTCGGTATTCAAAAAAATTCCTATTATCTTTATTTGACACAGGGGACTAATAAACTATAACGGCTTTTTGTTTTTTTGTTTTTTGATTTGTTTTTTACGTAGATTTGTTTATAACGTCAAATGTCATTCTACAGTAATTTTTACGTTTTTGTAACGGTTTGTTTACGTTTTTTGTTTGTATTAACGGCTGATGATTGCCTTCGGGCATGAAACTTCAAGTCCCGCTAATCAGTTGTTTTTATTCATCTAAATATAATTATATATAGCTCTATTATTCAGTAATATTGAGCACTGTAACACGTACAAGAGACTTCGTATTATTACATCAAAATACTTAACCTCGAATATATTCTATATATCGAAATCTATACAAATATATATATATATATATATATATATATATATCCTTATAGTGTAGTCGAAAGAGTCTTTTAATGTAAAAAAAGTCTCTTTCGACTACAATTTTAATTACCTCGTCTCTTAAGCTGTTTTTGATTGTCGTCGAAATGTCAAAGCAATTAAATTAATGTGGAAGTACATTAAATTTTATTGTTTTTTAAAAAATTTAAAAAAAACCGCAATAATAACGACTAGAACGTTTTTTTTAATTAGTGGTGTTTTTGTTTTTGTTTTATTAAAAACATTTTTAAAACATGCGTAAATGTTGCTACATCGACTATCTTATAGCCTGCTGCTACAAGGGAGTGTTTCTATATCGACTATCTTATAGCCTGACTCGCAACGGAGTGCTGCTACATCGACTGACAAATAGCCTGACTCGCAAAGGAGTGCTGCTACATCGACTGACAAATAGCCTGACTCGCAAGGGAGTGCTGCTACAACGACTGACAAATAGTCTGACTCGCAAGGGAGTGCTGCTACATCGATTGAAGGTTTGGTTTGGGCAGGGAGTCTATCATTTGAAAAAAAAAATTTTAACTTTTTCTGGTCTGGTTTATTAACGCGCTCTTTAAAACTACAGTTTATGGGAAACTTTTTCTGACTACCATGCAAGAGTGTATATATATATATATATATATATATATATATATATATATATATATATATATATATATATATATATATATATATATATATATATATATATATCTTAGATTGCTTATTTAGATGAGCGCTCTAAGGTCACACTGAAACAGCCTGCTGCCTATAATTATATATAATTTTGTATATATATATAGTCTTGGAAAAAAGTTTAAGACCACCACATATAAATGCTATACTTTGGTGCCTAAAATAAAATGCCATAACTTGGTGCTACTTTTGATTTTAGCTGCTGTGGACATTATTTTAATGCATTTATTTTTTATTTTTGAACCAATTTTTTTGTACTGTAATAATTTTTTCATTAAATTTTCAGTTTGCAAGTGGTCTTAAACTTTTTTCCAAGACTGTTTATATACAAAATTATATATATATATATATATATATATATATATATATATATATATATATATATATATATATATATATATATATATATATATATATATATTGGGTTGTAACATAAGTTCGTAGAGTTTTTTCATAAAGATTTATTTGAACAAAAAACAATAATTATAATAATAAATTAATCAATGATATATTCTCCGTTACTGTTTACGACCTCCTCCCATCTCTCGACCAATTTGTTGATGCCGTTTCGCCAAAAATCGGTCGGTCTGGTGTCGAAGAAGTTGTTGAGCCAGTTTTTAAGATCCTCTTTGCCATCAAAGGTAACACCCCTCATTTGGTTTGATAGAGAGCGGAAGAACCTCCCATTCAAGCTCTTGGAGTGCTGTTTTGACGACTTGGGCAATATGGGGCTTGGCATTGTTGTGGAGCAAGATGACTTGACCTTGTCTATTGGGTTTTTTCAGCCGAATAGCCTCATTTACACGATTCAGCTGGGCAATGTAGACTTCCTTGTTGACAGTGGCGTTTTGTTGAAGCATTTCCCAGTGCACCATGCCTTCCCAGTTCCACCAAATGCAGATTATGGCCTTTTTTGGGTGAAGATCTTGCTTGACTCTCGGCTTCGGCGTCTTTCCTGGGGCCACCCACTCCTTTCTTTGCTTCACATTGACGTACAGACACAGATTTCTCATCTCCCGTGATGATTCGATACAAAAAGCGCTTTTTTTAAGGAATAGAATATATATTTTTATTTTTTTTACTCTAGACTAACTTTATTCATTTATTGTTTAACATTGAATTTCTATTTTTTTTAAATATTCTTTCCAACAGTTACGGTCTTGCCAAAAGGTAAAAATGATTATTTTAACAATTTTGTACTCAACAAAATTCTATCCTTTAATAGTATTTCTTAATATGCTTTAATTAAAAAAAAAAGTAAATTATACATGGAAACATTACAGTATTAGATATATTGCTTTATATTATATTTTTATACTGATACTATGCTGTTAAATATTTAATGCGCGATTTAATGATCAAAGGTTATTTATATCTTTAAAACTATATTAAAGCATGCAATCGTTGAACTTGGAACGATGATTTTCATTTTAAAACTTGTCGCTAACACATTTTTAATGTGTTATTTTTGCGTAATTACATTAAGTAATGATAGTATTAATTAAAAACATCAACAAACAAGTCAAAATGTTTCTATTAGTTAAATTGTCATTAAAACAGTGAAAAAAAAAGTCTGCACAACAATTTACCAAATTCTTCTGCATCGTTATTTTCAATCACTAAAGCATCTGAATCTAGTAAAACTACTATTTGTATGGTCATAAAAGAATACAAGAACTCTCTATTTATTGAACGAGCAAAAGGATCTGGACGAAAGAGTGGCTTTAAGGATAAGAAAGCAGCAATTAGTATTCGACAATCATCAATCAAAATCCTGGCTTATTGAACAGAGAACAAGCCAAAAGGTATAATGTTTCAGAGTTTTTTAAAGATTAAATTTTGGCAACCAATTTGCTTTAGAGCTTTGGTTTGAGATCTCGAGCTTTTGTCACATGTCAACTTTAAACTCGGGTGTTTACATCAAAGAATACTTGCAAGCTAGACTTTTGCAATTTTATCGAAGTCATAAAGTCCCCTGTTAGTTCTGGCCTAATCTTGCTTTTTGTCATTATTCTAAGAAAATTGGTACAATTCGAGAGGCATCAAATTCATACCAAAAAGCTTGAATCCATTAATCTGCACACAGTTCCGTCCCATTGAGAAATTTTGGGAAATTTCATATTATAGTAAAAACAAAAAGTACAGCTAAAGTTTTTTTTTTTAATTTTAATTAGAGAGTGAACATTAGTAGGGAAAAAATTTGTAAAAGACAATGTGCAGAAGTTGATATCGTCAATTAGCGTAAATGTTTGCTATTCGAAATAATGAAAAATATTAAAATAAAAAGCACTTTTATAATCTTCAAGTTTCTTAAAATAAAATTAATATTGAAGTTTTTGCATTAGTTGAACTATTTTTGTTTGTTTTTTTGAATTTTTTATTGTTTTGAATTTAACGATTGCATGTTTTACCCAGTGTCCAAGGGACATATAAATAAGGTTTTTTAAATGTGTTTTAAAAGTCTTGCATGCCTTTTGAACGTTTTAGACATCTTTGGGAGGTTCAAAAGATGTCTTTTTTAGGTAACATGCCCCCTGGGTAGCATTAGAATTAAAATTTGGACTAAATACCCTAGTTTTGGGTAAATAATATATAGAAAAAATGTTTGTTTACCCAAAACAGTTTTCATTTCAAATGTAATATCCGGTAGTAGAGTAGAGTAGTGATAGTAATACAATAACAGTGTAATCATGAGAGTTGGTTAAAAATTAATTGCTGTAATTGGTATAGTTTTGGGTTGGCAAATGTGATCAAAAAAATGTCAGAAAATTGCGATTTTCGTTCATAAAGTTCTGGAGCCGAGATGAGAGCCGAGCCGGAGCCTAATATTTCTTAGGAGCCGGAGCCAAGCCGTAAAAAAAAACAGTTAGCTTCACAAGTCTGACGTCTGCATTACCTCAGCCACATTTTATTTTTTTAGTTACCTGAAGGCCTTGCGGACTTAGTGGCCTTTCTTGAAATTTAAATAAAGAAAAGGTCATGGAGAAAATAAAATGGATGATAATTTATTATGTTTTAGTAAGTTTTGTTAGTTTAGTAATAGTTTAGTTAGCTACTGTTATGTTATTATAATGTTAGTTATAATACATTAGAGAAACAATTTGTTTTTTTCTCATATTTATTTATTCAAGCATTGTAGCATTTTATAAGAAAATTGTTAAAAAAATGTTACATTCGACTAAATTTTTTAAACTCTATTTTAGCATATATTTAGATTGATTTTTTATTAAAACAATTGATCATTTTATAAATAAAATCTTGTTTTATGTTTGTTCCAATTATAAATAATAAGTTCTTTTGTTTATCTTCTTCTTTGAGAAATATTTTTTATAATTTGAAGGGTTTAAAAATTGCACTGAAATAGTTCTAAGAGAGAGAGAGCTATTAATTATTAGATTTTTTAATTAAATCTTGAATGAATGAGTTTAAACCTTTTAAAATTATTGTGTTATGTAGTTCAAATTAAAACAAATTTTTATAACTTTATGAAAAAAGATTTTATGTAAGTATTAAATATATTAAATATGTATGTATCCATAAAAATCACTTTAAAAATATAGAATATTAAAAAGTTCTTTTGTTTTCAGAATAAATAATTTGCTTAAGTTAAGTTTCTTATTATATTTAAAAAATTTTTTAAATTTAAAATATAAAATCAAAAATTTAAATAGTTTTTTAAAATTATTAAAGAGATCCTTAAACTGCAGAGGCAACTCGTATTCATATAAAAGAAAATTAAAAAAAAAAAAAAAAAAATGTTTGTGCTAATTTTTTTTTATTAAAACTAAATGTGTATTAATAAAAACTAAAATTCTTCTCTCCTCAAAGTCTTTATAATATATGCTGCAATCTACAGATTTGATCATTATGCACGTTTAATTCAAAGTTTTAGAACAAACTTTTAGATATCATTATAAAAATTTTTCTTTAAAACATTGAATTATTTTTCTCCTCACAATCAGTAAATCATATTTATTTGCATAATTTTTCACTAAATACCAAAAAATATTTTTAATACAGTTAATAATAATAATTAGCACCAGGCATTTGCAAATAACCTTGTTATTTGCAAATGCCTGGTGCTAATTGTTCCATTTTTGGCTGTGGTACTTTTCAAAGAAATAAAGGTGTTTCACTTTTTAAAATACCATCCTCCGATGATGATTTCAATAAAAAATGGAGAATAAAAGTTTTGAATATCATAACTAAGGATAGAGTAGTTGATGAAAGCCTTAGGTCCCAAATGAAAAAAAAATTATTGTTTATTTGTGAAAAGCATTACGAAGTTAATATGTTATTCCATATTCTTCTTTGTGTATATTTAATCCTAAAGCACGAGCATCAGCTTCTTCTATATGCCTTAAGAAATCAACTATACCTTCTGTTTAAGCTGTTCATAATAAATCATATAAATCTTTTAAGGAGTTGGTCAATTGTGTTAGTTTACAAAAACTTGATTGGAATGTAAACATTAGTGAAACTTTTTTAAAATTGATTAAGATGGATGATATTCACACTAAGTACGAAATTTATATTGATGATAGCCTCTCGTTTACTATTGATGATAGTCTCTCGTTTGCTATTGATGATAGTCTCTCGTTTACTATTGATGATAGCCTCTCGTTTACTATTGATGATAGCCTCTCGTTTACTATTGATGATAGCCTCTCGTTTACTATTCATATATTTTTATGGGCTCTGCCAGATAACCATGAAATATACTTGCATCAAAGAAGATCAATGTTCAATACAACTGTTTGTAACCTTATTTCAGTTTTGCTGTCATATATACTATGTCCAGGTATCCCAGATAAATTAATTAGCTCTCATGGCTATCTTCTTCATGTTATACCTAAAAAAAATTTATTTGTTTAATAGTTATTCTTTACCTTTAAACCAAACAGAACATACCCTAGCTCTTTCATGTGATGTTGTTATTAAAAAAAAAAGATATTTGTAAAGGATGCCAATGCCTTCAGTCTCAAAACCAAATATCTGTTTAAAAAAATAATGATAAATTACTTATTCCATCTAAATTTAGAGCTCCAATTTCTAAAACTGCACCAGAACGTGTAAAACTAACCTTACAAAGTTACCGTTTAGAAAATAAATTGCTTAAAGATAACATCAAAGAAATGCAACAGGAATTAAATAAATCATCCCATCTTGTCAGTGATGACCTACACAAAGACCTGGTTTCAATCATATCAAAAAATGATAGTACAGTCACTTCATTTATGAAGTTATTTTGGGATGAACAACAAAAATACTTAAATACTTCAAAACAGGGAATTCGTTATCATCCAATGATTATTCACTATTGTTTAGGTCTTGTTTCAAAGTCGCCTGCTGCTTATGAGGAAATTCGTTTCAATGAAAAAACTAATTCTAGTTTTGTCGTTTTACCAAGTCAAAGGCGTTTAAGAGACTACAAAAATTATATCCAACCACAAAGAGGTTTTAACTATGAAATTGTGAATGAACTAAGTTTAAAGGTGAAGGATTTTTCTGATCAAGAACGGTTTGTTACACTTTTATTAGATGAAATGAAAGTTCAATAAAATTTGGTATGGTATAAATATTCTGGTGATCTTATAGGATTTGTTGACCTTGGTGATACTAATATTAACTATGCAACTCTAAATAAGGCTGATGAAATTGCAACACACGTTCTTGTTTTTCTTGTAAGAGGTATTGTAAACCCTTTTAAATATAGTTTTTCAAACTTTGCTACAACAAATATTCAAGCTATTCAGCTATTCCCCTTATTTTGGAAAGCTGTCAGTATTTTAGAGCTTTCATGCAATCTAAAAGTAATTGCTACTACAAGTGATGGGGCCTCATGTAATCGTAAATTTTTTTCTATGCATTTTCATATGACAGAAATACAAGATAATAATAAATATATTAAATTTACTTATCACATCAAAAATAAATTTGCTGATGATGATCGATATATATATATTTCATAGCTGATCCTCCACATTTAATAAAAACTGCTCGAAATTGCCTTTTTCATTCTGCTTCAGGTAAAGGGAGGTATATGTGGAATACTGATAATCACATTTTGTGGAATCACGTATCAGATTTATTTTATGAAGATCTAAACTGTGGTCTTCACACTTGCCCAAATCTTTCCTTAAAACATATAAGGTTAAGCCTATTTTCCAGAATGAATGTAAGATTAGCAGCTCAAGTACTCAGTTCATCAGTTAGCATTGCTTTGAAGACATTTGGTCCAACTGAAGCCTTTAGAACTGCTGAGTGTTGTCAAATAATCAATAATTTTTTTGATTGTGTCAATGTGAAAAATATTGTAGATTGTACTAGAAAGCAAAATCCATTTTCTGAGCATTTTGTTTGATAAGTGATGAAAGACTGACATGGTTGACTGAAGTTTTTTTAAAATATTTTGAAGATTGGAAATTGTCTATAGATCAAAGACCTGGAAATTTCACTAAGGCTGATAGAGGGAATAGTTTTTATCTTGGCAAACATATGAAGGTATCAATATCACTGTCCAGTCAGTTGTTGATTTAGTTAAATATCTTTTAAATATTGGTGTCCAATATGTTTTAACTGAACGGCTTTGTCAAGATTCGTTAGAAAACTATTTTGGCCAACAGCGAGCTATTGGAAGAAGAAAAGATAACCCATCTTTACATGATATTGGCTATAATGACAATACAATAAGAAACCAATGTACCTTCAAACCAATAGTAGGAACTAATAGTCTTAATAATGATCCTAAACCAAAGACTTTTATCAAAGAAAAATTACCACGCCGAAATTGGAACCAAAAATAAGGTCGTCAAAAAAAGGAAATTAAAAACGGCTATTTTCATAGCCACAAACATTATAAAGGCTTTATTTGGTATAAAATATTTTATTTTAATTGTTGTTGTTTTTAACAGGGTGTGAATAGGGAGGGATCTCTCATAAAAATGTATATATATATATATATATATATATATATATATATATATATATATATATATATATATATATATATATATATATATATACTTATTCTTAATTATTTAAATAAAACATAAGTAGTAATGATTACATTATTTGATATTATTACTTAAAAAAACTTACATAATTTTGTTTGGTTTTTACTTAATTACTTATTGCAGCTCTTCATCATGCTGCAATATAGTTTGTATGCTAGATATGTTTTTAACAAAGTTTGTGGCTATGAAAATAACCTTTTTTAAATGTCTAATCTTTATTCAGTAGAGGTTAAAGATACTTTTTTGATTTCTTTTCTTAACAAATTTGTTATTTTCTTCTTAGTCTTGATTTTATGCAAGTTTACAAGCTCTTCGGAATAGGAAAATGAGCGAACACGAAAATAAATTGTTAAAAGGTGGTCTAAAAGATTGAGAGACATTTCTGTAGATACCTTAGTAGAACTAGCATAACAAATTTTTAAAAAGTAAGATAAAACCTCAACATCTTGAAGCAATTCTATTGTCATCTTGCTGCAGTCAATATTTTTACTCAAAATTTTTGTAGAATTTCTGAATTCTACTTCTGCTATTTTAAATAGTGAAAAAGCATCAGATGATATAGACCAAAGACCACCTCTATTTTTAAAACTAATAAATTTTCTATTAGTTTCATGATACTCTTCAAATTCATTTTCTACAATTTTTCCAGCCAACAAAATTAAAAGTGTTTCTTGACCAAATCTACTTTGCAAAACTTTTGAATAACGTATCCTTCGGTAAAAGGTACTAAATACATATCCTCCCAAATATTCAATTAATGTTTTTTCTTTTTCTGTAAACTGAATTGCATTGTCAAAAGCTAAAATTGAGGCTGCGTTTTTTGACTTCGTTAAGTGAGCCAAAATATGATTAGCAAGATCATATCCTACAAGAGTTGAGGTTTTGTCTGTAAGATTTTTTAAAAATGATTTTTGACCAGCAACTTTGTAAAACTTTGGATAAAAAACTTCTGCATCACCATTAAAATTTTCAATAACATCTTTTATCAAGTCGAATGAATGCTTTGCATCATCTTCTGAGAATATGTATTTTGAAAGTTCATCTCTAATATGTGGAGGGTAGCAAAAATCGTTTTTAAGAATGTTAATGCTTTTTATAACAAAATTTTTGAACTCATCTACAGAACAAGTTTGTTTAGCATTAGTTGTTGTATTTATTGGTTGTGTTAGAGAGTCACTATTTGAGTGTTGAGTTGTTATGTGACGCTTGAGTCCTTTCTCTGACTTACATTTTTTAACACACTGCTGACAATTAAAACTGATTAAAGAATTTCTATTTTCAATTTCACTAAGAAGAGCATCAACATCACTAAGGAACTTATCGTTTTCAAAAAAAGTATCTGACTCTAACTCTAATATGAGATGATCAACGGATTGTTCGTCTGCTGGTTTTGCCATTTTTTTAGATTTTTGTGCACTTATTAGTAGCCTGGGCACGATAAATATACAGTTTTCAACATAAGTTCAAAATTTTAACTTTGATTGTTTGAAAACAATAGAATCTTGCAAAGAAGGCCCAACTGGCCGGACTATCTGTTATTATGACTATGTTTTTATAGAGTGTTATATTTAAGGTGACGAGTGTCCTCCCATTTTATGCAAGAGCTAGATAAAATTAAGATTTTTATGGCAAACTCCTATATAACAAAACATTGTTTATCTTGTTATATATGCTTTTTTATTTTTTTTTAAAAAAGAAATATATTTTTTCTATATTTGTCTAGGCTGTTTAATGTTATGAGTTTTTTTTCTTCAAATAATTAATTAGGATAAACAACAGTATTTGTTAGAGGTATTTAATGAATTATTAAATTTTTTTTATTAGAAAATATTGATAAATACGTTGATTTAGTTTAAATTGCTAAGTTTTGTTAATCTGAATATGGATAAAAAAAAAAGTTGTATTTTCCATTTCCATTTTGATAACTTACAATTTTGGTAACTCCATTCCAATAAGAACCTCTAAAAAAAGAGACAAAAAAACCTGTAAGGATATAAAAAACATAATAGTTAAAAGTGGTATCTGTTATAAAAATTTAAACTTTGATATGGGTAAAGTGTCAAAATTAAATCATTTTGAGCTTTGGGCAATGAAATGTGGATACTCTAAACTATGTCACTTGAAAAAGAATGTCTTTGTAGTTTTAAAATAAAGGCAATTAATATTGGCACACATCATATAAATTAACTCTACCATTTAAAAGTATATATAAACTTATATACGCGGTATTAACTCTACCATTTAAAAATATAAACTTATATACGTGATATTAAAAGACAAAAGATAATTTAAATTTTCAAAGTGTTTTTATAAAACATGTATTTGGTATTACCCAATTTATGTGTCGTATATTAATAACTTCTATCTCTAGTTATTGTTCCTTTTTTTTTCTTTGTCAAATTCATTTCCAGGTTAAATAAAAAAAAAAGTTGTTCTGCATTATATATCAGTGTAGTTACTAACAGCAAATGTTAGGTTTAAAGTTACCAAAATGTTGCATAATTAAAAGCGTAACAAAAAGGCGTAATTACTGACATAATTATATAATTATCCATTGGTAAAATAAAATCAATGTTTCCATTTACAAATTTTCAATGTATTTTTTATAATGTGAATTATTTAACTTTTCCCATCATTAATTCATGGCAGTATTACCAAATCTTTTAGTAATTTTTTTTTCTTATTTAATCTGCAGTAAGAAGAGCAACTTCTACATTGCAAATTAAAGTTTTTCTAGTTTCTAGTAATGAGACTTAGTAATTATTTAAAAATTTTCTGTTAATTATAACAGGTAGCTTTAGAAACAAATAATAGTTTTTTCTACAAGTAAGAAAAGTTTTTTAAGTTTTCTTGCTCTTCAACTTTCTTCTTCGCTTTCTGTTATTTCCTATAAAATTTAGCTATATTTTTATTTAAATATTTATCTATATTTATATTTAAATATTTAATTATATTTATGACTAAAGTTTGACAAATTTATAGCGATCCTTCAAAAGACTTTTAATATCAGAAGCATGGCAAATTTATCTTTATTTAGCCATCCTTCAAAAGATTTTTAATAACAGAAGCATGACAACTCTTAAAGGGATCCCAAACTGCCAACACATGTTGTGTTCATATTAAAGATAATGTTAAAAAAAAGGTTTGAATCAAGTTTTTTTGATTAAAAATACATAATGAATGCATACCGAGAAAAACTAAGTTGTTGTTTTACCCGAAGCTCGCCTCCTCCGTTTTTTTTAATAACTCGGAGTCTTTAAATTATACGTCGCAATCTACAAACTTTGGCGATTCCTTTGAAGCGCGTTTAATTCATAAAAGCTTTAGCATTTGACGTCACAGTAGTTTTTAATTAAAGAAAAGTGTAACTAAACAAAGCTGCGTTTTTCTACTTTAATTCAAAAAGTACGATGTAGTAATTTTTTAACATACAGCAAAACAACTTTTACAACAAATTTTTGTAAAAATCAAAAATAATAAAAGCTTTTTATTTCATAGGAGAAACTTTTTTTTTACCGACACCTTAATAATTTTTAGATTTATATATCTTACTTATAATTCTTTTGTTTTTAAATTAAAATAAATATTAAAGCTTTACTTACGAATCTTTTGATTTTCATACGAGTGTTTTACATTATACAGAACAATATGTATAGGGTCTCTCGTTTTTGTGCAAGAGTGCGCAGCATTATATATTCTGAATCTTACTTATTTTTATTTAAACAGCTGGAACTTTTTTCTAACTTCTCTGGTTATTTTTACGCTATGATATTTTTTGTTTTCCCTTCGAAAAAAAGTATTTATTAACAATTAATTTCATAAACTGACAGTATTAATTAGAGATATTTGATGAATTGTTAACTTTTTTTATTATAAAAATTTTTGATTACGCTGATTTATTTTAAATTGCTAAATTTGCTGAATTGGATACAGATGAAAAAAAAATATCATTTTATTTTACATTTGATTTTTGATAATGAAACTTTTAAAATGTCGGCAACTCCATACCATTTAGAACCATTTAGAGTTAAGATTATGAAAAAAAAAGTACAAGAATACACTAAACAATACAGTTGACAGTAGTATCAGATATGAAAATTCGTGAAAGGATATATGAGATCCTGGTTTTGCATTAAAAGTACAATTATTAGCAACACAAGTTGGCATTATAAATTTTGGTTATAAGTTTACTGTTCAATATTTTATAACCATCAAATAAAAAACACGAAGTTTGTATATTTTCACCCATTTTGTTCAACTATTATTTAACAAAAACATGGACAAATTATTATTATATAACACAATAATTAACACATTAATTAATGGCAAAAATTCAAGATAAATGGTAATTTAAATTGTCAAAATGTCATAACGTGCGTTAAAAAACATATTACATTTGGTATTTCCCAATTTGTATTGTATTTGGCATTTGTCTCTTAACATGAAAAATTAAAAAAATTTTAAAACACAACAAATACAAATTTTCAAGCAATTTTCTCTTCCAATTTTCATTTATTCAAAGAAAAGTTATTATTAAACTTTTATTTCTCTCATCTAAGAAAAGAACGAGTGACGCAAAAAAAATATATATTCTATACAACTCTTATTCATTCGAAGTTTAATTACGCGAAACTTTTCTTTCTCTTTTGTTTTACTTTTTTATAAAGAGCGAGCGATGAAATAAAAACTTTTCTTTCTTAACATAAGTTTATACTTTGAGATTAAATTAGAAATAAAGCAACAATGAACAAAGCAACTAACAGATTAATCTGGGACTATTTTACTATTAATGAAAATAATCAACATAAACAACATTACCAGCAACAATTATCAAATAAACAACACAATATCGCATAATTTTAGGGGCTTTTTAATTTTATTGCTTAGTCGTTCTAAATAATAAGTAAATTTAGTTCAAGTTAATATTTCAATATTTACAGTTGCAATATAATAAAGAAATGATGTTTAATGTTGAACTTTTTATTTAATTATTTATTTTTTACCTACATTTGTTATAAAAAACATTTAAACCCCCGTCATTAAAATAATTTGTTTTAAATATATTTTAAAGTGATTATTCAAAGTAATTTCTTTCACTTGACTTCCCGAACTTCATGCAAAGCAAATTGAGATGAAATATTGTCTAACCAAATAAAAATGCTGTTACTAATTTTATAAGGGTAATTAATGCAAAACAATTTTATCAGAATCTTGATTGAGATAATAAATATTCACAATTTATATACATTAAATATATGGCGCAATAACAATTTATAGCAACAAACCAGCAATATTTGAGGTTTTTAATATCTTTTTAAATGTTAAAAATTGAAAGAAAAAAAAACTTAACAAATAATCAAAAAAAGTTTGAATAAAAATAAATAAAAATATTTCTAGAGTTTCATTTGTTAAAAGTCTACCGTGACGTCAAATACTAAAACTTTTATGAATTAAACGCGCCTCAAAGGGATCGCCAAAGGGTGTAGATTTCGATGTACAATTTAAAGACTCCGAGTTATTGAAAAAAAATGGAGAAGGGGAGTTTCGGCTAAAACAAAAACGTTAGTTTTTCTCGGTATGCATTCATTATTTATTTTTAATCAAAAAAACTTGGTTCAAACCTTTTTTTTAACATTATCTTTAATATGAACACAACATGTGTTGGAAGTTTGGGATCCCTTTAAGTCTTTCTCTGTTTAAATTGCAAACTATTTAAACAGAGAAACCATTAGTTAAAAATTTTTCAAACAGAGAAACCCTTAGTTAAAAATTTTTTTAGAAGAAATTAAAAAAAAAAAAGTTCTTACTTTAATGATTTGAAGTTAATAATTTGATAAACTGACCCTTCTCCTATAACTTGACCCTTCTCCTATAACCTAACCCTTCTCCTATAACTTTAGAGCAGCCGTGGCGCAGTGGTTAGAGTTCTGGCTAGGAACCCAGAGGTTTGAGGTTCGACGCCAGCTTCAGCCCAACAAGTGACATTGGTATGGAAGGAGGCATGAATTTCCTGTTAAATGCTCTCCCGCGGTGCTCTATTATAAGACCGTAAGGACTTCTGGGAGCACCTAAATACATACAAAAAAAAAAAAACTTTGATGTTCTGACCCCTGTTCTGTAACTGTAATTTCATTTTAAATCCAAATGATTAAAATGATGGAAACAGATTCTTTTAATGCAAAAAAAGCCCACATTTCTAATTAAATTATATTATTTAAAAATATTAAATTTGTTTACAATAGTTAATTATTATTTTATAGATTAATAAACAGTACTTTCTGCATGACATAATAATATACCTCCTAATGTCCTTTTAAATTGAGCCTTCCCAGGAAACACGATTGGTTTTTTTTCTTGTATGCATGAGTATTTTATTTTAGACAACTTGGTCAAGGCCGTTTGCAAGTTTTATTATAATAAGTGTTGCAGAAAAAAACTAAGTTTTTAAAACAAAGAAAGCAAAACTAACAAAATAGGAAGTCAAAATATATTTAAATAGAAAAAAAAAAATCAATAGTTTATATAATTTGTGTGCTGTTTTTATTTTTGTTTCTTTAGAGTTTTTATTATTTTCAGCAACAAAATTTAATAAGGCAAAGCAAAGAATGAAAAAAAAAAAAAACAGTTTTAAGTTGACATTAAAAAGAATGATTTTCCTATATTTTCCTATATTGAAAGAGGAAAGCAAAAACGTATATTGCTATCTGTTTGTAAAATATATTTGTATAATTTTAATGTAATAAGTTTATATTATACGTCTATGTATAACTTTTTTTATTGTAAGTTTATACGTCTATGTATAACTTTTTTTATTATATAGTTATATTTTTTTGTTCATTAGTATATGCATGTTTAGCTCTATTTAGATAAGGCGTTTACTTCATACACGGAATGTCTGTATGAAGTATATGAATGTCTTTAATTTTAAGTAAACTAAAGCAGGGATGTATTCACACATTTTTTTTATTATTAGACATTTACTTTTTTGATTTGTTGGCTAGAAAAAAAAGTTTTAGTGAGAAATAATATTTGTAATATAATTTGGAATAATAATTTTTAATTTTAATTTAAAATTTTAATTAATATTTCATGACCAGGTAGGGTTTTTTTTTGCAGGTTAATCACTAATCTTTAATTCCGCAAAATATAGCACTAATCAAGAGGGAAATTTAGGAATAATATAATCCCCACTAGATACATATTATATATTTATCCAGTAAGGATTATTATGTAATTTTTTTTCCAGTGAAGATTATCATCACTGTGTAAATAATCTGGTAAAAAATTACAGTGCTTATTTTAAGGTGCACATAATTTATTAATATAGTATGAAAAAAAAAAAAAAAAAAAGTAATTATTAAAATTGAAATAAAAAGTAGAATTAGTTTGTCTCACGCTTTTTTTGAATGAAAAGTGTGTGAAATTTTTTAATGAAAAGTGCGTCTCATGTATTTGCAACTTAAATTACTAATAACTATTATAAATTACTAATAGCTATTATAAATTTTATGTGTTAGAATAGTTAGACTTAATATATTGAAATTATATATTCTGATATTGTACATTATAGTATTTGCAACAGATAAATAAAACTTAAATTACTAATAATTATTATAAATTACTAATAACTATTATAAGTTTTATGTGAATAGTTTTTATGTGCTAGAGTAGTTAGACTTTTTATTTGTTTATTGATTAAAAGCATTTTAATTGTAGATGTTCTGGAGATGGATACACAGCTAGATGGTATCATATGTCAGACTATGAACATTTTTGTAATAACTGTTTTGATCATTTCTATAGAACGTATGTTTTTTATTTAACTATATTTATGTTTCTAAATTTGTTTCTTAAGATTGTCTAAACAAAGTTAATTCAAGTTTTAATAGAGTTTAAACAAATTTTAATTTGATGATTTATTGGTGCTCTACTTTTTTTATTTAAGGCTATTTTATTGTTACTTTATTTTTGTTTATAAATTGTTTCCACATTTGCTCTATTCACATCTCAATTTTGTTTGTTGTTAGTTGTTTGTTGTTAGTCTGCAAATTTTTGCTTTTTTATATCTCTATGTATTTTCTAGGGATCGCCGGTTACAGTATAGGGTATAATAACTTTAGGTAAATTTTACCGTATACTAAATTTTAGTATACCATTTAGTATACCTATATACTTTTATTTATGAAATATTTCTGGACTGACTTCATAATTTAATATTTCTTTTTCCTTATTAAATAGCTATACCAGGTCTTCTCGTAAGAGGCGTGCGCTCGCACGCCATATATGACCACGCATATAGTTCTTTGTCTCAACAACCCGACCACAGCTCTTTGCAAGTTTTGATAATTAGCGTGTTTAAAAAATGCGCTAAAAAAAAAAAAAAATGCAATTTTTAATTTAATTGATTCTATAATTACAATTAAATTCCCACAAAATTTCCTGAGTACTTTAATGCAATTTAATAAGCTATCAAGGCTTAAGGCTTAAGGCTATCATTGAAAAAAATACTCAGATTAGAGTTTAAGGTAAAATGAGTACAGAAGCTAATTACAAACCATTTTATCATGGAAGTTTAATTTCTAATTATGAAATTATTTACTAAAAAGAAGGAATTACAGTAATCTTGAAACAATCGCATCTGCCAACTATTTTTTATCCCAGGGTGTGACATATCTTTTTTTTTTTAATGAACATTGACTTGCGTATCTTTATTTATTGATGAATGTTTAATTTAAGAGATTTATGTCAAATAAAATTCAAATAATTTTTATTCTAGTTAATAAGTTATTAAATATATCAAAGATGCTTGGTAAATTTATTTAATTTTTTATTTTTAAAAAACTTTTTTTTACACATTTGCAAAGTGCGCGCAAATTAATGATAAATGCACAATAAAAAAACTTTTAAAAGTGCAAAAGTTTTAATATGCAATCAAACATTATTTCACTTGAAACTATTTCACTTGAAACTATTTCACATGAAACTATTTCACGTGAAAAAATTCACTATTTCACATGAAAAATAAGAAAATTTAAAAAAAAGCATGCTAAATTTTATAATGAATACATTTGCTTTAAACTTTTAATGTAATTGCTAAAAACATAAAAGAAACCATCATTAAACGTTATGATCACTTTTCTCAATAAAAGAAAGCGGTCGAAATGTTTGAGCATGGTTTCTTTTAAAGTTTTTGCAAAACCATTCATTTTAAGTAAAATTATGTATGTATTTGTAAGCGCATGCAAAAACCATGCTAAAACATAATTACTTTTTTTTATAGCGTATTTAGTTATTTTACTTAAAAGTGACGCTATTGAAAAAAGTTTTGGCATTAATTTAAGTTTGTGAAATTAATTGTTTTTCATATTAAATATGTGTTTTTTATAATAAATAAAAAACTAATGATCACAAAATTATTTTGAAAAAAATTGCTGAAGTGATACGTTCGTTTTAAAAATCCTAATCAAACAGCAACGTTTGCATAAGCAAAATTAAAGAAACGTGATGTTTGTTTTTCTGTCTGTCTTTTAAAAAATGCATGCACTTTTGTCGATTTGTCGCACCCTGTATCCTATTAATTTTTTAATAAAATTTTAAACTTGCACCACAAAATTTTATTAAATTTCATGGCACTTTTAAACAGTCTAAGTTACTTACATTTTTAAACATCAATTTCTAAAAAAATAAATAAAAAACTGAGGGGAGGGGGGACTCTTTCCCTCACAATGGATTCGCCCTTTGAATCCATTGTGTACGCTTTATATGACCACAAACTTTATGCGTGGTCGTATTAAGCGTACGATCGCACGCCTCTTATGAGAAGGCCTGTAAACTATATTTATTTTATTATCATAACTAAAGTGTTTTTACCAATGCTTTTATTAACTCGTCGTCTCTGTTTGTCTGTGAGCATCAAATCTTGCAATCAGTTTTTGAGTCACTTCCTGATAATAGATTTTCTTTAAAATTTGCATACATACTCTTTTTTGATGTTAATACAATATTCAGTAATTAATTTTGTAATAATTAATTTACTTAGTTTTAATTAAGTTAGTTTTTATATGAAGAAAAGAATAATAATTTTTAAAATAAATATATTGATTGTTTTTAGCATATTTGGATAAGGCGTTGACTTCGTAAGCGCAAAGCCTGAGGTTTGAGATCCATATTTTCCTTAAGATTTTTTTTACACATGCATACAGCAGAATCTTAATAAAATAAAACAGTAATATCAGACAAATTTATAGCAAAATTTGTGCTTTAATAACAAATAAAAACATTAAGTTTTAAAAATTCGTTTTTAATTTTACTTATTTAATTTATTTTTTTAATATTTTTATTTATTTTAGTTTATTAATTTGTTATTGTGTTATACCAATAAATTTTTATACCACGCTGTTAGTGCTGATCTTTACCTCATATCTAATATAAAATATTGTTTATAATGAAACATATAGTAAGTATTATAATAAAACAAAACATTTAATAAAAAAACAAACACATTTTTTAGAAGTATACCGTAAAAAATTTTTTATAAATGATAATATGGTTTCGCCAAAAAAAAAGTTTTGTTTAAGGTATACTTTACGGTAAAGTGTATAATAAATTTTTAGTATACCCTAAACTAGCGATCCCTAGTAGTAAGGCACACACACATATGTACATAATTATTTAGCTTCAATTATGCCATGTCAAAAAGAATAGAACCTTGAGGAACCCCTGAAATTACAGGAAATGAAGAAGAGTGCTGTCCATTGAGAACAACTTTTATACTATGATTGATAAGAAAGGATTCAATAATCTAAAAGATATATTGTAAGAAATGAGTAACCCATTAGGAATTCTACAGTATATGTGGTGCCATTGCGCTGGTTAACACCCTGCAAATCTATCTAATGCACAATAAAACCTATTGGTTATTACTGTTAACAAATCAGTAGTAGAATGAGAAGATTGAAATCCAATATGATAATCAGAAAGTAATTCATTAGATTCTAGTTGAGAGATTAAGTGTTTGTTAATTAAAGACTCAAAAACCTTGGTTATGATAGTAAGTAGACTAATGGGTTGGTAGTTAGATGAGTCAGGTTGTCCTCCAGAATTTTAAAAAATAAAGATAACACTTTCAAACAGGCTGGAAAACTGGACTCTGATAATCACTTGTTAAATAGTTTTGAAAGTACAAAGACGATAACTCTGGAAAACACTTACACGTGAGTATTACAAGCTTTAGTCTAAGCAGGAAATCACTTTAGCTACAGAAGCTGGAGTTATACAAATGTCAAGCAATAAATGAACCTGTTTGTCAGCTATATCAGATGTAATTAGTGGAATTAAGAGATAAGGTTGACGAAAAGTTCTAAATAAAAAGTTATGCTTTGTTTTTAGGTGAGGTAACAAAACTTGAACCATCCAAGAAAGGTGGAATAATAGATTTGCTTTTATTGTAGACACTGTTAAAGATCCTTGTCCATGGTCTTGTATTGTTTTGTATCTCCATTAATGATCTTTCTGACTTTAATCAAAAGTTGCTATATATATATATATATATATATATATATATATATATATATATATATATATATATATATATATATATATATATATATATATATATATATATATATATTAATGTTTATTCACCTCCCTAAGACCAAGAAGGACACTAGAAAAACCCTCTTGTTTGAGAAACAAGTTGAGCACAGTACTACCAGGGATGTGGTGGAGATCGAACTCAGAACTTCTTGCTTATGAGTTGAGTGCTCTACCACTACACAATTACCCAATGAACTTTTCTCTTTTCTTTTTTTTCTATGACTCAATTGATGATCAACTTTATACTCCAGTCTTGACAAAAAATCTTCACTTTTTGATCCCTTAGAACAGGCTTAAATCAATCAACCAATCAGAAAAAATCAACAATCAGAAATAGAATTAACCAATCTGAAATCTAATCTCTCTAATTTTAACTCCAACAAAACTTATTTACTGCAAACAATTATTTTAATATTTTGCATCTTATATGATGAATTGCAATCCCCTTACTGAGTAGTCTACGTCTTTCATTCTCATAGAAACTTTATATTAGATTGATTTAGTATTAAGTTAACTTCTGTTTATTGAGCTCGCCATTATCTTACTACTGATTCCATTCTCTACCTCTACAAATCTCTCATTCGTCCCTGTATGAATGTTTTTGTCATATCCAAGCTGGTTCTTTTAATGATGCTCTTTCATTTCAAGGTTTATTGCATTGTAAATGTAGTTAAACTTGCTCTATCTGTCATGTTTGAGCTATTCTCCTATCTTTGTAAGATCATATTTTTGTCTTATTTCTACAAATATATTTTCAAGTTTTTTATCAACCGTTTCGATGTTCTATAACACTATTCTTTGTTTTCTAATTACTCCCTTAACAGCGGTTGCTTGCAACCTTGCTACTCCCAACTTAATAGTGGTTGCAGCCTTGTTGGAAGTGTGTTGGTTTAAAATATATTTAAAAAAAGCTTATGCTAACCAGTTCTTTTTTGTTTATATTTGTTTGTTTTTATTTGTAACAAATCTAATTTTTGTGATATGTTTTACTATTTAGTTTTTATTCTAATTAAAAACATTACAAAAAATTTTAAAACTAATAATTAGGTTTAAAAAATCCATTATTTCTGTAATATAAAGTTTTAACTTTTAAATAATGAATATTCATGTTGTGATATTTAGACATAAAGATGGTTTCAAAGTCTATGAGCCATGGAAAGTGCACTGGAGCTCAAGCTGTAGAAAAGAAGCAAATTTAAAGTTATTTATGTCAGAAGAAATGCTCCCTTTTTGGTTACAGTGTGCTTCGTGTGATAAATGGAGAAATATTGGAAATGACACAACTAAAATGAAAAAGAACATTTGTAATTTTTCATGCAACAAGGTAATTGTTGTTGGTGCATTATATCTGTGTTAAACGTTTTTGGAAGTACTGAAGCTTATTTTTCTAAAAAACAGGTCTTACAGTTGTCGATTGATTGAAAATCAGGTAACCTGTACCTAGTTGAAGTTTATGTAGGAATTGTTGTTTCAAAATGTTTTTAAATTTGTTTTTAAAAACATTAATTATATAGTTACAGTTATTGTTTATTAAGCAGGTTTGATATAAAAAACTAGTTTATTGTAAAAAAGTATGTGTTTTTTGAAACTGAAAACAGTTTTAAAATACATTAAACAAGCAATATCACTGGTTTCAAGATTTTTAGATTTTTCAATATTAAATGTTCTGGTTTTTTATTTGAACTTTATGAAAAATAGTTATGTTTATAAATAAAAAGTTGTTTATATAAAAAAAAAAATTATTAATATAATTATCAAAACATTAATAAGAAATAATTTCATTATATACAACTATTTAAAAATATGATTTAAAAATTACATTTACATATTTTAGATTGATAATGTTACATGTGTTACTGAAGAATCTGAGGTGATTATCTTCTTACTATTTTATTATGTATTATAATGTCTCGTTACTTTCATGTTATGTATTATAATTTCATGTCACCTTCATGTTATGTATTATGTCATGTCACTTTCATGTTAAGTATTATAATGTCACGTCACTTTCATGTTAAGTATTATAATGTCACGTCACTTTCATGTTAAGTATTATAATGTCACGTCACTTTCATGTTAAGTATTATAATTTCTTGTCACCTTCATGTTATGTATTATAATGTCATGTCACCTTCATTTTAACACATCCATGAAATATAACTATGGAAAATAGACCTCTATATACCTTAACAGTTTATACTTTATAATAATATAATGTCACGTCACCTTTATTTCACACATCCAGGACATATAACTATGAAAAATTGACCTCTGTATACCTTAATAATTTATACCTTATAATAATATGCGGTAGTGGTGTAGTGGTAGAGCGCTTGCTTCATGAACGAGTGGTTCCGAGTTCGATCCCCACCACGTCCCTGATAGTACCGCGCTCAACTCGTTTCTCCGCACAGCAGCCTTGTTCGTCAAGGTTCGTGTTTCGAAGTTATAGAGTTGAGAGAGGGTTATAACCACGAATAAGTAGCCTCCTCGTCTGTAGTGGCCTTCTTGGCCTTGAGGAGGTGAATTTAAAAATATATATATATAATTATTATCTTAATTACTCTAAATGTTACAACAGTTTTATCATTAATATTAAATTTCAGAATTCGTTACTCAATTTTTATTTCTTATCACTTGATAAACTTGCTTAAAAGAAAATCTTAGAAACCCGAACCCATAAGTTTGATTAAAGGTTGTATTTGTATTTATACTTAAACTATATTATTACTTGAAAAAATTAAAACCAGCAAACAAAAGCTCTGGCTTCAGTTAGAGATTATTTATTTTAAATCAGTTTTTTAAATTTTAAACTAAGTTGCTTCAAAATAATTGCTAAATATAAAAATTGTTAAATAAGAATGAACCAATCGTTGCTGTTAACAAGTATGGACCAATCAGATAGTTGCAGTTAACAAGTATGGAGAAGTGCAAAAGAAAGTACTGATTAAATTTACACCAAACTGGTTTTGTTACTGGTAATATCATAGTTTAAAATATAACTACATTCTATAACTAATTTTTACCAAATACAATAATTTTGTTAGAACTCTAAGGAATGATGGACTCCAGTCTTTAATGCTAAAATTTAGTTTACTCAAAATAATAAAAAATTAAATTCTAAACATAACCTATATTCCAACTAACAAAAGCATGAACTAAAAATTAAAGCAACAATAGTATTAACCAACATTAGCATGGATCAATTTATGGTTTGTAATAATGGTAAGCTCAAGTTAGCACAAGAAAAAATTGTATTCTGTGCGAAACTGATATAAGCACAAACAAGTGCACATGTAAACTAAAGAAAGTACAAGTTTGTCAAAACAATATCTAATATAAGTACACAAGTTTGTCAAAACGATATCTAATATAAATACAAAAGGTGACTGGTGTGTAGTAATAGTGATTATAAACTAAATGCAATTTACTTTAAACAGTAGTAAATTGCACTTAACTGCAATAAATTGCATTTTGCAGCATTATATACAGTAATTAATGAATTTTAAAATAGAAAAGTTTTTTTAAAATTAGAAAAATAATGTTTACTTGCTGTAATGAATAGTAAGTGTGTTTATGAAAAGAAAACCTATTTTTGCATGCTTGCATACATTTTTGTAAGCTAATTTAGCATACATATGGTAAATACTTAATTTAAAAATCTATTTTTCATAGTTGCAATTAAAGATAGTCTAATTAAAACAATTTCAATTAAGTCCAAAAAATCACAATGGAGAATTTTTTTGTAATTTTTTATTAATAATATTTTATTGAAATAATTTTTTATTTATAGTATGTGAGTTCAGCTAAAAATCCTGATTGGATTAGAAGCACAATAGCGCTACCTTATTTGAAAGATAGCCCAGCAACACCTTTTTTAAAAGATTTTTATTACGATGGAATAGGACAGAGTCCACCAACAGTTACAGAAGGTTATTATTTTATTTATTAGTTACTAATTTGTCATGTTTGATATGAATTTCAACTTAAGAATTATATAAAGAACTAAATAAAGAGATTTTTTTTAGAATCTTCAATAAAATTTGCAGAAAACATGGTTCCTTTCTATAGCCCAGAAGATTCTGAAAAAGCCAGATGTATATGCGCTGATGTTATGACAGCTGAAGAACGCCAAGAGTTTTTTAATCATTTAAAGTAATTTTTTTCTACTAAATTTTTTTTCAATTTAAATAAAAAGCGAAAAGTATTTCAATAGCATTTTTTTTAATAAAGAAGAGCAGTTACAATAAAAAAATGTGACTCTGTGGAATCATGAGAAATTAGGGATTGTGTTTTGGATTGTGGAACAAGGGATGATAGCTTGTTTGAGCAGCAACCTTGGTAGTATTTGTAGAGAAGCAAAATTAATGCAAGCTTACAAGTTTGGATAGAGGCTTATGCTTAGAAACTAGACAAAGTTGTCATTAGAAGAACCAACTTTTGTATCATGACTAGAGTATATAGTTATGTCATCAGAAAAAAGAACAACCAATTTAGAGATATAAATTTAAAGAAGATCATTAATGTAGATGTGAAACAACATTGTACCCAGAATGCAAACTTGTGGTACCCCGGAACTTAATGGAATTGAAGAAGAATGTTACTTTTCCACTTTCATCTAATGCATGACTTTTCTGTTATTAACAAGTTGCTGGTAACAAGTTATCATTAAAAAATAAGACATTGAAATCTGTATAAATTGTCAGGAAAAACATTTTTTGGACTCAGTATGAGATATTAGAAGTTGGTTAGTTAAAGAATGAAAGATCTTGTTAATAGTTTGAAGACTATATGGGAACACTAAGGGTTATAGGGTGTTAGGGGTTAGAGTGATCTGTTAAAGTGGTTAGACTTTTTAAAAGTTGGAACCACAGTACACTATTTTCCGGGTATGAAAAACCACCATTTTCATGTAGATTCAATTATGCACTTTTTAATTAGTTTAGAGAGTTTTAAAAAGATTTATAAATTTATATATTTTATATATTTATTGATTTATATGTTTATTTAGATAAAACACTTTGTAAGGCTGAAGCTAGAATATTGTCAATACCACAAGTTGTAGAAAAATTTAGGCAAGAAATAACTTTATTTACAAATGACAAATTTGATTTGATATCTAACAAAGGATGCCAGGAAGAGTGTTGTCATAAGATTTAGGAGATGATTTAGAAAATTTTTTTTTCGAAAATATTTCTATTTTATTCTTGGCAGAGTTGACAATGTCAGACCCATGTTTGAGAGGCAGAATGTTGGGCCTTTGTTAATGATACAAAATTTTTCCAAAAGTCACTATAAACTAACTACTGAGATAAATACTTAAATAATCAAGAAGAATGTTAGAAAATAGTAGAATGATTAGTAGAATAGTAAAATATTTTTTCATCAGGAGAGTTTTTCTAGTGAAAATAATGAAATATAGAGTTAAAATTAAAAATAGCAGCTATGCAAGAAAGAAAAAAAGGGTTAAGTGAGACTACAAATTTACGAAGCCCTTTCTCTTTATTCTTCTGCCAATATTTTTTTTTTGTAATTGGTCATACTGAATGGCTTGGCTCTAGTGGTATTTATTCTAGTAATATTTTGTTATATCTTTTAAATCAAACTGTTTTTAAAATTTTCAGTAATCTTGTAAAACTAACAGTAACTAGTAGCAACTTTCTATAACATAATTATTTCTTGCTAGTTGTTTCTTTTTTTTTTTTTAGAGATCCATCTATGTTTCTTGCTTTACGTAATTTGGTAATGGCCATGTGGAGTTTAAATCCTAAGGTAGATTTGAAAACTTTACTTAAAATTCCAATGTGTTTAAAAATTTTGTTAAATTAAAAGGTAGACTTAAAACAGAAAACAGGAGATAAAGCAGATTTCGGGAGACAATGATTTAAAACAAAAGATAATCGAATGTAATTATGAGATAAGTTTGGTTACAAAAAATATATGATTTTTTTAATTTAATTTTTTTTAAGCAATTCCTGACGCATAAATTATGTATGAATAGTGACATATATGATATATGATTTTAATTTTTTTTTTAACATTACCTGACACATAAATTGTGTATGAATAGTGTTTTATATGATATAAGATTTTAATTTTTTTTTAGCAATACCTGACACATAAATTGTGTATGAATAGTGTCATATGCAGAGGCTTAGGAAGAATCACCTTATCAGAGGAACTTAAAAAAGTGTTAGATTTTTTAACAATAAATGGTTATATTAACTTTGGAATACTTCCAATAGTTCCAAAACCTTTTAACTTGAATTACTGGAAGGTTAGCTGTTTATATGATTTTCTTTTATTTAATTATAATAAGCTAGTCTGTTCTAAAAAAATTTGTTGTGTGTGGGATCTTGCTTGCAACACAGGCTTGGCGCTAGCCATTTTAAAGTGTAAAAGTTATTTTTGTTAATTCCTTTATACAATTAAAAAACTTTATATAATTAAATACAAATTTGTTAAAATAAAAACAGTTTATCTTAAAAATCCTTTTTGAGCATTCATGCAAAAAAATTTAGTTCACATATCATTTAAATTAGTAGCAGTTTTATTTTGAATGAAAATCATTGCAAGATTGCTTGCAATGATTTTCATGGTTAACTTTTAAGTTAATTAATTTTTAACAGTTTATAAATTTTAAAACAATTTTTTGGCACTAGGTTAGTATGAGAGGAGTTTTCAATATGAATAAATTTACATTTTTGTTTTACTTGTATAGAAAAAAAAAAATTTTTACTTGCATAGAAATATTTTTAAGCATTCAGATCTTCATTTTTATTAAAACAAAAAGAAAATTTAAAACTTAAAATGTTTTAAAATCTCATGCAATGAGATGTTAATTTAAAACTTAAAATGTTTTAAAATCTCATGCAATGAGATGTTAATTTAAAACTTTTAAAATGTTTTAAAATCTCATGCAATGAGATGTTAATTTAAAACTTTTAAAATGTTTTAAAATCTCATGCAATGAGATGTTAATTTAAAACTTTTAAAATGTTTTAAAATCTCATGCAATGAGATGTTAATTTAAAACTTTTAAAATGTTTTAAAATCTCATGCAATGAAATTTTAAAGTAATTGGATACCAATAGCAGAGTAGCGTCTTTAATGGTTCAAAAAGTAAGGACAAGTTTTGTGGCTCAATTCAGTATAACTTTAAGACCATTTATTTTTTTCGATGAAGAAAAATATGAAGGTTCTATGGTACTGAGCAATACTCTAAATGAGGTCTCACAAAAGAACATGAGTTGTTTTAAGCGTCAAATGTTTGATTGTGTGTTATAGAATGTCAAGAACAGCATACAAGTTTTAAATTTTGCTGCTTAGTCATTGCAGGCTTATTGCAACATCTTTTTACTTTTATTATATCTACTTTGTTGGGAATCAGGAAACATTGCTGAATGAAAATAGTTTTTAAAAACTTTAAGCTTTTAGTTAAACTTTTTCAGGGTTCTGTTTTAATTATTGGTGGAGGTATTTCAGGTGCTGGAGCTGCTAGACAACTACACAATGCAGGTTGTAAGGTATGTTTTTATTATATATATTTTAAATTGTTTTCTTTTAAGTTTTTAATTTTAATTCTTAGAATTTAGTAATGTTCATGAATCTTTGATTTTAGATACAAAACTCAAATTTTTTATAATTCTATTTTGAGTTTAAATATTTAAAATTTTGAAATTTCACATTGACAACTTAATTTGTCATGTAGGTTTTTTTTTCATGTAGGTTATCTTTTTTGTTATTTAGTTTATCTTTTTTTTTCATGCAGGTTTTTTTTTATCAAATGACAGTTATCACAGTTTTATGAATGCAAAATTTCAAAATGCCTACAAACATTTTAAATGGCTCATTTAGTTTATTTAATAATTTTTAGTATTTTGATCTTTCTATGATTTGATATTTGCTTAAATTTTTTAATTTTTTTTTTTTTTTTTTTATGTAAAAACTTGTTTAATCCTTCAGTATGTATTTTGTGTATTTGTCTTTTTTTTTTATGTTTCTTATTTTTTGTTTAAAAATTATTCCTATTGCTCCATTTTATCAAACTTTGCAAGGTAAGGGGTTGTTCTTGAAATATCAAAGGATATTTCAAGAACAACCCAGTTTAATATAGTATGGCTTCATATGCTTAAAAAACATGATTCAGTTCATTTTTTTTTTTAAATATAACTGAATCAAATAAAAATGTAAAGAGTTAAAATGTAAACAAGTCATAATATGAGTTTGTTTTTGTTTTTATTTTGAAATTATTTTTTTACATTCATTTTAATTCATTTTTCTAGGTTACCATTGTTGAAGCATCTGAAAGATGCGGCGGTCGAGTAAAAGATGACTTTTCACTTGGTAACTGCATTGGATTGGGTGCACAAATAATTACAGGATGTATCAACAATCCACTTTTCATTATGTGTGAACAGGTTGTTTAGAGTTGAATTTTTATTTGTTTTCTTCTAGGTTCATATGTTTGGTTTTCCTAATTTATATATTATTTATTATTTCTAAATTACTATATATTACTATATTAAAGACATGTTAATATATTGACTTCTAGTCAAAAATATCTTCCCAGTTTTTTTTTTAATTTTTCTCTATATTTTTACATCCTCACTACATTTTTTTGTTCTCTAATTAAGATATTCAAGTTTAATAAGTGTATGTTTACATACACTTAAAGTTTAATAAGTGTATGTTTACATACACTTAAAGTTTAATAAGTGTATGTTTACATACACTTATTAAACTTGAATAATAAGTAATAATCATAATCTTAATTAGAGCAAAAAGCTTGGAAACTGTTTCTACTTTTGTGGCATAAGTTAATACAGAAGCTTATATATATATGATATAAAATAAATTTTTCCTAATAAAACTGTAGTGTTCATATTCAGTCAAACATAAAGCAACAATCGATTGTTAGCAAACACATGTTTTGATCATACTTAGAAGCTTTATATTTTAAAAACATGTTTCAAAAAAACCTTTTTTTATATTTTTATTGTATTCTAGACTTACTTCAAAACTTTTTACCTATAATGGCTACCTAAAAAGACTAAAAAGTTGTTTGAAATATAAATAAGACTAAATAATACTAAAGCAACAAGAAAACAACCAAAATAAGACTTAAGCAACGAGAATCAACTCTTTGCATTTTAATGAAGAATATCTGCATTAACAAATATTTTAGGGACGTTTTGAAGTGATAAGGCAGTGCATCTGTACAAGCTACAAGTTATCATCTGTAAGCTATGAACATTAAAAAATATGAAGTTTTTATAATGCCTTTAAAGTCTGTACTTCAAAAGACTGCTAAAAATTTGCTGTTTAGAGATTTCCCAATGTATTAAAATAAACAAAAGAAAAACCATTCAGTTGCAATGGAAATATTAAAATATCTTTTAGCAATGTCTTTAAAACAGAGTTGTTAGTCCTTGGCTTTGGTTTCACTTTTGCTTTGGCCTTGCCTTAAGGCCAAAAATTGAGGCCTTAGCTTTGGTCTTGCCCATGAAACTGTTGTTGTTTAAAATTTTTTTTTTGAAACTTAGCTCTTTTTGAAAATGTACTACCTTATATATAATAAAATATAAGCAACATACTACATTCTAAGTGAATCATAGTTTTATTATTTATTTTGCAAACAAAAAGCATCAAAACAATTGTATGCAAACTTTATGGTTAAAAACAATAAAAATAAGAGAAGCGGAACTGCTTTTTAATACTCTGATAATGTTAAGTGAGTGAGTTTTGTTTTTAATTCTATCCAAGCTAACCTTTGGTGCGATATTGGTTCATTTGTGAGTCACTTTGTGTATATGCTTTTTTGTGTTCTGTTTGAATCTTATTTGATTATTAGGTTTGTTAACATGATTAAATGATTGTTAAAAAATTGCAAATGCAATTGTTCTTTTAAGTCTTGTTGTTTATAAAATCAGTCATACAAATTGTTTTAAAAGGTTTACACTTACATCATAAAAAGCACATACTTTTTGAATAAAAAAATTGTTATATATTTTCATATTATTATTGTATATTTACAAATATACTTTATATAATTTATACAATATATAATTTAGGGCTTCCAATACCGGACCAAAAATTAAATACTGGTTTTTCGGTATTAGATTTAGTGAAAACTGATATACCGGTATTAATACCGGTATTTACAAATATTCAAAAAAACATTAATTAAAAGCCAAAGTTCCAAAACTTTTTTGTTTAAGTTAAACTAATATATAAAATAAATTCATTAAAAAAAAAAACCTAAAAAAATTATTTATTATTGAAATAACTAATAAAAAAAAAAGAAAGGCTTGCAAAAAACATAAAGTATTTAAAATTTCGTATTTAAATTTTAGTACATAACATTCCCGATGAGGAGATAGTCCGTTCAGTTACTATGCTCGTTGGGGGAATAGTTAAAATATAATTGTATACCAACTTCTAGTTGGTACCACGTGTACATATTAGTCAAATTGTATCATATTAGTCAAATAGTTAATATTTCGATTTGTTTTTCTTTTATTCTTTCAATTAAGGAGGTCTTTATATTGTTACTTAATGATCCTTTGCCCAAATTTTGCAGCATAAATGCCAAGGTAGTATCAGCTGGTAGAAGATTGGCATTTCTCCAACATAAAGCCTCTACAGTTAATTTCACTGGTAGCAACATAAAAACTGTTGATAATATCTATTCTATTTCAGGTTCCGTAAAGTTAACAGCTGAATTTAAGTCAATCAGGTCTTTTTTGAATGGAATTTTTTAATTTATAAAAATGCTCTTGTATAAAAAGTAAGCTGTTTCATCTAGATATTACTGACATTTCTTTACCATGTTCAGTTTTTACATTAACTTGAAGGATTTCATTTTTTGTCTGTAGTTGTCAGAACAGCTTTACAATTTTTTAACATTGCTTATCAAGGGAGCCAATGTGTTTGCTAATTCATTTGAATTTAGTGAAATCTGAAAAATCCTTAATCCATAAAATGGTCTTCATTATTTTCATCTGAAATCTCACCAGCACTATCTCCATCAGATTCAAAATAATCATCTCTCAAGTCCATGACTGTTGTTTTACACAAGACGTCTAGCCAATTGGATTCCATGGCTTAGACAAAGTTGTTTGTTGAAGGACATTAATTGTCCAACTTTCTTCATAACCAATGCACCATCCGTGGTAATACATACGATATCGCGATCAATTTTTAAGTTGTGTTATTTCAGTAGGTCGTCAAATGGCAGTAGGTTGAAGTTTAGATAATTCTTTGTTTCTGTTATTGAGTTTCGAATTTTATTCTCATAATTTGTTATATTCTTGTTAATTGTTATATTCTTATAAATTCTTATATTTTTATAGATTGTTATATTCTTATAAATTGGTATATTCTTATAAATTGTTATATGATTTGTTATCGAGTTTCGAATCGTTATCGAGTTTCGAATTTTAGTAGCATATTTCATAACTATTTGGTGAATGGATTTGGATGCTTTTGGCTTGTCAAAACCTTGAGCAATCAGCGATTTAGCTCATTGGGTGTTATAAAAACCCTGAACAGCCATCGGTGGTCGTCATTTTAGCTAAAAAAAAATTGCAGTGTATGTTTGTCTTCGCTTTTTGTAAAATAAGTTGAAATTTTATTTGATATTTTTGCGCTAATAACTCTTTAAAATTCTCCTAACTCGCACAAAGTCTCATTGAACAATTTCAGTCCGATAAAAAAAATAATTAAATAAATAAAAATTTAACAAACAACACAGTCAGAAACCACATAGTAAGGGTTTAAAAATGTTTAGATTTTCTAGATATTTGATTGTACTGTGAATCACTCTCTCGAGGTAGCCTTTAAATTAGTCCCCCATTATGTTTTCGTTATACTGTCCTTGATAAAGATGTTCAAAGTCCATTGTATCTTGATGTAAGCGCTTTCCTTGCTCTTTAGAGTAAGCACCCATGTTTTCCTTCAATTTGTCGAGGTGCGAATCAAGGATATGGACTTTCAGAGACATTCTGCATCCCATTTTGAGTAATTCTTTTTGAGTCTGCACCAACTCCACATAGGCCCTAAACAACTGCAACGAAACTGCTCCAAGCCACTCTCTCTGTCCTGTTCAACAATTTTGCGAAATCTTCACATTCTATGATCTTCTATATCTGTTGCCTGGCAAATATACTAGTCCTGGTCTTAGCCTCATACAGCTTTAGAAAAAGATCTTGGAGGTATTGAAATGCTGCTGACTCTTTGTCCAAAGCAGTGACAAATTGCTTAATTAGACTTAACTTGATGTGCAGCGGTAACATTAGCACTTTATGAGGTTCTATCAGCGACTCCCACTTCACATTGCTGTTCCCAACAGAAAACTCTGTTTATTGTGACTAGTCTTTTGTGCCATAATACGCCTTAGTGTCACAACTGTCCCAGAGACATAAGAAACAAGGAAATTACATGAAACCTCCTTGAGGACCTATGAGGAATGATACCATTTTGAAGTCACATTACCTCCGATCTATAATCCTCGTACTTTAATGCACTCAGCAACAATTTAACACTGGTGTAGTCCTTTTTGAGATGTACAGAGTGGGCAATGGAAGAGACAGGTAGTTAATTCCATTGTGAAGCAACACAGCTTTGAGGCTTTGGGATGAACTGTCTATGAATAGGCGCCATTCAATATAATTACATGTGATATCTATAGCCTGGAATAGACCAGCAACATCGTTGCAGAAGCACAGCCCATCATGCTGACTGAAGAAGTTAGAGAATCTTGATACTGTTTCCTCTGGTCTGTGACTTGTACACTATCATCAACCAAATTCCACTGTTTGAGCCTGGATATCAGAAGCTCCTTCGATTTCGTAAGTCCAAGGTCCTTAATTTAATCATTCATGTCTTTCTGGTTAGGAAGTACAGCTTTCCATCCCCAACTTCATCTGCGGAATCGTAGTCCATATCTCCAGTATCTGCCTTGCTATCTGACTTGCTGCTGTCTCCTGAAGATGGCCGATGCCATCTAGGACGATTCGGAATAGGCAGATCAGGGCTGTATGGTATTGGACACTGGAAGAAGGTATGTCCGGATAAATAATCAAAGGGGTATTTTTACCAGTGTGGTGATTTTTTGGGTTTACCATGCGGAAGTAGCATTGAATTGAATTGTCTTCAGCTCTTGAAGACAGGAAATTTCAAAATATTGAATAATTTCAAGATGGAACATATTTGTCTACAGTACACGACTTATGACAAAACTTTGTAAATTACAACTCCTTGAAATGAACTAGATATAAAGCATTGAAATTAATGAAAATAAATTAAAAAACATCTAAGCGAGAAGCAACTGTTCATGTGAAATGCGGTGCCTTATATTCATGTTGGTCTTCGACCAACATGTTAAAGTATGCCTTGTAAACCTCGCACATTATACGACTTGCTTTCACGGAATACTTTTTTGCTCTTGTCTTTATAAATTGTCTGTACGTGTAGCATAATAAATTAGCTGGATGCAAACAACCTCTTGATGCCATATCAAATAAATAACTTCAACTGCGAATCATTATCCTTTTAGTATGCAATAACATGAATTGGTTTGATACAACTATGCTTTTATACTTGTGCAGCTACTTTTAGAATGTTTAAGAACGTTCTAGAAAGTTCTAAGAGTTTCTCAAAAGTTCTGAAAGTTTCTTGAATGTTCTAGAGTGTTTAGGAGAATATGGACAACTCTAGCAGTTCAGGATTATTATAGGACGAACCTCAGCATTGAAAGCAAATTAAAAATTTTCTCGAAAACACATGATTTTCCAAATTTCATTGTCCCAGTCACAGAAGTAAAGTTATTCTAGAATAACAGCAATTTCCTTTTTGTTCTAGACCTAACGGGTTAGAAAAAAACACTTTCAACCCAGGAGCAGAACAAAAGTGAAAATTTGTTACATAGTGTGTTTGTGACAAAAATTTGATCTTGAATGAATTACATTTTATTTGATACATATTGTTTCCTCAAAGCTTGTTTTTTATTAATATAAAAAGATTAATAAAGATATGAATCTTGAGACTTTTGAAACCAAAATTTAGTGTTAGGTTATGTGTGGTTTAAAGTGTCACAACTTTTTAAGCCGAAGCCATTTTTAGGAATTCATTATTTCTTACTAAGTTGTTTCTCATCAGAAAATTTCTAGAATTATAAAGCCTCCCATTTATAGAAACTAAAAAAATTTTACTTTTTAAATAGCTGATTTTGTACATTGATCCATTAAAATTCAATTTTTTTAATATTTTCTTAAGGTTTTTTAGGTTTTTTTAGGTATGAATAAAATGTGACATTAAAAGTTCAATGTCAAAGTTTTACTAAAGTAAGTCTAGAGTTTTATATAATAGAAAAACTAGAAAGTTTTCTGAAGTTTTGTTTTTAAAATATAGAGCTTCAAAGTATAAACAAAATATGTTTTCGCTACTAATGTTTTTGTTTTTGAAAAATTCAAAAATTCAAAATGACCATATCTTATAAACCACAATAGGTTTTATGCTAAAATTTTCAGGAATTGTTTTTGTCATTGATATAAACTGACTCATCATCAAAGTGGTCTAAAAATGTGAACTAATTCAAAATTGCTATTTCTAAGTAACACACTCAGTTTCAATTCTAAATTTTTTAAACCTCTGAGAAGGTATGCACAACATTATTACTCCGTGGACTCTGAATCATTAAATATTTTTATATCAAAAGAACCCTGGTTGAGACAAACGTGTAAATGAAAATTATCAAGATTATTTTCCCATTTTTTAAATCTTAAGTACTTAAAATTTCTATTTGACAACATTTGAATTAATTTTTAGCAAGATACATTATTCAGGAATTCAGGTTTCAAGAGAAAATAAATAGAAAATAAAAAAGAAAATTCTTTTGTGATGAATGCTAGAGTGGTTTCAAAAAGCGCCACTTTTTTTAATTTAGTTTGTAAAATTTCAATTTCTGCTCTCTGTCCAACTCTGTCCAAGTCAAAATCACTTCCAAAGTATTGACTTGATACCTGTTTACATTTGTGATAAAAAACGTTACCCTTTTATCCCCCTTTTGTTGTTAAAATAACTTGGCGCTTACTGGTGCGCAAATGTACAAAAAATGTAGAACTTTTTTTCACAGTAAAAACTTGAAAAAACGGGAAAATAAAAATTCAGAAATTAAAAGAAATAAGTGATTTTTCAAAAAATACACTAAGAATAAATGAAGAACTTTGTTCATTCATTTATTCTTAGTGTATAGTTTGATAAATTCAAAAATTTTAGTTATCAAGTGTTAAGCAATTTAATATAATTTATATCTATAACAATATAATTTATATCTGAGAAATAATTCCTTTCTTTTTCACACAAGATACAAAAACTGCAACCTTTTTAAAGTATTTGGCCAAAAATGCTTTTTTTCTTTCCAATAATTTCATCTCAATTATAGATCTTCACAACTCACCAACTGAAAGTGAAGGAAACTCTTCTTCATTAAAGCTGCCGATCAAAAAGCTTGGAAGAAAAAAGTTTATGAAAAACAACTAGAGCACAGCAAAGTGAGAAAATTCACCAAGAATTTGAATCTGATGCAGTTACTAAGGCATCTTCTTAACAAGGCACAACTCTGGCACAAGTGTTTCGAAAGTCTATCAACATAAGTGAAGAAACTGCACAACGTGCATTAGATGCAATTTCCTCAGAAAAAAATTCTTAAGTCACACAAAAATACATAGATGATGTTTTGGCTTTTTTATTGCTATTGGTCTATCAAAAGATCAGTGCATGAAAGGTGGATGCACTGCAAGCAATCCCAACAATTGGCCAAACTACAACAAGTTAGTTGATGCCAAAATTAGTTGTGGGCAAAAAGACATCCATCCTTGGAACATTCAGCATGAGTATCAATGCAAAATCTCCTTGATCGTACTGTAAAAAGGATTTTAGATAAAAACAAGTTACTGATGGTAGAGAACAGCAATAACAATGAGCTCATTTTTTACTTCAAGTTTTAATTTTGATGGCTGTAGATCACTTAACACTTTTCATCAAAAAGACTTCAATAATCATATTCCAGATGGTTGTAACTATATATATATATATATATATATATATATATATATATATATATATATATATATATATATATATATATATATATATATATATATATATATATATATATATATATATATATATGCATGCATGTATTTAACAATAATAATTTATATGACAAATATAAAAACACAATATCCATTTATAACCCACTCAGGCTGCACAACTATATAAGTTTTTTTAACAAAAATAAACTTATATAGTTGTGCAGCCTGAGTTTTATTTTTATATGCAGAAAAATTACAATTTAAATGTTGCTTATCTTGTTATTATTAGTTTAAGTTCGTGTGTAATTAAAAATTAGATGCCTGCCTTTATTTTTATCATTCAATACCAATATCATTCATACCAGCTTTTATGTTTTTCTAATATAATAGTTAGTCAAACAGATATCCTCAATTAAAAATTTTTACAGCACTCAAAAGAAATGGTAATAAAAACCAATTCTTTTGAACGTTGTAAAAAGGTACTTTGTTTCCATTGAATTGTTAAAGTTGCAAAAAGAAATTTCTACAAAGATTTTGGTTTTTTGCATTTTAACAAATATATTTTTAATTTCAAATAGACCATTTACCAGTAACTTTTTGTTATGTCTTTATATGATTTCAGTATAAAATTGTATAACATAATCATAAAAATGGGCGGGTGAAAACTATCCTAACACCCTGTTTTGGCCCATTTTCGGCCCTTAGCACCTTATTTGAATTTCAAAAACCTTTTTTTCTGTAAATAAACTACATCTCGAAAAATACATAAATACTCTTGAAAAAAAGGTTTCATTCAATTGACACAACATAAAACCTGACGGTCTCTCTGGCTCACTGTGTATAAAAATTAGAACATGTATCACTAATAAATTTTAATCTTATCTAAAGTTTAACATTAAAAATTTTATTTTATTAAAAATTCAAATTTTATCAAAAATATTATTGAACCAAGTAGAATCGCTTGTTAATATGTGAAAGAAAAGTGCTATCTTAAAACTATCAAAAACTTTATTTGTATAATCAAATTTGTATTTCGAAATTTATTTTTAAACACAGTTCTCAACTTCAAATTGGAATCAGCTAACATCCTTAAAGATTGCATGTGATTCAAGTTTATGAACTTCCCACTAAAGCTTGAAAAATCTAAATCCAATATTCTACTGGAGATATTTTTAATTTTCTAAAAAGTTAGAATGCAAATATATTGACATTAAACATGGCTGGCTTGGTATAACTCAGAGATAAATCTTTTACACTGGTTACTTACAATCCAAGACTCTACTGAATGACATAAACAGTACAAACTTACACATTACACCCATACACCCTTATGCACATACAACCTGTTTACATCGTTTGCATGCTTTTTTTTTTTTTTTTTTATAGATAAACTATCTTTGTTTAAACTCATCCTTATTTAGATAATATTTTCTTTTAATAGATAGTATGTGGTTGAAATGTAGATATGGATTTGTATGTTATTTATATGTGGTTATCATGAGTGATTAAGTTTTTATTTTATGATATATATATATATATATATATATATATATATATATATATATATATATATATATATATATATATATATATATATATATATATATAAGAGCGATTCTTATAAACTAGTGGCTTTCGACATGTTTTGATGATGAATCTTTTTTCTTGTTATTTTTTTATGGTCTCAAAATTATGTTTAATTCGGACCATAGAGAAAACTTTACTTTTTGGAAATTTCAATTTAGATATGTTCTCAAAGTTTTGTTAACAATATTTTAATATGTTCACCTGTTTTCAAGAAACGTTTCTAAAAAAAACTTGATTGTTTAAAATAGATGTTTAATAGACATTATTACCAAGTTGCAATTTAATCGTTATTATCAATTAAAATGTTATTGACAGAATAAACTAGTTTTTTTTCAAAAAACTAGTTTATCCTGAAAGACAAATGTCATCGCCACTTACGCTTTACTCCGCTACTTACGCCTGTTCCATATCTATCTCAAAGCTACTTACGCCTGTTCCATATCTTAAATATTTTTTTCATAAAATAATAGTTTAATTGTTATTTTTATGAGAATTTTTTATTTTTTTTTAATTTCTACATAGATTAATCAACTGCTTTGTTATTTAGATCAATCTGCCTCTTCGTTACTTGGGAACACGTTGTGACCTTATTGATGATCAGGGTACATCTATAGATCCAACTTTAGACCAAGAAGTTGAATTTCGTTTCAATCTCATATTAGATTCTCTAGAAGATTGGAAACAAGTCATAAATAAACAAAAGCATGAAAAAATTTCACTTTCAGGTAATTTTTTTTTCAGGTAATTTTTATTCCTTTCTTTTAAATTCCTTTTTTCTTATTTTATTTTTTTTTTTAAATAGAAAAAAAAAATTTAAATATGAAAATTCTTATTTTTAAATTAATTAAGTACACAAAAAAAGTTCTTAAAATCTGTAAAGATATAAAAACAAGAAATAGATTTTATTTAACTGGGAAATATATTTCAACTGAGAATTAGATTTTAACTAACTGGAATATTCTAATTGATAATCAAGTTTAAATTTTTATTTTATAAACAAGATTTATTTTATAAAAGAATATATTCTAGCAAGTGCCTATTGTTTATTGAAATATGCTGCACTAGTCTAACCATAAACTATAACATAAAGACACTCATTGAAGTCCAAAAATTAACAATTTCAATGTATTTTTATTTTGAAAGCATAAATTCATTACCCACCTCAAGACTTTCTGTCAATAGAGTGTGTATATATAAATATATATATATATATATATATATATATATATATATATATATATATATATATATATATATATATATATATATATCTTACCAGGTATACCGGTATGAAGTGAGCGTCAAGATACAAATGTCTCGATAGGGAACATTTGTTGTGAACGAGCCTTTATTTTTTTTTTGTTTGTTTGCTATGACATCTGTGAAACATATTTAGTATATGTGAAACATATTTAGTCATTGAACAGACAACATCATATTTGTTCATCGTGTTAAAAATGTCGAATTTTGTACCGGAAAGTGATGATTTGCGGAAAGCATTAATTTTTTGTTTTCATTTGAAGAAAAGTGCTGCAGAATCGCATTGAATGCTTGTCGAGGCATATGGTGATCATGCTCTATCAGAAGCAACATGCAAAAGATGGTTTCAACGGTTCAGAAATAATGATTTTGATGTGAGAAATGAAGAACGTGGAAGACCACCAAAAAAGTTTGAAGACGCCGAATTGCAAACAATATTGGATGGAGATGACACTTTGAGTCAAAAGCAAATGGCAGAAATGTTAAATGTTGCACAACAAACCATTTCTGACCGTTTAGAAGCTATGGGAAAGATCCAAAAATGTGGAAAATGGGTGCCACATGAATTGAATGAAAGACAGATGGAAAACCGAAAAAAACACTTGTGAAATTTTGCTTCGAAGACACGAAAGAAAATCGGTTTTGCATCGGATTGTTACTGGCGATGAAAAATGGATTTATTTTAAGAATCCTAAACGGAAAAAATCATGGGTTAATCCGGGACAACCATCAACATCGACTGCAAAACTAGATCGATTCGGCAAGAAGACAATGCTGTGTGTTTGGTGGGACCAGAAAGGTGTGGTGTTCCATGGATCAATTTGAACCATGCATTGATCGAGAAACGACCAGAATGGGCCAGAAGACACGGCAAGGTAATTTTGCTCCATGACAATGCACCTGCACACAAAGCAAAACCGGTTCAGGATACAATCAAAGCACTTGGCTGGGAGCTGCTACCCCACCCGCCGTATTCACCAGACTTGGCTCCTTCTGACTACCATTTGTTTTCATCGATGGGACACGCATTGGCTGAGCAGCACTTTGATTCCTACGAGGAGTATTTAAGTTTAAAGTAAATAGAAAGAATTAACGGGCAAATGATTAGTAATCAATAATAATTTTAACATAACTTCGTAAAAGAGCAGCGATTTTTAAAATGACTTTAGACTATTTTATTTTCCCAAACCTCACATTATTATGAATTTTAACTGTAAATGCCTAATAATATCAACACAAAAATGGCATGAATTACCTTTCTACTTTCCTCACAGAGACAAACTATGTGTTTCATTGTGCAATTACTTTTCCGACATCCAATTTATCTAAACGTATATTATTCTACTTTAAAATCAAAACAATAAAGAAACTATTTATTGGATAGACTTACATCCGTTAGTTTACGGTTGTATGCCTTACTTTAATACCTTAGTAGAAGGCAGAGGGATGGGGTTGTAAATTTTCATTTACCTTTACAAAATCTTTTTCACTTAACATTAAAAAAAAGTTGTAATAAAAAACGTTAAAAAATGTATGTTTATCTATCATGACAATCATCAATAATTGGAAGATCGCACCGGCAAGCAGACACATCAAACAATGTTTCCAGTTTCTTTTCTAGCCAGCTTATACTGGACTTATGGTTTTTAGATTGAGTTTGTTCTGCAGATAACACCTTTAGAAATGTTCTTGATATTTTATTTTTCAATGGTTTATCTTTTATCAGAGGTAGATTTGGATTAACCCTACACCAAAGCTGTTGCAAGTCACTATTGACTTTAGTTAAGATTGATACAGAGTCAAGTTTCTGTCCATTAAACAATTCTTTCTCAACCTTGTAACCGTATTGAATGACCTGTTTATAAGTTGGTAGATCGCTTACGGGTAAATCAGAGGCTTTTCCAGCAAATCTTCCACTATTATTATGAGTTTTGTTTAAAACTTTCACAGGTCGTCCAAGTTTTTTTGAGCTCATGCTAATATGACAATATGAATTTATTATATAACTAAAAAATAAAAGAAGAAACTATTTTTCAATTTAAGTTTCTAATTGAAATTTGTTTTAAACTATTTGTAAAAAAACAATTAGCTTACGTTTTAGTTTGGTAAACAGATTTTATATCGAACGCAAATCTTTGTAGTTTGCTGTATATTTTATACATTTTAAAAAAACAACCGCATAAAAGAGTTTTATTTACGGACCTTAAGTGACTTCATGTAGAATTTGAAAGTTTTTCTATTGCATTTCCCAAAAAGATTAAACATTTTTTGACTTTTTTTTTTTTGTGGCAAACGAATAATATATCCACAATACATAAATCTCACACTGAGCCAAGTGTTTTCATATACATGACAGTGGCTTAATATATATATATATATTAGGGCTGTCCAAAAAAAAATTTTTTTTCAGATTTAATTGCATAGTTGTTTATTTTGTGCCATTTGACATATTAATTAACTGTGCAAAAAATCTTTCCGATCAGATAATGTTTAGGGGGTGCTCAATGACCATAAAGTTTTACGAAAAATGTGAAAAACATGGAAAAAGTAACAAAGTTCCACAAATTTCTAAAACCCGGTTAATTAGATTTTTCAGATTTGATCAGTTTTAATTATCTCTAAATATTAAATTCTGAATACAAATTACAATCCACATCCACTTTATACTGGTTTATTAGCAGAGAAATTAATGAAATAAAATACTGCAATACGACTAAAGTTCTGCAGTTTTTGTTATATCAGAATTTTTCCAAAATAAAACACTAAGATTTTTGACTCTTTGTCATTGATTAAAATACGAATTATAAACAAAAAAAATTATTGTAAAGAGTAACAGTTTCTCAAACCGTTATCAACAACTAAGTAGGTCAACTCAAAAACATATGAGCAATTAACATTTAATTATCCTAGTGTTATAGTTCGTGCAATGTTAATGCTAGCAAGGACTATAACTCTTCAGAGTACACTTTCTGGCATCTGGCACTCGCTTTCTGTGATCCTCAACCACCTGAATTAACCTCTGCATTTCAGATTCATTCCTTGTAATCGATTCATTAAACATCGACATTAAAGCCACAGATCGTTCGGCAGCATCATTTACTACTTTCAATGAATATACTAAATTTTTTCCTTCTTGGTATTCTGGGGAATCATTCCAGGTAGCTGGATCGTTGTTGAACAGAAAATCAATATCAACCTTCATTGACCGCAACGCACTCTAGACTTTCAATGTTCTTTAATTTGATCAACCTTTCAGACCAGTTCTCACCGTGAAATTTCATGTTGGAAATCATTTTTCGCTTTTCTTCCGTTTTAAGTTTGTTTGAAAACAAAGCTAGTGGGACCAATTCTGGTGAAAGGTACCACAAATGGTTTTGAAATTTCTTGACTGCTGCTTCGGAAATCGTTTTATTCACAACTGCAAACTGCTTAAGTTGCTGAAACAGAAACAAGTCATTAACTGGAGCATCGCTGGCATTTGGGCATGATATCCAAGATTTTACATAAACCAGACTAGCAAATAAGCAAAATTTACAGAGATTTTTTTCCTCTTTTGTGGTCAACTTGAACTCTTCACGAAATAAATAAATCTTAAAACAATAAATAACCTTGGCCATCCAGCGAGCCATGTGATAAGCACCAGGGATCTTGAAATGATAATTTTTCTCTTCTTGATCAGGCAGTTTTCCAAGTATTAACAGACAGAGATCCATGATTTCTTTGTAGTCATCCCTTGGCATTTTAACATGCAGGTTTTCTTTGAGGAATACCATCACTTCATTTTGTAGTTCTTGCACCAGGGGTATTTTCATTCGAATGTCATCCAGAGGTTTAAAATTTCCTTGATTAACTTTGGGCCAATATTGCTGAAATCTCTAGAAAAGAGGTATGTTGGGACCAGATGATGGTCTAAATAGTAATCCAAACACTCCTGCTACTATGATCTCATGAACATGGTGTCTGCAAGCAAAATATAACAAATTTCTACCTATATGTTTCTCTAGAACTACACATGCACCATTTTCGGAGCCAGTGTTAGAGGCTGTAGTATCAAAACTCATTCCAATAACATCACCAATTATGTCCCAGAAATTAAGCAGATGAATAACTGCTTTTGCTTGGGCTTCTCCAGTTCCAGCTGATAGTTTTGCTATTCCAAGTATTTTGTCAACATTGTGACCTGTCACACCTACAGATAGCCGGTCAACATTTGCTTTAGGGTCTGCAGAATTTGTGCGATCTATCATCAGTTTGCCATCCCAGTGGACGATTAATGGTGGTTTGTCCAAATCGCAGAATTCAGTTCGAATAGTGGCTTCAATGTTTGATCGATGATAGGTTCGTTTTCTACGGACTGTAGAACGTGACAATGATCCATCATCAAGGTTCTGTCCACCAGCCCTTGCAATTGCTGCTGCTAGTATAGTAAATTTTGTGTCAGATAGATTAATTCTGTCTAATGTTGATGAAACATCAGGCGAGTCAAGAATTGTATCTAAGATACATTGTCGTTTTGGAGTACTTGCTAAACTTGATTCAGCTGACCCTGAAGAACTTGCTTTACTGACTTGTTGTCTGTAATAAACAGGGATTTCTATCTCAAAATCTCTATCAACCATTTTGTCATTATCAACAGCATCGTTATCGTTGTCATCACTATAACTTTCGTCATGTAAAGGTTCAATAACAGGAACTATTGCACTCGCACCAGATTGTCTTTGCTCTTCTTTTAGCTTTCGTTCTCTCTCTGCTTGTTTCCTTGCTTCATTTCTTGCTTCTAATTTTGAAAGTTCTTTGTCCTCTCCAAACATCACCATTTTTCTCTGACATCTCTGATCCAATAAAAATTCTTTATCTTCTTCAATTCTGATCATGGTTTCAGCATCCTTGTGGGCAATGTCAAAAAGTAGGCCAATGGTGTCTGTAAATGATTTCTCTCTTGATTTCTGAGAATCTGACAATCTGGATTTATTTTTTTTTATTAATTTAAATTCCCGGACTAAAGTTTTCAACTTTAAGACTACATTCGGATGAAATGCTGTCGGAATACGGGCTTTATTCCAAATAATAATCAGTTCATCAACAGTTGTTTAAAGACTTTCAGGCACTGACTTTTTGGTTGAATTAAGATGATGAAAAAATGTTTTTAAAACATCAGATGTTAAGGGAAGAACTTTATCTGGAAGATTTGGCTCTGGTTGTCCAATTAAAAAGATTTCGGTTTGAAGTCGTGTAGAGATAGCAACACGAGATGATGCTACCATTTCAATGATAACTGAAAAATTATGAGAAAATCAAAACTCAATACCATATTATACAAACTTATCATTCAGTTGTTGGTTTATGCAGCTGCAGCAATATATAATAATTATTATTACTAAAGAAATTAAATAAATATTTTCAAATTAGAAATTATTATTATCTGCACTTAATAACAAACAATACACTACCAGACTACCATGCTAGTTTTCTGTAATAGGTTACTAAGGTTAGGTACTATCAAAATATTAATACATTTGTTGTCAAACTGAAATTCCAAATAAAAATAATATTTATACTTGTAAACCTTTTTATTCTGTTTGAACAAATTCTAAATTGAGTTAAATAATAGTATTAAAATTATGAATACAAATTTTAACAAAATGATATAAACACAGTTGTTTTAAACACTAGCAGACATTTTTTAGTCTGGTGCCCTGATGACAGTTAATCTGCTGCACTTTTATTTTTAATTAATCTATATAGCACGCAATCAGACAATATTTCAGTGGAAAAAATCTAACTAACCAGGTTCTAGAAATTTTTGGAACTTTGGAACTTTTTCCACGTTTTTGACGTTTTTCGTAAAACTTTATGGTCATTGAGCACCCCCTAAACATTATCTGATTGGAAAGATTTTTACACAGTCAATTACTATGTCAAATGGCACAAAATAAACAACTATGCATTCAAATCCGAGAAAAAATTTTTTTTCCTGTGTTCACATGAACAGCCCTAATATATATATATATATATATATATATATATATATATATATATATATATATATATATATATATATATATATATATATATATATATATATATATATATATATACATATACATATATATATATACATATATATATACATATATATATATATACATATATATATACATATATATATATATATATATATATATATATATATATATATATATATACATATATATATATATATATATATATATATATATATATATATATACATATATATACATATATATACATATATATACATATATATATATATATATATATATATATATATATATATATATATATATATATATATATATATATATATATATATATATATATATATATACATATATATACATATATATATATATATATATATATATATATATATATATATATATATATATATTACATATATATATATAAATATAAATTAGTATAAAATCACTTAACAAAATTTTTTCTCATTTAACACTGTGTTTCATCAATAAAGACTCATCAGAAATGCATTTCTGATGAGTCTTTATTGTGTTTGTGTGTGTGTGAGTGTGTGTTCTTTTTTTTTTGTGTGTTCTCTTTTGTAAATATTTTTTCTTTGGTTTTAGTGGTATTTAAATATATTAAATAATATTTAAGCGATGTTAATTATATTGTATAAACATTAAGGATATAAAGAAATTTTTTTTATATGTTGTATTAAAGTATTTTAACTTTGTATTCTAGAGGCTTTGGCTGAACAGCTTAAAGAACTTCAGAAAAACATTTGCAAAGAAATGACACCAGTATTTATTTATTTCATTTTAACTTTTTGAGCTCTTAGGTTCACCATTATCTTTCATTATGTAATGGGATACTTAATTTAATAGATTTTTTCTATGTATGACATAAGTTATGGTTATGTAACAATGACTTGATGTGTCTACTATATATGTTACAACCATCAATGTCATATATTACTAAAGAATTTAATATTAGGCTTCATACATAGCAATAAAAACTTCAATTACATTAAAAACAATGGTTAAATAAAGTTGATAAAACCTTAATAAAGAAACTCTTTATTTCAATACTCACAGTATTGTGATTATGCAATTGAAAATTATTTTAAAGCAAATTAAATGAATAATTAAATGAAAATTTGAATGAAAAAAGGATGTTTAAACAATTTTTACTTTTGAAGTTAAAAGATTGCGTTAAAGGGATCCCAAACTCTCAACACATGTTGTGTTCATATTAAAGATAATGTTAAAAAAAAGGTTTGAACCAAGTTTTTTTGATTAAAAATAAATAATGAATGCATACCGAGAAAAACTAACGTTTTTGTTTTAGCCGAAGCTCCCCTTCTCCATTTTTTTTCAATAACTCGGAGTCTTTAAATTATACATCGAAATCTGCACCCTTTGGCGATCCCTTTGAAGCGCGTTTAATTCATAAAAGTTTTAGTATTTGACGTCACGGTAGACTTTTAACAAATGAAACTCTAGAAATATTTTTATTTATTTTTATTCAAACTTTTTTTGATTATTTGTTAAGTTTTTTTTTCTTTCAATTTTTAACATTTAAAAAGATATTAAAAACCTCAAATATTGCTGGTTTGTTGCTATAAATTGTTATTGCGCCATATATTTAATGTATATAAATTGTGAATATTTATTATCTCAATCAAGATTCTGATAAAATTGTTTTGCATTAATTACCCTTATAAAATTAGTAACAGCATTTTTATTTGGTTAGACAATATTTCATCTCAATTTGCTTTGCATGAAGTTCGGGAAGTCAAGTGAAAGAAATTACTTTGAATAATCACTTTAAAATATATTTAAAACAAATTGTTTTAATGACGGGGGTTTAAATGTTTTTTATAACAAATGTAGGTAAAAAATAAATAATTAAATAAAAAGTTCAACATTAAACATCATTTCTTTATTATATTGCAACTGTAAATATTGAAATATTAACTTGAACTAAATTTACTTATTATTTAGAACGACTAAGCAATAAAATTAAAAAGCCCCTAAAATTATGCGATATTGTGTTGTTTATTTGATAATTGTTGCTGGTAATGTTGTTTATGTTGATTATTTTCATTAATAGTAAAATAGTCCCAGATTAATCTGTTAGTTGCTTTGTTCATTGTTGCTTTATTTCTAATTTAATCTCAAAGTATAAACTTATGTTAAGAAAGAAAAGTTTTTATTTCATCGCTCGCTCTTTATAAAAGAGTAAAACAAAAGAGAAAGAAAAGTTTCGCGTAATTAAACTTCGAATGAATAAGAGTTGTATAGAATATATATTTTTTTTGCGTCACTCGTTCTTTTCTTAGATGAGAGAAATAAAAGTTTAATAATAACTTTTCTTTGAATAAATGAAAATTGGAAGAGAAAATTGCTTGAAAATTTGTATTTGTTGTGTTTTAAAATTTTTTTAATTTTTCATGTTAAGAGACAAATGCCAAATACGATACAAATTGGGAAATACCAAATGTAATATGTTTTTTAACGCACGTTATGACATTTTGACAATTTAAATTACCATTTATCTTGAAAGTTGTTAGAAAGTCCATCTAATCTTTTACTGAAATTTAAAAAATACCACACTGGAAATTGTTTGAACCAATTTTGAAACCACATAAATTGGTATAAAATAAAAGGTTTTGTTAAGTTATTGTACTCATTCTTAGGTCATGGTTAAGCATCAGTTGAAAAGGGCTTCAGTATAAACAGCAATATGCTTAGTGAAAATAATTTTATTCAAGAGTTACGACAACCCTGTTATTTACAATGTGTTTAAAGATAGGAGAGTAACATTGAAGTTATACCCAATATATTTAAAATATAGCTAAGGTAATACTATTGCTGTAGAATTACTAACATTTTTTGATGAATACAACTTATGCAATTCAATGAATATGATCATAGCTGTTACAATACTGGGAAAGAGTGGTGCAATTAAAAAATATGTTCCCAGATATCAACATACCATAATTTATCATTAATAATTGTTCTGAGCAGAATTCTCTACAGTCTTAGAACTTTAAACAGTAAATATAGTGTGAATAAAACAAAAAACTTGCTAAACTTTTGAAACTATAATTGCTAAAAATCTTTTTGATAAAACTATAGAGATAAATTATTATTATTAAACCCTACAACACGAGTTGATTTTTCAAACAATTTTAGATCGAGATGAATCTTTTGCAATTTCACCTTGGTAACTTGGAATACGGATGTGGTTCATCTCTTCAAAATGTTTCTGCTGTTCATTGGAACCAAAATGAAGAATTTCCTCAGTATAGTGGTGCTCATGCCTGGGCTGATGATGGGTTTGAGCCTGTTATAAAAAAACTTGTAGAAGGGATTAAAGTTGAATACAATTGCCAGGTATTTTTGATCTTATCAGAAAATTATAATTTTGTGGTTTTTAAAAAAACATCGTTAAATGATAAAACTGTGTTAAAGATTTTTTTAATATTAAAAAATTTCATTTCATTATAATTTATAGATAATTATAACCCATCTATCTAATCTAATTATATAATTTATATATAATTAGATTCATTTTTTCTTTCTCAAGGTTGTCTAGCTATTGAAAAGTCTACTGTATTAACTGGTCTTCAGAAATTAAATTTTCAAAACTTCTCTACTTAAGTACCTATAAATTAATGTTTTTACCTGCTGAAACTCATTTATCTGCTGAAACTTATTTATCTGCTGAAACTCATTTATCTGAAACACTTACTTGGTGAAACTTGTTTCACCAACTAAATTACTTTTTTGCAAGTTTTTGTTGAACATCAAATATAAAGCTCATTAAAAAACAATTTAACTAGATAAAAAAATATTTTAACTACTCAAAAATGTAAAAATTTTATTTTAATATACACAAAAAGCTCTGTACTGCATTTGATGAGAATTTTTCAGTGCACACATTTCATTTTCATTCCATTTGTTTAATATGATATATCCATGGTTTTCTACAAGTTAGACTGAATGCCCAGTGTTTCTCGATTGGATATTTTTCTAGACAATTAGGCAGGTTTATAATTTTAGTCACCACCCCAACTTTGTTAGCATTATATCATTTAATTATTGTTCAAATATAATGACAATTGGCTAGTCCTGTAATAAACCTGGATAAAGTGTAATCCAACAGTTTTTGAAGGCACTCTGTTATATAATCTTCAACATTGATTGTTTGCAAAGTAATAAATGAATCTTTGTACCACAACTGCATAAAGCTCTCCAAATAAGTATTTTCAAATTAGTATTTGCTAGAAAAAATGTTTAGCAAATTTATCTTGCATCACATATATATTAACTTTTTCTTGCAACTTGTTTTAATTTATATTTTACATGTGTTTTATCATCAAGTAATAGAAATCTGCCATGTTTGGTTAGGATTTTATCATACAACAATCATGTTCTCTTGCTTGTCATTATATTCTGCTTGTCATCTCAGTTTTGATGTTTTATGACACAATAGATCTTGAAGCCTGAACTATTATAAATTTAATTAGACCATTTATTATGTTCATAATGTTAAAAGTTATGTTATCAGGTTTTGAAGTGTAAATGCTTTAGGTATGTTGTTTTTGTACACAAACAAAATTGGTTGTGTTTTTGATTTTCTTTTATTTCAGACCCAAGGTTTATTGCTGGGGGTACCTTCCTCTTTAGGCTGATTTTTATATGTTGCTTTTTATTATGTATGAATTTGTGAAAAATGGTGTTGCTAAAACTTGAAGTTGATTGAATGTATAGATTTGCATATGACGAAACTTGATGTGTAGTTTCCATAATCAAGGAGAAATTGTTGGAGGTCATTGAAGTCTCAAGTCTAGTCATTTTTTAGCTGGAGTTTGTTAAATGTTCAGTAAAAATTTGTTTTTGAAAAATAAAATAATCTTAGAGTTTCTTAACAAACAGTTCTTTAACTTGAAGTTATTTTTTAAAGCAATGGAGTTCATATAGATTGCTATGGCATACACGATGAAAAAAAAAAAAGCACTGGTTTTGCTGCATACATGCTTACTTGTTTACACTTTTTATTTTTATCTTATATTTTATTATATTATACTTTTATATTATACTTTTTTACATTTGTTAAACATTTTTACATTTTTACTTTTATTTGTTAAATATTTTTACTTTTTTACATTTGTTATTTTTTACATTAAGTAAATTACACATTAACCAAAAATCCTCTCAAATAATTTTAGCTAATATATCTTTTCTGTGACCTGCACTTAGGAATTTTTTCAATGGTGTTTTGGACCATTTCTAAAAGAGGGAGGCCTTTTTAGAAAAACCAGCCCAAACATGAAACTGTATTCCATATAAAGTGAAATAAGAGATTTATAAAGGTAAAGAATGGAATCAGGAGTAAGAAAATTGTATTATAAAAAAAAAAAGAAACTTTAGCAGATGCTAACTTTGTAATGGATTGTAGATATTTCATGAGAGTTCAGTAGAAATTGATTGTAGATATGGTCTTCATGAGAGTTCAGTGGAAATTGTTTATCCAAGAAGACCAAAGTAGAGGAAAGCGTCTTTTATCAATATAAAAATACCATCAATTTTAGAATAAGTTAGCAGTCAACAGCTAAATTTTGTTAGGGCTAAAATTCACCAGCCACTGCAAGTCCCAAGCTGTCACAGATTTTAAGATCAGGTTCAAGATCAGCTTGTTCTAAAAGACCAAAATGCAATAACCCTTGCTTCACTGTTTCCATCTAGTGCACAGTTAAACCCTTTTGTTTCCATTTTGTGCACAATTGCACGTTTTTGTTTCCATCTAGTGTACAATTAAACCTTTTTGTTTCCATCTAGTGCACAATTGAACCTTTTTGTTATAAAAACCTTTTTTTTTTTTGTCATAATAGTTATAAAGTCAGCAGTAGAATGAAAAGTATAAACTATATCTCATCTTGAGTCTTACAAATTACTCTCTGCCAAAATTTAAATTTTGGCAGAGAGTAATTTGTAAGGTCTCTTTTTAAAAGTACAACAAAAAATTTTAATGACTAATTTGAATCTTATGACTTTTTAAATTTTTTAATTTGTAGTTTGTTTAACTATAGTTTCTTAATTGTTTAAACTAGTTACTATAGTAACCAGATAAAACAATTAGGAATTTACAGCCTTGTCACAGAACACCCCAGAGGTGTATTTAACCAAGAGGTCTTACACTTTACCTTAGATACTTTATCTTGGATCTCTTGATTATAAAGCAAGCGCTATAACAACTGCATTATAGCTGTTTAAATTGATAATTAAAAATGATAAAAATGTTGTCCAGATCACAAGAGGAGTTTATGTGAAAAATAACTTTAGCAACAAAAACATTTAGATTTCTAACAGTGGACCTATTTCTTTGGGATGACAGAGAGAGTTGGGTACTAGATTTAAGAGATGAATTAGAGAAATTGTTCTTTAAAAAAAGTTTTATCCATGAGTAATGTAATAAGATTAGGCCCATGTATATTGAGCAAAAAATTGTTAGACTTGCATTTGTTAATGACTTTTTTAAAATATTAAAAAGTCTTTTGGACCTTACTTTAGAGATAAAAAGGTTTTGTAATATGAGAATGGACCTTATAGTCTTTTTCCATTGATTTCTCACATTGATAAAAAGATGTTTTCCAAAGAGTTGTTTCAGTAGAAAAGATGAAAAAATGTTTATGATTAATGATTAGAAGCACCTGCACAAAACCATGTAAGAGTGAGGTTTGACATAAAACTAACAAGAATGTATAAGAGCTTCCATGCCTGCATGGAGATTATAAAAGGGGGCACAATTTTCAACAAATAATTTAACATCAAAAACAATAAAAAGCAACAAGAAAGTTGATTAAGTGCAAAGGAGCACATAAAATAATAATTAAAGGATACTAATCTGGTTTTATGACAGTGAATAATAATATATCCAGGCTGAACTTAATTTAAAAAGTTAATTCAAAGTTCATAAATTTTTCCTTACTCCTGATAATCAAAGTTGTCACTAATGGCCCCTTTATACAGTTGACTCTTGATATCTCGAATTCTAAGGGGACCGGAAATAATGTTTGAGATACACAAAAGGTCAAGATATTGAGTAAACGAGATATCGAGAGTCAACTGTATTATGCCTTAATGATACACACCAAAAGCATGAACAGGGGCATCTTCCATGTGCAACATGGCACTGTTATACTTTCATACTTAATAGATATTGATGGAATCACTCTCCTTGATACCTGCAACAGGATTCAGGAAATTTTATTTCCACACAACTTATGAACCATTAAACTGAGTTTTAGAATTGTACCATAATTAGGAGATAACAGAAAGAATTGTCACTGGCACAAGCATTCCCGTAAGTAAGTATAATGTAACACATTATATACATATATTAATTGTTGCCTAGGATAATGACATCTATGGTAGATTATTAGATCTATGTTTTTATTAAGAAATGTTTCACAGTAAAAAAACTATTTTATTTTATCAAATAAAACATTTATTTATTTATTTGTTTATGTTTTTTTTGTTGTTTTTGTTTTTGTTTGTTATAACTTATTTTTTTTATTATTATTAACAAGATTAGAAAAACTAATTTTAACATATTTAGGTTGTTTCAATTGATACATCGTCTAAAAAAGTTTCTATTGAAACCAAGTC
>NC_061167.1:21446410-21451410 GCF_022113875.1 Hydra vulgaris
TTATAGATAACTGCACGGAGTGTACATACATTTAAACTTTATAGATAACTAAAGGAGTGTACAACATTTACATTTAAGCAACTATATATTCTACAGTCTACTTATATATAACTACATATTATTATATACTCTATTACTGAAATTATTTTTTGTTTATGCGACACAATGATCGCAACAAGTGACCAACGGAGCCGTCCAGTTTCGTAGACCTGAGAGATGTGATAACAAAAACAGTTAGAAGATGGTGTCATTGAATAAAAAATAAAAATCATAAGAAAATATAAAATGAGTGATAAGACTTTTGTGAAGATAAAGAACGAAGTAAATGCTCGGAGGGCAGGGAGAGAACAAACTAACACTCTAATCACTCTGTATGTAGATCATATGTAACAAAGAAAAAATGTTTGATATACTGATTTTGAAGACTGTTGATGTCTACAGGTGTGATGGTGTAGTGCATTAGTACGTACCGTTTGTTGTCTAGTATGGTCTCGTTATGTTTCCGTTCACTTTCAAATCGGGTGAATAGAAAGCTAAACACACTCACTTCTTGCGCTTATGGGCTAGCACATCAGAGCCAGGCGTGAGACCTACAGAATGGATTTCAATTGATCAAATGCACACATTAGTCACCGTAGGCCACAAGCCATCACTCTTAACCAAAAGAGCTACTGCCCCGTGCTGGTGTGGAATGATGTGTTATGAAGTGAGATTTCAGATCCGAGCACATAGTCAGCGAGCGCTGATTCCACGTGCATTGTGGAGCTTCTGACTGAACGTGTGCATGAGTGTCAGCGTAGTCATTAGGTTATTGAGCCCTGTAACCACATCCAGCGGGATAGCCTAATGTCCGTTTTGTCTTTGTGGTGTACATTAGAAAAAGTCAGGGCTCATCAGCCACAAAGAATAAATTTTTTTGCATATGCAACACAATGATCGCAAAAAGTGACCAATGGAGCCACCCAGTTACATAGACCTGGGAGATGTGAAAAGAAAAACAGATTGAACATGATGTCATTTAGGTAAAAAAATATAAATTAATGTAAAGATTATTTAGTAGGAGGAATAAAAGTTAGCAACTCAGGAAAAGAGGAATAAAAACTCACACTCTAATCATCTTTTAGCAAATGATGAAACAATGATCTATGAGTAAGCAAGTCAATAAAAATCCGCTGGTTTATAATGGTATTCATAACTAAAATAATCACACCATACAAGTGTCTAATAAATGTGGTACTATATATATATATATATATATATATATGTATATATATATATATATATATATATATATATATATATATATATATATATATATATATATATATATATATATATATATATATATATATATATATATATATATATATATATATATATACTATATATGTTTTGTTTTGTTTATGGGTTATCCTTAGAACCCATACCCTAATTTATTTATAAATAACTGCATGTTTAAATGTATGTACGAGTGTACATACATTTAAATTTTATAGATAACTAAAGGAGTGTACAACATTTACATTTAAGCAATTATATATTCTACAGTCTACTTATATATAACTACATATTATTATATACTCTATTACTGAAATTACTTTAAAATAAATTGCAATAAAATTTTTTTTGTTTTGTGTATAGTCTCTATATAGGTACACTCCATATACAACCATGTATTTTATATATGGTTGTATATGGAGTGTACAACATTTACAGTTATTAGTGATGTAAATATACCAGTAAATTTTGATTCAAATTTTCCTCAGAAGGTTTTTCAGGAAATTTTATATCTGAAAGTGTAAATTTTGTTTGGAAAAAAAAAAATTTTTTTTAAGAAAAATTTAAAAAAGTATTTGCATTTGGGGATTGCATTTTAGAAAACCATTTGCATTTGGGGATTTACACGAATTGGTATTTTTCTATGACTTCAACCCAATTAATGAGGACTAATTGCTTTGAACACTTATGCATTGTCCAAATCAACTTGGGGGATAAAAAAAGGATAAGAATATGGATATGGATATGATATTTTAACCATGCAGCCATTTCTGACTCACCTTCACTTCAATATATCCTTTCAAAACTTATCTTTCAATATTTCTTTGAAAACAAAAAATTTAAAATATAATGTCATTTTTTGGTGTGAATTTCAAAAATAATGAACTTCCTTCATCCAAGGGTATTAATTAAAAATGTAGAGGCCCCAATACAAGATAAGCTAATGAGACCCTGTTGTATTGACTGGGCACCAAAAAATAAGCAGCAATCCTAGGTAATAGGGTTTTACCTATTTTTACCTATTACCTATTAGGGTTTTACCTATTACCAATTTTTATTTTAGGTAAATGTTCTTTTTTAAATTTACATATTTTTAAAAATTTATACCTTAATGACTATTGTGGGGTGTATTAGCTGCACCAATCTAGCTACAGTTCTGCCATTTTGGCAACTCTCTAAAATTTATCCATATTACCAATTTGTTGGGCACAAAATTTTTTCTAGGATTTTCATTAAAAAAAATTTTTTTTTTTTTTTTTTTAATTCTCTTTTTAAAATAATTTTTTGTAATAAAATTTGTTGTTAAGCTAAATATGAAAATTAAATTACTGAATAAAAAAATTGTATCAATATCGTAAACAAACAAACAAATTGTATCTGTATTGTAAATAAACAAACAAATTGTATCAATATTGTAAACAAACAAACAAATTGTATCAATATTGTAAACAAACAAATTGTATCAATATTGTGAATAAACAAACAAATTGTATCAATATTATGAATACAAACAAATTGTATCAATATTGTAAATAAACAAACAAATTGTGTCAATATAATAAATAAACAAACAAATTGTATCAATATTGTAAATAAACAAACAAATTGTATCAATATTAAAACAAATTGTATCAATATGGGTCACTGTTATAACTATGAACTCTGTAGAATAAATGGTATCTATAAATATAGTATCTATAAATAAGATATTTAACTTGAGAGTTAACTAATTTATTCATTGATTCTTAAAGGCTATGCGCAGTTTGAGAGAATTAAAATTTTTATTAAGTTATAAATTTATTTTCAAGAAAATTTTATATATATAGTTCGTAGTTGTTTTTAAATCTAGTTATAATAAAATAAAATAAAGCATATAAAAAATATTCTATCAACAATGTATAAACAAAATTAAGTTGAAGAAAAACAACATGATGAGCTGGAATGTTATTACCTAGCCTTAAAGCAAAAGTATTCAGTCCAAGTATTAACTACCAATTAATAGAAAGGTTTTACTCCATAATCTATATTTTACAAGGTTTGAAGTGCAACTGGCAAAAAATTGCATCTGTAGTTAATGAAAATAAGAATGTTTTTTTGTTATAGAAAAAAATATATATGTAGTTACAATGATATTGCATTTGATACATCTAAGAAAAAACTTAATTTGAAAGGCAAAAATAAATTTTTATAAATTTTTGTTTAATATTGCAGCATCGAATGCTGAAAATTTAGTATAAAACACTGATACTGTTTAATGGCTGATTCATTAGATTGATTCATTAGAAAAAGTACTGGAATCATATTAGCTGTAGCTGAAGCATAATTCTGAACTATGCAGAATATATATATATATATATATATATATATATATATATATATATATATATATATATATATATATATATATATATATTCTTATAGTAAAGGCATTAAGTTTACTATTTGTGGTAAAAACTGCTCTTAACAACTCTTTGTGTTTAAAAATGAAAAAATGAAGTATATTTTATGTAAAAATCATTGAATTGAATTGAGGAAACTAATTAAATTTTATTGTTTTTAAAAAACCACAAAAACGGAACATAATAGACCAAAATACATTTTATTTTTTTAATAAAAAATAAAAACATTATAAATGTTTTTATTTTTATTGAGTTGACTGAAAAATAGGTAGAACATACAAGGAGTGTACATACAACAACTGATAAATAGAACATGGAGTGCTGCTACATCAACTGACAAATAGGTAGAAAGATAAGAAAAATCTAAAAACAGCTGCCTAATCACCTGTATCGAATTTTGGAAGAAGAAATTAGTATTATATATATATATTATTAGTATATATATAATTATATGTGAATGATTATAATATAAATTATAATATATAATTATATGTGAATGACTATACTATAAATTTAAAAAAAAAAAGGCTAAAAAGTTCACAAGTTACTTATAAAGTATGTAAGATAAAATATTTATATATAAGTTAAATATAAATGTATTATATTACATAGTTTATATAGCATTTAATTTATATTTGTTTTTATAATATAGGTAATATAAACTATAAAATATAGTTTTTATAATATATCATAATCATTTAACTATATATTATATACAATTTGTATCCAATAACTTTGTGTGCATATTATATTACAACACGATTACAACAATTGTATGCAAACACAATTAATGCATACAAATCAAACTCTGAAAAATAATAAAATATTAAAAATAATAATATATGTCCAAGCATAGTATACTATGTAATACAATACAGTATATATATATATATATATATATATATATATATATATATATATATATATATATATATATATATATATATATATATATATATGATACATACACCATTGGCCATTAATTAGAGCATTCTTACTTATATATCCTGTTTGCTTAAAATTACTTTAAAAACTAGTTAGCTTTTATGTGTAATTAAAGCTTTTATGTCTACATTTAGATACAAATTTATTGCTCTTATTTAATAAGTTGTCATTGGTGTAAGATATTATGACTTTTCATATAGACATAGGTTTCATCATTTTATCATGGGATTGTAAAATCTACAACAATTTTCCATTCAATTGTCTGGTTTACTCCACTTTCTTTTAACCTCCATACTTCCTTAGACAATTCAATATTGTTTTTATATTTTTCAATATTAAAAGGTTTTGTATGGTTAGCATGTCTAAGTTTGAATGTGG
>NC_061167.1:21453910-21546410 GCF_022113875.1 Hydra vulgaris
TTTTATACAGTCAGTTTAAGGCCTACAATCTCACTAATTGCCTTGTCAAGAAGTTCAGCAATGTTTTGAGATGTATGTCTACCCTCTGCACTTCCACAATACACCAGCAGCTTCTCTAGGGTAGAGAAGCTGCTGGTGTATTGCTTTATCCAGTTCTTTGAGATATAGTGAAGTGTCAAACCAAGGAATGGATCGAAGTTTCTAAACAAGAAAATAAATTTTATTTTATATCAAACTTTATTACTATCAGTTCATTCTATGTTAATCACAAGGCCAGATTTACCTATAGTTCAACTAGGCCGCGGCCTTGGGCCCCACGAATTTCAAGAAATTATCATTTCTCTTTTTATATACTAACTATCATTATATTTAGTAAATTGAAACATATCTATATAAGTTAAAAAAAAAGTAAATAGTTATTTAAAACAAAAATAATTTATGTAAATGGAATAAGAAGTTTTAGTTATATGTTTAAATTCAATCCTAATCGAACGAAAAAAATAATGAAGAAGAATATTGCAAAAATTTAGATCCTATGGAGCCCATGAAAATCCCTGAAAAATAAAAAATTTAATTTAGTTTTTGATTATGACGAAAAACTTTTGCAAAACCTTTTTTAGGGCGCCACAAATTGATTTTACCTAGGGCCCTGGAGTGAACACCAGATGTTATTTCCCTCTCCTGTAAAAAAGTTAACAAAATCCAATTATTAACGTACTATTAATTTTTTCAAATGACCTACTTTGATGACCACAAATTAGTTGTGAAAGCTACACCAACGGCATTGTCTTTTAGATCTGTTACAATCTTGTTCGTCAAAGATTGCTATTTTATTTTAAAATCGATTTTAGTCAAAATTTGATCTTACTTTGTGAAGCATCGAAATCAGTTCCGGAATTAGAGAGAGTTGAATCTGAGTGTTCAGATTGGTCTTTTTTCTTGTTAGAAGTTCTTTTCTTCACTTGGTTGTATAATTTATCAAGCTTCTTAGTATTATTTAGTCTTTTTTGATACCATGCTGCCTCGAATAAAATAACTGCTCTGGCCTGTTCCGGATGTAAAGACCTAATATGAGTTCTCATGGAGCTAGTATTTGAGTTAGGTGTGGACAGAACCTTTCCACAAATTGGTCCTGTCCCTGCGGGCACTTTGATCTGACAAATTACCTTGGGATTACTCTTGTCCTCTTCGTTAAGAGCTTGGATTTTTGCAAAATAACACCATGGTTGGTGAGTTTTTTTAACCATGTTGACTTGATTTTAGCTTAATTTTAGTTTAAAATTGAACTCGTCTTTTCAATAAGTAAAATTATAAGTGCTTTTATTTATAATGTAATGGTTGTAACATTTACAATTCCCGATGGACAATTATATACGATTTTCTCTTTGGAGATGTAATAATGATTGCAACACTACAATTCTCTTGGACATTATTTACGCAAGAAGGAAATCGCATAATTCATTAGAATGAGTTTAAAAGTTGTTGCATTAAATTTTTTAGTTGATCACGCAATCTTTTCATTAAATTACAAATTTTTCATTGTAACATCTACGTTTGAAAGTGTTCAATTTTTCTGTATCGCCCAATAAAAGCATAATTTTTACGCGCAAAAATAGAATCAGCCAATAATGTTTTAGAATTTGATTACAAAGCTCATTTTGTTGCAGCGCATGGAGTTATTTTATAATTGCTTAAGAAAATGTTTTTTAGACTCTATTTTAATTCTATTCCAAATTTGATAAAATTCGAAACTCAAATTTGAATTTCAAATTTTATCAAATTTATATCCAATTAATCAGAATTCGAAATTAAAAATCGAATTCAAATTCAGATCTCAAATTTGACAAAATTTGAATTCGAAATTGACCTCGAATTCCGAATTTAGTCGAATTTTTTTGAGTCGAATTCAAAATTCGTCCGAGCTTAATGTTTACATGTGGTTGATGTGTATTGCAAAAATATTTATACAGTTCAACCATGTGTTTAATGACATCTGAGTGTGTTTCTTTTTTTTTTTTTAATTTAAATAATGTGCAGAACACCCATATTTGGATATGTTTCTTTAATTTAATCTCTCATTTTTTTCATCTTATTTTCACCATCTGTTACCACAACAAATACTTCTTTGTTGTATGTTTCCTTATGATATTTAGTGACATTCCAAAAGAGTTTAGTACAATACTTTGCTTTTTTTTTTATTTGATGCACAATCATTTATGCATAAAAGTTTAGGCGTAAGTCCTTCATATAAAATGTTAGCAATAAATTGATCGTAACACTTCTTCATCCATCATATATAAACTCTTGATTTTCAGAAGTTTTAAATGATACATTTGCACCTGAGAAAAGTTTGCTATTTATATACCAATATTTTTTTTCTGTTCTATATTAGTTGATATTGTGTATGATGACATCAACTGTTGATTCTTACAAAGTGTTGTCAGAACTAACAGATGCCAAAGAACTTGTGAAAAAAAACTTGTGATAACTTGAGATGATTGTCCTGATAACTGGAGTAAATTAAATCATTATTTGGAAATTATTTTTATTCAAATATTTTGACAGATTAAGATTGTCACCTGTTTTGAACAGTTTTAAGACTTGAACAGTTTATGAAAAACTCAAATTTTGGCAATGTTTTAAATAGAGGTTTACTCACTCTATTTTGTTGTTATGCAAAGCATTACAAAAAAACTTTTTACTTTTTTCAACTTCAGATACTTTCTCCAGCTTTCTTTTCTCCCATTTCGTATTGGCATTTTTAAAAAATATTATTTTTATATCTAAAATAAATTAATGCATATAGGTAATTAATGCATACACAGGGCAATAGCTATTATTCATATAAGCATTATTGTACCATGAAATGTCTAATTGTTGTAAATTCTAATGGAGCTGCTTGTTTTGTTTCAGACTTTTATGAGGGAAGCATTGTTGATCTCACGATTTTTCAACAATGTGGGATTTTGTCTTTGTTCTTCACGTCTTTAAAATTGGTAACAGTTTATTAATTGATAAAGGCTTCACAATACAAGATCTGCTGCTACCAAAATAAGCAACGATATACATTACTGCATTTTACAGAAAACAAAAATCTATCACTAAAGAAGAGGCAATTGTAACAAAATAAAATTACGCTTTAATCAACGGTTAAAAAAATTTAGACTTATCAATGATATTTTGACGAAACAAAAATCTCTCACTAAAGAAGAGTTAATTGAAATAAAACATAATGTTAAACGTTTTAATGAACGGTTAAAAAAAATTAGACTTAACAATGGTTTCTCGGCGAAACAAAAATCTCTCACTAAAAAAGAGTTAATTGCAAGAAAACATAATGCCAAAACGTTTTAAGGAACGGTTTAAAAAGTTTAGACATCAAAAAGTTTAGACTTTTTTAAAAGTTTAGGTCTTTGTGATTAAAATCTTAACATTTTTATAGCCTCATATATTTTAAAAATACATTATTGGTTTCAGGAACATTTTTTTCCAACTGAATAACCTCGCTCAAATTTTCATCCATCGTCAATATAAAGTTATACCACAAGTCTTATAATAAGAAATAGTTGTACTTCATATGACTTAAGAGGTTATTATTTAAATAACTTCTATTATTAAGTACTTCTAAAATAAACATTTTTATTATTTAAATATAAGCTTATGTTAATTCTACCTAATTTGATTTATTTTATTATACCGTGAGTTTATTCGAATAATTTGATTTATTTTATTATACTGTGAGTTTATTCGAATAATTTGATTTATTTTATTATACCGTGAGTTTATTCGAATAATTTGATTTATTTTATTATACCGTGAGTTTATTCGAATAATTTGATTTATTTTATTATACCGTGAGTTTATTCGAATAATTTGATTTATTTTATTATACCGTGAGTTTATTCGAATGATTTGTCCGAATATCAATCCTAGAATTCTGAATAGTAAAATTTTACTTGTCTAAAATGTAGGGGAGACCGGGGCTAGTTGGCCGCAGGGGTAAGTTGACGAATTGCGTTTATCTTTAAAGCCTTTCATCAGAAAGTGATAAAAATTACACAGAATCTTCCTAATTGACTGTTTCATCATTCAATGTAGTATTGTCAGGATTCGCGCATGCGCATGGGAGATATTAAGATTTAAGTGTTTTTTGGACAAAAACGTAACTTTTGAAACATCGCTTCCTTTTTACTTTACAAAGAAAATAGTTAGTCAAATGGAAAAAAAATTATTGTAAAAGTTCTAGCCACAATTGGTTTACTATATTCAGTTTGACTTTTTTTAAAAGTTGCCGTTTTTCAGGATCTATAGACTGTTTATTGAAAAAAAAGCCTTCGGGGTAAGTTGACAAAATTTTTACGGGGTAAGTTGGCTCATAGCATTTACTATGGAGAAAAATATTTATTTTTATAAAAATAATTTTTTTAATTTTTTTAATTTTTAACAATATTGAAAAAACTTATTCTTACAAAAAAATTATAAAAATTTTTTTTTTAGGTTTTTTGTAACAGGTAAAAAGAGGGCTGCTGTTTTGGCTGTTATACGTACTAATATTTAGCATAAGCTAAAAATAATATCAAATTATTAGCTTAAATTGTTGCCAAAATTAATAGGTAAAAAATTTCTATTAATTTTGCACTTAATAGTACATTAATAATCACGTTTATAGTTTGCGTCAACTTACCCCGTGGTGGGGTAAGTTGGCGCAATTTTTTTTTTTTTTTTGAGGGCCCCGTAAGGCCCCAAGAATTTTTTTTTTGTAAATCCATGAAACTTTTATAAGTTACCCAAGTTCATACGCTTTGAGACTACACTTTAATATTTTCAAAAAAGTGTGCTATTAGGGCTACAGAGCTCATAGAGTAAAAACCGAGCCAACTAGCCCCGGTCTCCCCTACCCTATTAATCATAGTTTCAATATACATGGTTTTATGTTATTTTTTTATCTATTGATAACACAGGCCCACAAAAAAATTGTTTTCTGGTGCTGAGCAAACAATACGTTTTTCCTATTGCATTTCTTATTTTAATTTCAAATATCTCATTTTCACCATCATGTTGTAAAGATTTCATCTCAAATCTTTAGTGTTTATGATAAATCTTTGATATTGTCACAAAAAAAATTATTCAAATGTATGTCAACCTGGGTCTCACAAGAAGCGAATTTTCACAGAGATTGTAAAAACAATATCCATTCGTAATAAAAATAAATCTTTTTTATATTATTGCTGAGAAACATTTTTGAGAAACAGGATTTTAAAAAATATTTATGTTTTCTAAAATCTCTATGAAAATATCCTTTTTTTTAGATCCAGACTAACATACTTCTAAATAAATTTTTTTTGACAATATTAGGGATTTTACCCCAAATGCTTAAAATTTGAACCAAAATATCTTCACTAGTTGACGTGATGGTGAAAAATGAGTTGCACATTTGAAATCAAAATAAGAAATGCTTTAGGAAAAACGTATTGATTGCTCGGTACCAGAAAATAAGTTTTTTTGTTGACTAAATGGAATTTAGTCAACAAAAAAAACTTCTAATTTAGTTTACTAAATGGATTTAGTAATTATCCATAACGAATTAATAATAGGTTATTATTCTAAATAGCTTCATTTTTGGGCATATAATATAGTTTACCATAATGAAATGTTTGTTTTTACTTGTTTTTACCCAACTTAATGTTCTCATGATTTAAAACTTTAACTATTTTTCAAAAAAATATTGTTTATAAATTTTATACCTTTTTACAACTTATTATTTATAACCATAACTCTATCTTCTATTTATCTAATATTTTTCTCTGTTGTGTTATAATACTAATTTATATATCTAGTGCTTCCAATACCGATACCATTTTTCAATACCGGTATATCGGTACTAAATAATTACAATACCGGTAATACCGGTATTAAACTTTATTTTTAAATTCATCATAATCTAAATAAAATCTCAAGTTAATAGTAAAAAAATTTTTGATTCAATCAGCTTATTTGTTTTATATCAAAACTACTGACTTTTTCATTTTTCGCTTTTTTCTGCTTAGTAAAATGAGCCCGTAAAAAACATAGGGCGTTCAGAACATCATCTTCAAAAGATACTCTAATTTTGTTGGCTTCACAGTTTTCAAGTAATGGTAGGAATTTTGCAAATATATTCAACGATTTCCTCCTTCTTCAAAAATTCCTATTTCAATACATATAATTTTTGATGAATTATTCGAAACATTCAATTTTCCCTTGTTACATTTCTTATTTTTTTAAATTGCAAAGTCAAGCTTTTTTTTCAATGACAAGTTTACAGCGTTGTCCACAGAATCACTATCGGAAAAAACGCTGGTGAAAGGGAGAGGACTATACCCTTTTTGATTGAGTCGATCTTTCAGTCGAGTAATGGTATTTACAATGGCTAATTTGCTATGGTGCTCAAAAGATAGAGCTAGATCCAAATTCTTGTAACGTTGATGTCCCTTGTGCAAAAAATGTTGTATGCTGGAAAAAGAGTACGTTGCTCATTGAATTGTTGCACCAACATAACTTTACAGCTAAATCGGTTTCTCCAAGGTTATCTATCATGAAAATGTTGTATCGGCACACAACAGAATTGCATGATTTTGGCACAATGTTTCCACAGCCAGTTTTACTGGCGCAAGACATAAGTTAACAGCTAATATTGCATCGAAATCATTATTAGTTACCTCAACTTTGGACTCAAGGGCAAAAAGTGACTCGTGAATGCATTTTTTCAATTATATAAAACGTTCGAGTACTGTGTGCAAGCTAATCCAGCTAGTTTTGGATCCAAGTATTAGTGGAATATCTTTATCAAATTTTTCTAACGTGCGTTTTTGAATTTTGATCATTTTTTGTCGGAGAACGGAAAAATAAAAATTTCACAACGGTGCGCACCTTTTTGATTAACGGCTGCATATCATCAGTCAGTCAATAGAGTCATTCTCTTCACTCATTACAACTTGAAACCCGCCGGAAAAGTCTTCATCATTATTGGTTTTGTTTGTGTCATCAGTATTTCCTCGTCACTTTCTCTGTTATTGCATATTACTTTCAATTTTTTTTTGCAGAAATTGACGATTTTTTGTACAAAACATCTTGAATACCTAGTTGAATCCCATGCCTAATGCACAACTGTTGATCACAGTTACTTAAACGCCCCACTTTCTACATTACCGAAACTTTTCATATTTACGTTAGTGCAAAATTCAAACAGGCGTTCTACATTAAAGCGAGTGACGTAATGATAATATTTTAAATTGGTGCTTCATTATTTAATGAAAACACGAATGTAAATGAAATACTTAAAACTTCCAGTCACGATCAAACAGCGCTTCCGATAAGAAAAAGATAGCTAGATGACAAAAGACGTGTTTAAATTGTCTAAAACAAGTATTCTACGTATTTTATACGTCTTAAACGCGTCTTTTACCCACAGGTAGCGACTAGCTAGCTGTTCGCTGGCTAGTTGCTAGCTCATTTCCTACCAAACCTAGTGGGAAGTGAGCTGGCAACTAGATATCAAGTATAAAGTACGTAGAATACTTGTTTTAGACAATTTAAACACGTCTTTTCTTATCTAGCTATCTTTTTCCTACCGGAAGCGTTGTTGAAAGTTTTAAGTATTTCATTTACTTTAGTGTTTCACGTAAAGATTAATAGAGGAATATTTAAAAATAAATAAGACAGGCTATACAATTAAAACAGTACTCAACAATAATAACAATAAAAAAAAAAAAAAAAAAAAAAAAAAAAAAATTAAAAATAAATAATAATAATAATATATATATATATATATATATATATACATACACACACATACATATATATACATATACACATATATATATATATATATATATATATATATATATATATATATATATATACACATACACACATACACACATACATACATATACACATATATATATATATATATATATATAAAATAAAAATAAAAAAATGTTTTATAAATACCTATATGAACTAAAATATACAAGAAATACATAACCAGTCAAAAATTTGTAAAACAAAAAACCATTCAACAAATTAAAAATATGCCAATCAACAATGAAAGGACTAATAATGGAAAAAAAACAGTAATGCTAATGTGTAAACATAATTAGTGTAGTGATTAAGTAATAAACATCTCAGAGTCGCGTCTATTATTACTGGCGTTTCGATGAGGATCAGCATTTATAACTAGTTTATCCCGTCAGACAAACGTCATCGCCACTTATGCTTTACCCCGCGACTATTAAATTTGCTATATTATTCTTCTTTCTTAGACTAAAATATTTTTATTATTCTCTTCATCGCTCTTATTGTTTATATTTATCTTGATAAATATTGTTATTCTTACTGTTGTTATTATTGTTATAATTATTTTTATATTGTTTTTATTGTTATATTATAGTATTTTTATTGTTATATTATATTATTTTTATTACTATATGTAAATATCCTTGAGGTAACAATTTATTTTGAATATATTTGATTTTACTATTTTTAACTTAATTATAAAATATATGTAGATTGTACCGCAACCTACAGCTTATGTAATGAGCAGTTGGGCGACTGACATAAATAGTAAAATGGCTTATTCTTATGTAAAAGTCGGCAGCTCGGGTGATGACTACGATATTGTTGCTAAACCTGTCGGCAACAATTTATTCTTTGCTGGAGAGGTAGGACTTTAACATGACAGTTACATCTTTTTCCCTGTATATTATTAATAATTTTTATTTTAATTTGTTTATACATATATATGCTAGGTAACAAATCGACAATTTCCACAGACAGTAACAGGTGCTTATTTAAGTGGTCTACGGGAAGCAAAAAGAATCCTCTTATGTGAAAGTTGACAGTTAACATGACCATATCAGTATGTTGGCAATACTCTTGTGAAATGATACAAATCACGCTCTGTTACATTTTAGATGAACATTTTAGCAAATTTTACTTTTAATTTATTGATTTTTGACTAATAAATTAACTGAGAATCGCAATTTGTTTTCATGTTGTTTGCAGTTCGTTATGTTTTTGTGATGCTTTTTGCATGCTTTTTGTCTATAGTAAGTCTCTTTTTTGTCAAAAAAAATTTGTGTTACTATTAATTTTATTTATTTATCTCTATTAACTTATGCCATTTATATGCTTCTTCCATATATTAATGTATATTTCTATGTATTTACACTTACCGATCATAATTAGAGGCGGGGCTTTAGATTTCTTGGTGCTTTTTTGTTTCCATTTTAGGGTTGTTAGCCGAAAAACAAAACTTGCGGAAATTTCGCAGCTTTATCTAACCTAATAGAATTGTTTTTGCGGATGTTGCAAATGTGAAAATGCACATTCCATGACGCACTATACGAAAATACAAATAAATAAAATTCCGTAAAATCATTTCGTAAGAATACTTACGAAATAGTTCCTTACGGAAGGAGCATTCCGGAATGTGCAGTTACCAAAAAGACGCGAAAGATTTTATGTTAAGATATATTTAAGAAATTAACAGTTAACCGTTTAAATAATTAAATAATAAAATTATATTTATTGATTTGTATAACATGTTATAAAAATCAAAAAATATAATTTTATCATTTATTATTCAATTATAAAAAAAATGTTGCTAAATGATTCTTCAAGTATTTACACACATGTATGTATATACATATATATATATATATATATATATATATATATATATATATATATATATATATATATATATATATATATATATATATATACAGTAAAATCCCGTTAAGTTGGGAATAAATAAATAGTACGACTTAGGGAATGTCTTGGTATTCATAGAACGTTCAAGGAAAATTGAAAAACTTTCCGACGAGTAAATGTCCGACTTATCCTGGGACCGAGTTAACAGGGTTATACTGCATATATATTCCTCCCCATCGTTCTTACTTTTAAAAGAAGCCTTGTTGCAGTCGTCCCCTTGCTTCATAAGTTAGAAATAAAGTCAATCGTTATTCAGTTTAATAAAAAGAGATTCACGGGCCAATTTTTTTCTTTCTAGTTTAATTCTTTTATTAATGCATAAACACCTTTTTCTCAAGCTTAGTAGTGAAAATGCAATATAGTTAATAATTAAAGATAAATTCAATATAGTTACATTGTTCTCATCTGTTACACGAGAATTATCGTGTAGATCGCTATCGTTTGACATTAGGGTTAAAATAAAATCTTCAAAGTGAAGGGACCAAAAGCAAGATCATTAAAAAAAAGGGGGCTATAGCCTCCTGTCAGGTATACATTTATATATCAAGCGACTTTCGGTTGCTTATTGCCTTTGGATTAGCAGAAATAAAACACCCTTTTTTTTTACAAAATTTATATTCCCACAAATAAAAATCTTATTTTAAAAATTCCCATAATATAACACTTTTTATTTAATTTCTTTTTGGCCGTAGTCAGTTCTCACTGAATTTAGCGATTTATTTTTCGCTTCCTTTCAAACTAGCTACAGCTCTTATACTTTCAGCACTTATTTAGTCTTGGTGAGATTCCATGTTATAATTGTTTCATAGGCGAAGACCCAGGGGAAGGGTCGTTTAGTACGTTTCCTCTTTTTTGTTACAGAATCTTTCAATTGATTTTTTACTAACCTCCTCCTTTTAACTTTTTTTTTAAGAAAGGAAACCATTTTTTAAGAAAAATTATAAAAACTTTTACACACAAACACCCACAGTTTGATCTGCATACCTTAATTTTACGGTAATATTGACATTAGGCTCTGATCATCCATATTTTTTTTTAACGATTTTATTATTATTATATATATTACTATGAACATAAAAAGTTAAAGTCCTATATTATATATATATATTCAGATATTCATTTAAACAATGAAATTGGTCCTATATTATATATATATATATTCAGATACTCATTTAAACAATGGTTTAAACAGCATAAAAAATCTTACATTTCTAATGTCAGTTTTAAAAAGATATGTTCTAATAATGTACATGGTGTTACCTAATCTTGAAAAAATCCCCCGAGAAACAATGAGATTTTTTAAATATATATTAACAGTTATGTTAATATATACTCAATAGTTAACAATAGAAAAAAGCGTTCTTTTATTTAGACGATTAAAGATTATCTTAAACCAAAAGTCGAAAGTTCCGACCTAATGCAATTTGCTGAAGAGATATGTAACACTCTTCTTCAATTTCAATATTTTAAATAGTTTCTAGCCAAGATCAGATTTCGTACAAAGATAATTTTTATATGGCGCCAATTACTTAACATAAGTGATTACTACTTGTGCACACACTAGTAGAAAGATTTCAAACAAAAAAAAAAGTACACCAAAAACTGATTACATTTTTGAAACCACCATATCTTGTACAGTTATAATCTAAATTTTGAAAATATTCTGCCAAAAAAAAGCAGTTAAAAGGGTATGTCCTGGATTTTTGGGGTTCAAGATAGGTAACCTTCAGTGACAGTGCAAACTTAAACTTTTGTAAAACTGATAGTGGATTTATATTATAATGTTACTCATATATGAGTAATATTATTATATGAATCGATTCATCATCATCAGTAACATTGTAATATGAATCGATATTATGCATAATATTGTCTGTTTTTGTTGAATTTATAAATCCACTTAAAAGTCCTAAAGTTATTAATCCACTTGGTGGATTTATAACTTTATGAGTAACATTATTATATGAATCCACTATCAGTTTTACAAACTTTCAAGTTTGTACTGTCTCTAAAAGTTACCTATCTTGAACACCAAAAATCCGGACATACCCTTTTAACCGCATTTGTTTTTTTGTTGATTTTTTTATTAGATTTTGGAGTATTTTCAAAATTTGTATAAAATTTATAAGTTGATATCCAAAAATGGTAATACTTTTAATAAGAGTATTACCATTTTTGGATATCAACATCTCTCTTTAAGCATCATTGAAGTTTTTCTTGAATTTATTTTCTTCTGAGATGCTTTGGTAATCTTACAATTTCAATCTCTGACCACATGGTGCAATATGTCCGTATTCCTAATAATCCAACCATTAAAAAAAACATTTATAAGAAGCTCTAAAAAATTTGATGCTGGTTTTTTTGTCCAAGAAATTTCTAAAATTAACCGATACTTCTCATAAAAGAAGACAATGACAAAAATAAGTATATATATTTTTTTCCCTTAAAACATTTGAAAAAGTATTAGACCTATATGCTCTCTAAAAAGAATTTAAAAAAATAAATAAATAAATCAAACTTCAATTTTAACGTAGGATAACTGGGTTAATCTAAACCCAGGATAACTAAGTTATTAAAATATAACCCAGGATAACTGGGTTATTCAATCTAAACCCAGGATAACTGGGTTATTCAATCTAAACCAATTAACGATAAACAATTATTTTCATTCATTTATTGTCGAAGAACCCCCAATACCTTTACCAATATTTAAAGAAAGAACAAAATCAACTTGCGAAATTGACGAAAGTTTGTTTACAGCTGCTACAGTAAAAAACTACTTATTCTGCCTTGACAAAACTAAATCGATGAGACTTGACGGAGTACATCCTCGTGTTCTAAAAAACTGCGCAAAAGCTTTTGTAATACCTCTTTCACTCATTTTCAAGGTTTGTAATTATAGGCCGGTATCTCTTACCTATGTACCGTCCAAGGTAATGGAGAGAATTATAAAAGAGAGGATTATGGAACACTGTACACTAAACAATCTAATTTCAAAATCTCAGCATGGATTTGTAAATCACAGAGGTTGTCTTACAAATTTAATTGAATCCCATGACATTCTCACGGAGGCAGCTTACTGTGGACACATTGTTGATGTAATATTTACAGACTTTGCCAAAGCTTTTGACACAGTATCACACAAAAGACTCCTTCACAAGATTCTGTTTGTGCTTTTTGTCAATAATTATCCAGATGGCATTAGCAATTATACCAAGTTATACGCTGATGATAGCAAGATCATAGGAGTTATAAACAATAATCAATCATGCTCTGATTATGAAACACTGCAAACGGACATTGACAGCGTTGTAAGTTAGTCACATAACTGGCTTATGCACTTCAACATCGAGAAGTGTAAAGTAATGCACATTGGTTGCCGCAAAAATAAATCAACACATTTCTATACCATGGCTGACATCAACAGTAACCAACATAATCTCTAACATGCATTGAGCGCGACTTTGGGGTACTAATATCCGACAACCTCAAAGTGAAAGTACAAGTAGAAGCAGCAGCTGGCCGGCTGGCTGGCCGGAAATCGAATCCTTGGTCGCCTTAAAAAGACATTTCAATGCCGTAGCCTCCAGCTTTGAAAGCAATTGTACCAGTTATACGTTCGACCGCATCTAGAGTTTTGTGTACAAGCCTGGTCTCCACACCTTAAATCGGAAATCGTCCTTCGCGTTCGTGTGCAAAAACGTGCAACAAAAATTATATCGTCGATTAAACATTTTAATTACAAAAAAAGACTACAACTACTAGATCTAAACACGCTGGAAGAACGCAAAATTCGTAGTGACCTTATACTGCAATACAAAATTGCTCATCAGTTACAAGAAGTTAAATTTTACATACCACGAATACAGCCTTTTTTGTTAAATTCACGATATAATCTGAGAATAAACAGCCGATATTTAAAACGACAACTGATCAAAAGAAATTCGGAAAGTCAGCACTTCTTTACAAACCGAGTTACTAACCGATGGAACAAGTTAGCTCAGAATATATTTGATGCACCCACTGTGCACTTTTTTAAAAAACACGTTTAAAATGCTGCTTCGGCTGCAGCAATGTCCATTGTCAGCATAGGAAAGCCTGGTGTGGTTCCCTTTATCAATTCAATCAAGAAGTTGTATTGATTACCGTAATAAATAAATAAAAAATAAATAAAAAATTTCTGGTAGTACTAATCTATTTCTAATAAAAACATACTTTATAAAACATTTATTAGCTTAAAAAATGTAAATACCAAAAATCTATAATTTACTGAATTTAAGTTAAACAGAAATAAAATTGGCAGTTTGTTAAAATATTCTAAAAAATCGTACTATACTTTTTTTAACAACAACCTTAATAATATAAAGAATACTTGGAAAGGAGTTAAGGAAATCATTAACAAACCTTCTACTAATACTAAGTCAATAAATATCTCAGAACCAGTTGACATGTCTCAGAACCAGTGTTGCTAATATATTTAATAACTATTATGCAACTATATTCTATATTCAAGAGAAACGATTAAAAAATACTTTTCCTTTTAAATGTGTTTTTAGCAACTTTCTCTAATACTAAGTACTAATTCTTCTTTCATTGATAACGTGACCGAAGATGAGATGTTGAACCTTACAAAAGGTACTCTTTAAGATAATAAAAGCCTTGGTCCCAATAGCCTTCCAACATTTCACCTAAAGCTGGTATCACATATTATCTTCAAAACTCTATATACTATGAGGAATAACTCTTTTAAAAATGGTATTTTTCCAGAGGCTTTAAAGGTAATTTTTATGTCAATAAACACTAGACTTTGCGTGTGGAGTGTTTATTAACATAAAAGCATTTGATACAATTAAGCACAAAATCCTCTTAGAAAAACTGCAACACTACGGCATTAGAGGTATTCCTTTCCTCTGGCTTACCTCCTATCTTTGTAATAGATCAAAGTTAGTTTTAACTAATGGTATCAACTCAGAACTTTTTAAATCTTTTAACGGTGTTCTACAAGGCTCAGTTTTAAGAATTTTAAATCTGTTCAAACAAAAATGAATAAGCAATTAAATTTTAGCTTAAGGCAAAATATAAATCCAGTCAAATCTATTAAATATCTTGGAATCAAAATAGACTCTTATCTTTTGCATAGCATCTTTAAGACTTATTATTAACATTAAACAGATCAAACGGCATGTTAGCTAAAATCTGTCAATCATGAAACTTTGCTTGATGTATATCATGCTATTTTTCACTCTCATCTCAGATACGCTTGTCAAGTTTGTGGACAATCTAAGTAGCTTGCATCTCCAAAATAAAGTTATAAAGGTAATTTATTTCCAACATACTAATTCAAACTGAAGGATACTCTATTATATTTTTAAATTCCTTAAACTATGTGACTTTATTCAGCTATCAAATTACCTATTTGTTTGAAACCAAAATCATAATAGCCTACCTTATACATTTATACACTTTTTTAGTTATTGGGAAAATTATTACTATAAGTTATCTGTTACATTACATTACAACTTTATTACAACTTTAAGTTATCTGTACCTAAATATCGAACTGTTCATTACAGCTATGAATCCATACAACATAAAAGCATACAAACCTGGAACAATCTTCCCTCCTAACTAATATCTCTTAAATCATTCTCAAAATTTAAAACTGCTTTCTTTAACTATTTTTTAGAAAAATGTTGTTTATAAATCGTATACCTTTCTGCAACTTATTATTTATAACCCTAACTCTGAGCTTTTATTTATATAGTATTTTTTCTTTTTTCTGTTATGTTATAATATTAGTTTTAATGCTTTCTGTTAAATTTTTTATTTTAAACTTTTTTAACTGAAATATTTTCATTAGTATTCTCCTCACCGCTATTATTGCTTTACTTTTTATCATATTATTATTACTTTACTTTTTATCATAATAAATATTCTTCTTCTTACTATTTTTATTATTATTATTATTATTATTATTATTATTATTATTATTATTATTATTGTTATTATTATTGTTGTTATTATTATTATTATTATTATTACTATTATTATTGTTATTATTATTATTATTATTATTATTATTATTATTATTATTATTATTATTATTATTATTGCTATTATTATAGTATAATATATACTTTTTATAATCTTAAACATTTTTTAATTGCTATTATCCAGAGTTGTTAACAAGGCCAAAAGTATCAAGACCAAGGCCAAGGCCACGCGTTACAAGGTCAAGATCAAGACCAAGGTCAAAAGTTACATGGCCAAGGCCACGCGTTGCAAGTTAATGACCAAGACCAAGGCCACGCGTTACAAGGCTAAGGACAAGGCCAAGGCCATGCGTTACAAGGTCAAGGCCAAGATTAAGAGTTTCAAGGCCAAGCCTATGCAAACATTTTCAAGACCAAACGCTTAAACTTTTGATTTACGTTAAGGCCAATTTATTAAAACAACTGTAAGTAGCAAGTGCTGTGACAATAAAACCACTTTTTTAAAAAAATAAACCAAGGTTATAGGCAGAATTCAATGAAATCAATGAAAAAACGTGTATTTTTTTTAAGGCTAAGGCCGAAACAATCAAGGCTAAAATTTTTAAGGCCAAGGTCAATATATTCAATGCCAAGACCAAGGCCAATGCCAACAGTTTTAAAGCCAAGACCAAGGCCTAGGTCTCAATATTTGGCCTTAAGGCAAGGCCAAGGTCAAGGTAAAGGCCAGGGTCTAACAACTCTGCTATTATCACTACTATTAATTTTATTACACCTAATTGTATTATAATAGTTATTATTATCTCCATTTTATTATTATTGGGTACGCGTCGTCTGGGAGACGTCCATCAGACGTCTCATGGATGTCTAGACGCCCGTAAGACGTCTATTGCACGTCCGCCGGACGACGCTTGCCCACTGGGTTAATACTTTAAATATCCTATTAGATATTACTATTTGCAAATATCCTTGATGTAACAACTTTATTCAGAATGCATTTAATTCGATTTGATTTGTTGTTGTTGTTGTTAAAAAAAAAAATCAAGATATAAAAATTGAATAAAAATAATTAATTGTTTTTTGTTTTTTTTTTCAATTTTTATAATTCATGCTATCAACGTTTTTTAAATTTATTTATTCTTGACCGGTTGGCACCTCCCGTTCGCCTCAAATGGAACTGTATACAATTTCTTTTCTATCAAATGCAAACTTGTTTGCATTTTCTTTTCTTTTTTTAACTGTAGAAGCCTGTCTGTCTAGGCAGATAGCTGCAAAGTCGTTGTTTTGTTTTTTTCTATAGCTTTTTTGGACGGAAATAATTTCGTCGTCTTGAATAACAAATAGATTTCAAAGGGATGTTTAACATTTCTTATTTATAATACTATTAATAAGTATCAAGCAAACTTAGTATTCAATCAGTAGGTTTGACCGCTAAAGACTTTAAATTGGATTTATTATCAAAATTTGTAAATTTTTTATTCTTCAAATGTCACTATTTAGAAATCAAATAATTTACCGAATAACGAGTCTTTACTGTAGATTTCGCAATGTAAAGTTATCGAAACATAACTTTGGTTAACAGTTGAGTTTTTTTTTTAAATATAAAAAATAAAAAAATTATTTATTTGTAGCTTAAAAATTTTTATTTAACAAATTGTGATTCTCCCGAAATCAGATTTAGTCACTGATCAACTGGGGTTTTCTATTTTATAAACTAATTTTAAATAAAATACTGTAAAGTATTTTGTCTTGCGTATTATATAACCTAGGCAATTTTTAACTATACCAAGTTGCAAAGTTGCTTAGATGGAAGATAAAGAGCTGACAATCTCAATTATTAATAGCGATAAACATGTTACAAAAGAACGTTTTATAACAGCTTTTTTTGCTGCTCTTATTGCATCATTAGCATCACTTTGTTTTGGATTTGCTATTGGTTACACCTCTCCTACTGAAGTTGCAATAGAAAATGATTCAAGATTAAATATAACAAAAGACGAATTTTCCTGGTTTGCAGTAAGTTTTTTTTTGTTAACATTAGATTTTTATTTATTTGACTAATGTGTATTATGTTTTGTTGTTGTTGTTGTTGTTGTTGTTGTTGATTTATTTATATACAGAAGATGAGAACAAATCAATAAAAAAATAAAAATAAAAACATTACTAGTCAGATGTAGTATGTTCAGGTTGAAAATTTGATTACTTCAGAAAATTTAATTTCATGATATTAAGAACTAAAAACAAACTAATCTATGGAGAGAACGAATTGTTTGGTGAACATCTTGACAAGAAAATCAAATTTTGAGGGATTTAAAGCAAATTTGTCTCCCTCCCTATTAAAGTCGAGGCCTAATATTTTTGTGTAAGTTTTTTTTTTACTTAGACAAGAAAATTTATTCAATAAAATTTGTCCCCCTCCCCTTTAAAGTTAAAGCCTAATATTTTTGTGTAAGTTTTTTTTTTTTTACTTTCTTAGACAAGAAAATTTATTCAATAATATTATGATTCATAAAATCAAAGTTTTTAGTAAATATAGATAATATGATCATATTTGCACTATTAGATGACTAGGTTTGGATGAAGTTATTATTTCTATAATAGGTACATGGACTAATTTTTTTAAATTGATCAAATACTTGAATGTTATATATCATTAGAAAGCCCTCAAATACAGTATTTTAAAGGTGAATAATTTATGAAAATCGAACAATTCTATAAAAAGTTTTGACATTTTCAGTAGCAAATTTTCGATATATAGATTTCTTGATAAAACTGTGGTCAGAAAAAAAAAATTTTCACATAAATTTTTTTAACTTTGCGAATTCTTGTTCAAATATCTATAAATTGGTATCAAAATGTCGGGTGTTGGGTATTGGGTAAGGTTTAAAAATTTTAATGACAATTTTACGGAAATGTTTAAATGCTTTTTTAAACAGAGAGAAATTAGTACAAAAACTATTTTACCATATTATAAGATGCTTCTGAGTATTCACTTTTTCATGTAAATGGACAGATTACCCACTTCAACTTTTGAAACTTCAAAAAAATACAAAAACAACAAGCTTTTTGAAATGAAATTTAATTAACTTTTGTCTTGGCTTTTAGTGAATGATTTAATTTTTAAATTCCATTAATGAACAAAATTAAATCATTTTTAACAATAGACACCATATGAAGGTAAGCCAGACGGCTCTGGCATACCTTCACATGGCCACTTATATCATAAAAATTTGCCACAAAACTTGCTGTACCTATTTGCAACAAACAAAACTTGCGGTACTAATTTGCAAGCCACAAAAATTGCTGTACCTATTTGCAAGCCGCAAAACTTGCAATATTAATTTGCTAGCATTGTTAAAAAACATATTCAGATTAAGAAAATACTAATTCTCTTGATACAGCATCAGCAGCAAGCTGGAGTTTTTTCTTGCAATATTTAACTGCTTCAATTTCAGTTTGATCTTGTTTCCAGTAAGAAATAGTGTAAATTCTGTCTGCTTGTCTTTTGTTTACTTTTTCAACTCTACCATAATAAATAACAGACTTTGAATAGTCAAAATCATACCATTCATGACAGAGTTTTCTGCCAACATTTCTTTCTAACATTACATCACCTAAATCATCAAGTTGCTTGGCAGATAAGTATTTGTATAAAGTTCTCATTTTGCTAATAGTTAATACACACAGTTGACGGTCTAACTTTCTTTTTTATTTTCGTTTATTTTTTGGCGTTTACAGGTCTGCCTGTTAAAAAACTCTTCTCGAATTTCATCATGTTTTAGCCAAATTCTCATTCTATTTTTATATGCAGCGTTAATAGACCACTTAACTACCTTTTGCCTATACAATTCTTCAAAGCTATCCAGATAATTTATAGTCCTATTATTTTTGGATCTTAATTTGTTTGATATATAACCACTTGTAGCATTAGGGCATCATCCTTTGGCATCACTAAACATATCTATTATTTCTTCACTGTCTATATTGTGAAACTTTGGACTAGTTGTCTCCGCTTTGAGTGATGCTGTAATTGAGAGGGAGAAACTGTTTCCCAAAAAAATCAGTCATTCTACAAAATAGTGCAGCCAGATTGGATTTACAATGACTAATAGTTTCTAAAACATCTTTTACTACCTGGATACCAGTTATATGATCAAAAGTTGCATCCTCAGAAGATACATAAAACTTTTTCATCCATGGTCCAGTTTTCCAAATATCCTGAGCATACATATTTGTTTTATAGCTGTTGCATTTCAAAATGCTGCTCACAGAGCTGCTTGTAAATTACCACATATTACTGTGCCATTGGTAAAAAAATGTAAAAAATCAGGGTAATGATTTATAAAAATGTAACATGTAAAATCTTCATCTAGTAAAAATTATAAAATTTGACAATTAAAATATTATTGAGTAGATTCTAATTAGTCTTTTTTCATTAAAGTAATCATATGATAAAAAAAGAACTTACTATGTATAAAGTATTTGTTTTCCATTCCAAAAATTATTATAGTCTAAGTAAAATAATATTGAGTTTTTAAAAAAACTGTAAGCTACATTTTTTACTACATAATATTTTTTCCTGAAATTTGGCATGTGAAAAGAAAGTAGGTGTAGAAAACGGACTATAGAGTTTTAAAATTGAGTTCAGCCTTAATTTGGCAAAATATTGACATGAGAAGATCAATGAAATTTTTGTGAGCAAAAAAATCAATGAAAAAGTTCAGTAACCATACATAAAAGTTATAAAAAAATGAAGCTATACCTTTCTTATTTTTAAAAATAATCTATGTTTATATATGTTTCTAAAAAGAAACACATCAAAAAATGTTTGTCTAATGCTACCTTAAAAAAAGTTGAAAAAATCGTGGCACAGAATGTTAGCAAAAATTTGGCTCCATAAAACAGGATTTCCATGTGCCTGCCTATAAGGATAGATGGTGGTCAAGTTGTTATGAGTCTTTCAGGAGAAACATTCATTACAACTACAACAAAAAAGAGTATAAAAATACTGGTATTAATAAAGTTATTGTATCAGTTTTTGTCAAAAGTGTTACTGAAAATCATGCATACCTTCAGTAGTGTGATTCTATTTTTTAGTTTGTCATAAAAACCCTTTCTAAAACATGAATAATTGTATTCTAAGAGCAACTAAATAAAAAATTATTAAATATTTGAAAATTTTACTAGGTCAAAAAAAAAAGTTACTTTATGAAAATAAGACAAAATACTTATGCAAAAATTCGGATAATTTGTATGATATTTTTTTAAATTAGCTGAAGTTAATAGTGAATATAAAACTAGCTTAACTAAAATTAGCTGAAGTTAATAGTGAATATAAAACTAGCTTAACTAAAATTAGCTGAAGTTAATAGTGAATATAAAACTTAACTATTATTGCTTGAGTAGAAATAAAGCAACTGTAATCAACTTTCTATTTTAGTTATAATTATATTTACCTAAATATGTCCCACATAAGTGCTAAGGGAGCATTAAATAGGAAAGCAAATAACTTAATACCACCGTGTACAAAGGAATCTTGGGAACTGCTTGCTTCAGCAGCATCTTATGGATAATGGATAAAATACTTGGCCAATTTCAAGACAATTCCAGAAGTCCGGCACATTCTTAGCTCCTATCACCATCTAGTTGACACACGCCCCGTACCACCATCAAGAGCTGTTATACAAATAATAGCAAAAGATTTGGAGCAGCTCTGGAATGTGAAGTTTAGCATGCCATCAGAATTCAGCTGGTATCACAAAAAAATTGAATGAAGTTGTGAATGCTTATAAAATATGTTTTAAGAAAAATCGAATATAGATTTTTTTATGCCATTTGATATCCTTAATAAAAATATAAAGTTGAAGAGAGAAGAGCAGATCTTTTACAATCATCAAATGGATGATAGAAAGAGCTGTGTATTAACCAGCCAAACAGTTGTTGAGCATCCTGCTAACAGGTATTTAATACCAATATACCTGGATCTTGATTATGTAGAGCAACTGTATACAGAATCAAGATCTAAAAATGATGGTAACGCTGATGATTTTCGGCCTTTGTTCTAACCACCCAAACAGAAGTTTAAATCAAAAGTGAGTAATAATGCTTTTGGAAATAAAAATAGTTTTCTTTTTTTATTTATACTAATTTTATTTTTGGTTTGGCAATGCCAATTGCCATTATGTGCGCAGAAGCTGGTATCTCTACCCACAAAGGAGCTAGTGTAACTGGCTCATTAAGTTATTTCCATAGTGATATTCCAACTCCAAATCAATCGGCTATTTTTAAATCAGGTCAAAGGTTGTAAGTCACAACTCTACTTAAACTTAAAGACACTTTGTCTATTCAATTATCCTTTATATTACACTTTGATGGAAAAGGTGTTGGACCATATGATTATGGGATTAAAAAAGTAAAATACATGGTAATCACCCTTCAGTGGACCAGTGTCTTGTTAGGCTACTTTCTAATTCCTGAAGAATGACCATTATTGAAAGAAATAGCTTAGTTTATTAGCTGTTCTTGGTCACTTGCATAGTTTAAAATGAGAGAGGACCTAACTGGGAAAACTTAAAAGAAACTACATCAGGCCTTGCCATAAAGCGTCGGGCGATGTGAATTTTACGTCGTCCAAGAGCAATTTTGTGTGTAGCTAGGGCTATTTGCGTCGAGCAAAAAAAATTTTGTTTGAGTATATTTAAAAATATTTTTGAGCGGAATTTTAATGAAGTAATTTACGATTATTTTAACATTTAATAAAGTATTTTAAAAAGTTGATATAAAAGTTTGAATTACAAAAAAATTAAATATGCTCATTATTTACAAGTACAAAAAATTCAGATTAAAAAAAAAGTTTAAATCTTTAAGCTAACATTTTAATAAAATTATTCAGCAATAGCAAAGTTGTCGATAAAATTGAACAAAAATACTTTCTTTTAGTTTTAGATTTTTAACTTAAATAATTATTTTATGGGGGTTTGTTAGGTTTTAAAATTATTCCATTGGTTTAAAAATACTAATTAACTGTTATTTAAAGTATTTAAGAGTATTTAACTGTATTTAAAGTATTTAAGAGTAATTTCGAGGAAACATTTTAAAAATTGGTTAGCGCAAATTAAAAAAAAAAAAAAAAGAATAATATTAAAACGTATTCTACTTGATTCAATAAAAAAGTACAGCTATTAAAAAGTAACTCAAAAAAAATTACTTAAATAATAACAATCGCTTTTTTGTGAAGCTCAACGAAGCGTGCTCAAGAACAGCTGCTGAAAAATAGAACGTCAATAGTTTTTCGAATAATTTTTTAAAATAATTTTTTCGCTGAAACATGTTTTTTATACCTATAAGATTTTTTATTCTAACATTTTATTTTATTTCATTTTACCAAAAATAAAATTCCTTGTAAACATTAAAAATCTATTCAAGACATTCGTTAAAGTCTTTTTAGTAATAGGAGTGATTGTGCTTATTAACCGCTTTATGAAAATATATTAAAATAAATAAATATTATATCAAATCGCTAGTAAAAATATTAGCTATTGCACAGTTTTTAATCGTACAATATTAAAATTTCCAGTTTATTACTCGCTGACTTTTTAAAAAGAAAAAATAATTATTTGAAAAACTTTAAAATACATATTTGAAAAATAAAAAAAAATCAAGTATTAGCATATTTTATAATCTTTTTTAAATGTTTAGTTATAATGTTTTTTATTCGTTTAGTATAGACAAAACGTGTCAAACGTCGAGATAATAAAAAAATGTTTTTACATTTTAAAAAACAAAACATTCCAAAACATTTTAATTAATAACATTTCTACATAAATGATTTAAAGTAGTTTTGCGGTAATTAAGCAAATTGGTACAGTTAATGTCGATAAATATGAAAAGCAAATAAAAAGAATTTAATGACGTCAAAAATCACGTCGTGCTTGTGCGTCGCGCAATTTTTATTCATCACAAGGCCTGCTACATCAAGCTGCATTAAAGCCCAAGAAGCTCTGACAAATCATATTCTTGGTGTTAAAATTTCATTCAAGAATGTGCATAGAATAAATCAGGTAGCTGAGAGAGGACTTCGAGCGATGGACATTCGATGTTGTCAGGCTAAGTCTGATGATGCTCTTGAGAGACTTTTTTTTGACAGAAATGTTTATGCAAATGTTGAATAAAAAATAGCTTAACTTATTAAACTTTGTCGTATTTCTATAGCTTATGTATAAAATAAAAAAAAGGGAATGATTTTGTCTTATTTCCATAAAGTAACTTTTTTTTTTTTGACCTAGTAAAATTTTCAAATATTTAATTATTTTTATTTAGTTGCTCTTAGAATACAATTATTCATGTTTTGCAAAAGTTTTGCATGACAAACTAAAAAATAGAATCACACTAACCTTCAGATTGTTATAGAGAAAATAATACTCAAAAATTTAAAGCTCTCTTCCTATACTGTTAAGTAATAATAAATGCTGCTAAACATAATTGCAGGCAATTGTGTTTAGCAGTTTAGTCAGGACACAAGGAAAGTACTCTTGTTTATATTGTGACAGTGAAAAGTCAAATCTGGGAGAAATAAGAACTTTTAACAAATTTAAGTTGCTATATGGAAACTTTTCTAAATATGGATCTTAAAAATATTTTTTGTAAATATGAAAAAACATCAAAGATCCATATCTACTTGATGTAGCTAGAGAGAGGAATGCACTTATAGTTTCTCCACCAGATCCTTATTTGCTGATGAAAACTGTGACAGTAATTTCAAATATGTTGTGGTGTTGTATGTTAACAGTGTCTGGCTAAGTAACCAATAGATAATTTGGAATTGATAAAATGGAGGTGGGTTTGATAGTAAAAATGCTAATAAAATGCAGAAGCTTCTGCTTCCCAATTTAAAATTATAACTTATTATATGAACTTATTACTTAGTTTAAACTGTATAGTTTATTTTAGTTAATAAGTGGTTTGGGATTAAACTTCATGAAGACTATAAAAATACCATTATAAAGTATGTTAAGAAATTGAAGGCAAATTTAAATTAAAGGAATTTCAAGGAAAAGAATTATTGAATATGAAGTTGAATTGATTTGAAATATTGAATATAAAAACATAAAAGCAATTCTTTTTTATAAACATTTTATTTAATAGACATACTATAAATTTAGTTTATAGTTTTCACCTTGATTTATGAAACCAAATTTTATGTAATGATTAATTTCAACCTAAATCTCTCAACAGGATGGAAAGACCATATTATTAAACACTGCTTTATTGTTTTTTTAAACAAAATTATGACATTATGAGTGTTTGCTGATCAATGTTTTAATCTGTTCATCAGATCATGTTTAAAACTCTGATTCTCAACATCTGAATCTAAATTTAATCATATAGAGCTAATATTATAATATTCAAAATTAGAGTTTAAATGATATTCATATAAATCAATAATAAAAAATCTCAAAATTTGTGAACACTTGACCCATAAGTTTATATAAATTTTTTTATTATAATATATTTGTGTCATGATGTATTATGCCTTGTATATTTTGTTTTGTGTATTATATTATACATAATTTTTTTTAACACCCTATAAATCTATTCATAAATTGTTAATATCGGCATGTGATAATATTATAACATTTTTTTAAAAATGTTATAATATTACAACATTCTCCAAAAATATTAGAATAAAGTTATGAGAGGGGGAGGGGGGAGCTCTTTAAAAAATTGATTTTCTTGTCAGGATGTACACCAAACAATTCTCTTCGTAGATCAGTCTGTTTATTAGTCCTTAACATCATGTAATAAAATATTTTGAAGAAATCAAATATGTAACCTAAACTTACTACATTTGGCTACTGTATATTAAAAACATTAATACTGATCTGACCCTGATACATTAAGTAATAACCTTAGTAATACATTGAGTAATAATATATATTATGTATTACATTTTTAGTATACACTGTATACATTGCATAATACACTAATAGTATACACTGTGCTAACCTTGATACATCAAGTAATAACCTTAAAACCTTAATGCTTACTTTGTAGAGGGAATTAGATTTTATGTAGGGTTTATATGAGTTTTTATTAGGTTAAATGTGACATCAAGAAAACTCACTTTTTTGGTTAGCAACTACTTGGGAACTGGTTTTAATGCAGATCTAAGTGTTGATTCCTTATCTCAAGGATTTTCCCTTTTACAAGGAGGAATATCCTTGAGGTAAAATTGCAATGTAAATGTTATTGGAGCTGTTTTAACTACCAGTTGTGAGCCTCTGTCTTATTGTTATAAATTTCTTTTTTTTTCTTCTGCAAATACTACAATTTTTTAAGAAGAGCTTGTTCAATCTACAAAATCAGCATTTCATTCATGCTCAAAAAGTTTTATTTGTCTACTTTTTTACTTAAACATTAGTGCTTTAGGATTCTCCCTAATTTAATGTTAAACAGTATAATCACTTGTTAGGATATTAAACTACTCAAAACATTATGTACAGCATTTTGAGACCTCATTTGGAATTTGCAATAAAATACTCAAAAAATATAACAGAGCAACTAGTCTGATTCCATCACTTAGATAATTGGAATACCAAGAGAGATTAAGAATTTTGGATATTCAATTGTTAGAAGATCATAAAGTTCGAAAGGTTACTTTGAAGTTTTTAAAATAATAATTGGCTTCTATATTGTAATTTGTACAATAAAAATTTGTATTAGTTACACAAGCTTTTGCTTGTTGTGGAATAATAAATGCTACTACTACTTGTAATACTCTATTCTTTCCTATTTCTGCTTCTTTTATTTAAAATATTTTTATTTTGATATTTTAAAATTTGCTATTTTTTAATGATACTGAGCAACCTTTTTTAATGATACTGAGCAACCCTGTTTTATCTGTGTTTTGGAAAATATTCAACTTAGATCTATGTATTAGTAAAAAGTTTAAAAATTCTCATCGGCATAGTAATACACGAGTTCAAACAAAGTTCTGCGATTATTAATATTGTGCAAGAAAAAGTCCTGGAACGAATTTAGAAAGGTAAATATTTATTTTCTTAGTTTCTCAGCAAAATAGTAACAAAATATTTAAAATGAAAGTTAATTATGCTGTAATAAAATGTACCATTAGTTCCTATAACCTAGAACAATTGAAAAATTAAACATTTCAACATGGAGGACAGATACTATCCAAATGTAGATGTGAGTTACCATTCTGAATGTATTGTTTCACAAGTTTAAAAATAAATAGTTTAAAAAGAGAAAACAGGATAAGTCAGCTTAGAAGAGAAGGAAAGAAGAAAAGAAGTGCATGGAAACCCGGAATTGCTTTTAGAGTATGCTCTGATCATTTTGTTGATAAAATACCAGCTGTTGTGAACCCTAACCCTATTGTAACAATAAACATGGATTTTCATCAACCTGAACCAAAAAAAAGTTAAAAGAACTTTATTAAGGTACCCAATCACTTCTTTACCATGTTCTAATAAAATGAAACCTATAGAACCTTTGTTGACTGAAAAAAGTATTGTCGCAGAGTTTCAAAGTTTTTAATGCAGATGTTTTATCACCTATATCACCATACATATTCATTAAGTTTATTACTAACTAATTAATGTACTTCATGTGAATACAATTCTTCACTTATCACCTCTTATGTAAGTAAATCTATATCTAAATGTAAACTGTTATCACACAGAGAAGAATTTTTAATGACACATAAGTTTGCACTTTAGTTTATTAAATATAAAAAGATGTTGCTGATCATTTTAGTATTTCAAAATCTTTGTGTTCTAATACTTTTACCACTTTTATTAGAATTATTGCTAACATTCTCCGTTAAGTTATTATTGTTTGGCTGCTAAGTGATGTCATAAAAAAAACTTGCCAGTGTCCTTTGTGAAAGCATAGCATCACAAGTGTAGAGTCATTTTTTATTGTTTTAAAATATTTATTGAACGTCCTAAGTCCTTTTAAAACCTAGTACTGATTCAGTATGATTATAAGCACCACAACACTGTGAGAGTATTAATTAGTATAGCACCAAATGGATATATAACTTTTCTATCTAAATGTTATATAACTTATATAGCACCAAATATTATATAATGTTATATAACACCAAATGGATGTATAACTTTTAATCTAATTTTAGCAGAGCATCAGATAAATTTATTACAAGTGACATTAGTTTTTATGATCTTTTGGAACAAGACAATGAGGTGATGGCAGACAAGAGATTTCAAGTAAAAGGAGAACTATTATTTTGTTATTGCAGCTTATCAGTCCCACCAGGTGCAAGAGTAAAGAATCAAATGACTGCTAGTGAATGTAAGAGGACTACTGATGTTGCTAACTTATGAATCCATATAGAAAAAGCCATAAACATAATAAAAACTTTTTAAATCTTAAAAAATGTATTACCCATTTTTATGCTTTATCGTAGGGATGATATTATTTTATCATGTGCAGCTTTATGCAATTTAAAGCCTGCTTTAATAAAAAAAATTCATTCTTATAAAAAATATATATTTTTAATTTAGTAGTACTCTAGCGTGCTAAATGAAATGAAAATTAATTTTAAGTATTTTTTTTTTACCTAAATATTTTTACACCATTATTTGGGTCTTATTGTCTCTTTTTATTAGCAAAAAATACAACTAAATCTTTAAATGCCGACTTATATATTTAACTATAAGAAGGGTTTTATAAATAAATATATATATATATATATATATATATATATATATATATATATATATATATATATATATATATATATATATATATATATATATATATATTTATATATAATTTATAAAACATAGATTTTTATTTAACAATTTTATTCCAATCAGTTAATAGAAAAATCTACAAAGTTTTAATGATTGTTCTACTATTTAAAAAAAGTCAACTTTCATACTCAACCAACCAGCTTCATCAAATGCAATTTTATCATTTATATACCCTTGAGCTGGCCATTAGGGATAGGAATTTTTTTTTTTTCAAGTGATGGCCCTATAACTATTGGTGGAGTAGTTACCTAAAACTCACAAAAACATAAAACTAAACTATATAAACGCAAAAAACCCTCTGTGCAAATCCTTTTTAAAGTATCTTTAAAAGTTTGAAAGTTTGCTTAAATAACTCATTGTTTATTAAACAATATATAATAGTTAAACAATGTTTAACTATTATATATTGTATATATTTAAATATAATCTGTATTTTAGATGTATAAGATATCAGAAAATAATTTAATTGGACAAATTGATCGCTCTTCCAATATTTTAAAGCCAAGAAATCGTATATATGGAAATTTGATTGATAAGTCACTGATGGATTTTTCTAAATTATGTAAGACAAGGCAGATACTAGGAAGATATCATTTCCTTTTAGAATTGGGTAACACTCCAAAAGTGTTACCCAATTCTAAAAAGGTTTTTATTAAAGAAATCTCAATTGAAGTTTGTCTTATTTTTGTTTTATGTTATTAAAGAAATCTCAAGTGATGTTATTAAAGAAATCTCAATTGAAGTTTGTCAATTATGTTATAAAACAACGATACCATGTTTTACTGAAAAATTTGTGCAAAGAAAAGTAAAGTCTGCTAATCAAAATTATAAATTTGTTATCAAATTTTCACAAAGTTCAAATAAAAAGACAATTATTATAAATAGCTGGGATAAATTATTTGACTTATTGCTCAAATGCTAAATTTCAAAATCTGGAAGACAAACTCTTTTATGAACTTCAGAAATCTTTAAATGGGTGCAAAGGTCAGTGCAGTATTGTAACAAAGCCTATTACATCGCATTTGTGAGACCTGCCACCTAAAAGAAAAGAACTTGAAACAATTTAAACAAATTATAGTCAATCGTTTATAGAAAACAATCGTTATAGAAAACAATCGTTATAGAAAACAATCATTATAGAAAACAATCGTTATAGAAAACAATCGTTATAGAAAACAATCGTTATAGAAAAAATCGTTATAGAAAACAATCGTTATAGAAAACAATCATTATAGATAACAAATTATAGTCAATCGTTTGATGTGACAGAAAATTCTAGTAGTGAAAGTTCAGAAGATACAAGTGATGATTACACAATCCTAATGAAATGTGCAAAGATCATTGGTAGATGTACAAGAAGATGTACATTGGTAGATGTACAAGAAGATGTACATCGGTAGATGTACAAGAAGATGTACATCGGTAGATGTACAAGAAGATGTACAAGAAGATGTACATCGGTAGATGTACAAGAAGATGTAGAAGAACTACAAGTGATGATTATACAATCCTAATGAAATGTGCAAAGATCATCGGTAAAATGGTAGCTAATATATCTGAAAATGAAAGGTATTCAGTAAGTTGAACGGCAAAGATTGCAGAAGCTGTACTTGATGTCATTGGATGAGACATCAATTTGCAGATCTTATATAGACTCTTTTGAAGAAATTTGTAACTTACATTTTGATGGTAAGAGCATAGACAAACAATATTGTTATAGCACTTGCATTTCGAGCTAGTCTAAATTTTTGGTAATATCTTTGAAAAAATCAGAGAAAGGCAACTCTGTTTTTTATTTATAACATGTTACATAATATTATTTTGAAATTTAATTTATTAAATAAAATTTCGGTTGTAATATGTGACACTGTTGCAGTAAATACAGGTTCTAAAAATGAAGTAATTAAGCGTTTGACAAAAGTTATTTCAGATTTAGTGTATCGTCCTTGTCAACTTCATGTTCTCGACCTGATTCTTAAGTATTTTATGAACTCAAAGTTTGATTCTTTATCAACATTGCCTAATATTAATTACTGGTTCATTAATATGTTGAGTAGTAACTACCATTATTTGATTGAATATAAAAGCCTAACGGGCCCGTTATTAAAAGTAAAAAGTATGGCAGAAATGATTATACGGAACTGGATTTGTTATGTAAAGGATACAAGTCTTATCGAGACACAATGAATTAACCCGCATTCATTTTTCTAAACTAAGGTTTATTTCAAATGCATGATGGAATTCTATTGCTTGAAATATATGCTTTTTTCTCTGACAAAAAAAGAATCAGTAATAGAGGCATGCAATTTTATTTAGATCACTGGGCTAAGCCATGGTTCTCATGCAGAAGAAATGTTGGCGATATAACGAAGTTAAAATTGGCATTAACTGGTAATTGCCTGAAGTGTTTGGAAAGACACTGTGATATTTGGAACTATTGTCCATTGGACATTGATTATTCAGCTGAAGGTTTTTGAACCTTTTACAGTTAAAATTCTTTAAAAAATACTTTTTATAGCATTTCTCCACCAGTAGTAACAGGGCAAATTGATTTTTAGAAAAAAATGTAAAAAAAATTCCTATCTCTACTGTCCATACCATAAAAAAATAATTGATCATCTTAGCAGTTCTCATTTGAACCTGACATTGAGTATAATCTCTATGCTTTTTGTAATGACAAACTTTTCATTAAATTTTTTTTTAATATAAGAGATATATAAGGATCTTTTGATGTTTTATGGTTAGTAGAAAATGGACATTTTATTTCTAAACAAGCTGGTAAAGCTTTTTTCTAAACAAGCTGGCTTCATAAGCAAGAGGTTCCGAGTTCGATCCCCACCACGTCCCTGGTAGTACCGCGCTCAACTTGTTTCTCTGCGCAGCGGCCTTGTTCGCCAAGGTTCGTGTTTCGAAGTTATAGAGTTGAGAGAGGTACTTGTTTAACCCCCTTTTATTTTCTGGAAGTTACACTAAACTAACTTCTAAAAGAAGTTAGCTTAGTGTAACTTCGAGAAATGTTGCTTTTATAAAAGGTAGATAACTTCCAGAAATAGTGCTTTCATAAAATTTTGTAATAATTATACTAATGAAAAATAAGAATTTTTTAGAAAAAATTGTGATGATTAAAGCCTGGGAACAATATTAAACCTAAAATTTGGGTTCTTGTGTCCCATGAAAGGTTTCAATTAAAAAATTTCATTTTATCTTAAATTAGGTAAAAATTAATTAACAGTTATTATTTATTATTCCCTAATTAATTCCAAAAAAAAATTTTTTGAATTTTTTTTTAATTTTGATTGTAATAAATATAAAAAGCAAGAAAAATTCAAACAAGTTTTTAGAACATCATGTTAGGAGCGTGTTTTTAGAGTTTTAATATGATTGTGTCCAATCTCTCAGACACAAATAAAAAGATTAAAGTTTTTTTGTTGAAGTTTTTAGTGATTTTAACATAAGTTAAAAATAACTAATTCCTATTTTACAAACTAATTTTTCACAATAAATTATATATATATCAGGCCTTGTTTTAAATAAAAAAGTGCTTAATGCATTAGCTTAACACGATTTTGACGTCATAATGTTATCTTTATTTTTTTTTATAGACGTTAAGTGTTTTAACTACTGCAATAAATAAATAACCGCAAACTAGTTCAATTTAACAATTAACTCAAATAACTATAAGCGTTTTAAATGTAAATTTATTATTAAAAGTTTGTAAAGTTTTCAATTGTTATTTTATTATTAATTTTAGTTCAATATTATTTAGTAAAAAAATATATATATTTTTTAATTATTTCTGAAATTTGTTTTTGAATAATTATTGTTTATAAATCGTTATTGAATAAAAAATAATAATGATTTTTTTTATTTTTAAAAATTTCTGGAGTAAACAAAAAATATTACCATTGATAAACACAAACCCATGTTAGTTATTTAAACAGCGATTTTGTTTTGACTAGCTAAGAATAATTTAGGTTTTTAAATATTTTTTAAATTTATCTTGCTTAGCGTTTCAACTTCCGTTATATAAAAATATAAAAAAGTTTTGTCTGCTTTGAGCAAATTTTGATACATAGTTTTGAACGCGTTTGCCAGGAATTTAATTCATAAATTTTTTGTTATTGTAAAAATGTTTTACATTTTAAACAAATCACAAAGAAACAGAGCTATAGAGAAAAATCGTTTATAACAATTAAATCTTTTTTTTTTAAATTTTAGGAAATTAAAAAAAAAAATTAAATTAAATATAAAAGTCTTAATTATGCAAACTTTTTTGTTAATTATTCTAAAAACAAAAAAACAAATACTTCTATGCAAAACTTTAATCGTGCAAACTTAAAAAAATACTCAACAATATTTTATTTTGATGAAGATCACATAACTTACATTTTAATAACATAAGTCTTCTCTTTCTGTGATCATCGCATCGGCAAAGTCCCAAGATTTAAAAGTTTTTAAAGTAAATCTTTTGTCTTTCAAAATACAATCTATATTTGAACTTTAAACAATTTAGAGAGAACAGAAATATACAAGGTTTTTATATACTAGTTTGTCTTGTTTTATAAAGAAAAATAAATATTCATTAGTAAAAAATAGAGACTGTCATTAAACTAAAACGTGCCTTTGTATTCATTTAATGGAATCTGTAATGTGCGCGTGCATAATGAAACCTCTGTTATATAAATATATTCAACGTAATATTAGTGTCATCAGCGGATGTTCTAGTCTACTCGTGATTTCTTTACCTTATAATATAACTTGATTTATGAAAAAAACTTATTGAATCGCACGCAGAAGAAATTTAACAAATTGTCTTCATTCAAAAATTGTGAGTAACAGGTTATTTTTTTTTTCTGTGCCGACCCCCTCCCCCCGCATAACTTAAAGGTAAAAGTATCTATATACCTTACTAAATTTTATTACTTATAAGAATAGCAAACAGTAATAATTAATGAAGTAATTTTTAGAAAAATACAAATAGATTGTTCATTCATTGGTACATTTTTTTTAATATCTCAAAAATATGTCTTGATATTTTTGTTATCATGATAACAAAAATATTAAGACATTTTTTGAGATATTAAAAAAAATGTCAAACCTTAGTTACAAATTTTTTTGCAAATGTTTTTTATTATAAATTCAGTAAAAAATTCTTAAAAAATCTATATTACAAAAAACATTTATATTCTGTATTAATAAATATGGAATATAGATTTTTTTAAAGTTTTTTACTGAAAACTTTAAAAAATTACTACTTTTTATTAAAAACATTGCAAAGAATTTGTAGTTAAGGATTGGCGAATAATTGTTCATGTTGCTAAATGTTTGAATAATAAGTTTAGCGTAAAATTAATTGCTATAAAAAGGTAAGATATATCGCAAAGAAAAGTTACAACAATTATTTTTAACGTAAATTCTTTTTTGTAATAAATATCTTTACATATCGTTATTTAAAAGTTAATGTGGTTTTTTTTAAAATTAGTTACTTCTTTTATGTTACCGCTAATTTAAAAGTTAAAAAATGACAAAAAGTAGCTTAACCAAAACAGCTCTACGCGTACGTAAAAATCGCTTAAGGCGTACGTAAATCGCTTTAGGCGTAACGCTTTAAAACAAGGCCTGTATATATATATATATATATATATATATATATATATATATATATATATATATATATATATATATATATACATACATACACTAACTAAAGCGTGTTTTGATAAGCATTTGCTCACTTTTTCTGCTTACCTTAAGCCGTACCGTTTTTTTCGAAAAAAAAGAAAAAAACGTACTGAAGCCCCTAGCAGCAGGCTATTTCAGTATGACGTCAGATTGCTTACCTTAGTACGCAATACTATTTGTATATATATATATATATAGATAGATAGATAAAGTTGTACAAGAGTTATATGTAACAATAGCTTTATGAAAATACTCTGAATAATTTTTTTGACATTAGAATACCTAGTAATCATTCTCCCATAGTTGAGTAAAATTATGATGAAAAATTCAGAGGCTTGTTCGTTCCTTTGTGGATAATTACTTAAAGGAATTTTTTTTAAATTCTTCTGTATGTTTTACCAGAGCGTGTTTATAAAATGTTAGATTTTTACTTTTACAAACTACTGTTTTAATTTGTATCAAGTCAATTTAAATAACTCTCAAAATCACTCTTTATTGCTAAAATATTTGAAGTTGGTTAATTAAAACGTGTTGTGTTTGAAATGTTGTTAGTTGTGCTTTGAAAATTTAAACATTATTTATTTCACCTTTGAAATGTATTCAATACTAAATCACAGTCAAAGTAAGAGTGGCAGTGTTTCACAGGAAGACATGCAATTGCACGTCATTATATGACAAAGCAAATCACATTTTGCTTCATCAATTTGACTGCGGCTATTTCAAAAAACCTTTCAAAAACGGGCTGAATAAAAATATTTTGAATTGTACCTTAGGTGAAATAAATTACATCAAAACTTCTCAACAAACTTTTTTATATTAGCGAAATGCTTTAAAATAAAGTAACAATTTACTGATAATGATTTTTTAAAAAATATTATTGATAGTTGTATATAATTTTTTTAAATTAATTAGTATGCATTTTTTATAATAAACGTTATTAAAAAATAAAAAGTTATTTTGTTTTTATCAACAATGACTTTCTAAGACAACGAAAGTCTCTAAAAACATTTAAAAAGATAAAAAAAATTCCATTAAAAATAAAAGACAAATTTTTTTGATCTTCAATGAAGTTTGATCTTCAATGCTTTTATATTATTGAAACACTTTTTAATAAAGTAACAAAACACTTCTAATAAATTTGTATATTAAGGATTAATAAACTTTTTTTTTCTGTATAAATATGTATTTTTTATGATAAATATTAATATTTTGAAACAAATTTAACTAAAAAATAAAATACAAATGTTAAAACAAAGAATGAAATGGTTTTTTAATGCATAATTATTCACTAGTTTACATTTACCATAGAAACTAATATTTTTTAAAAAAAAAAACACTACAATTTAAATTAAGTGTGATTATTTTTTAAACAATCATTTAAAGTAAATTGTTCTTTTTATTTTAAAGGTTTCCAATAATATTATATTATATAAACATTAATGGAGATAAAAAATTGTTCCGAACGTAATTAAAAACATGATTTAAATGAACTAAGCATTTTAGTTTGTTGAGTTTTGTTTTAGTTGGGTTTTTGTTTTTATTTTCTCTTTCATTTGAGATTTTTTTTTTTTTAGTTTAAGTAAATTTTTTAAGCGCATTTTTAAAATTTGAAAATGTGTCAAAAGCTGTGGTCAATCGTCGAAACAAAGTATTTTTTGCATGGTCATATAATTGCGTGCAATCGCATGTCTTCCTGTGAAAAACTGGAGTGAAGTTTGTTTAATTTGCTTTGAAAAAGGAAAAAGTTTACATAAAGTACAGGAAGGAAGTCTAGTTTTCTACAATCTTTGTTTTTTGTTTTTTTACATATGCCTTTCTCCTAACTAATTTTTTTTACCTTTTCTTTAGATACCTTGCAACAATCTAAGATATTTAACAAATTTTCAAAAATCCAGCTTTTCCATCAATGCCAACTTTTAATATGTAGTCACATGAAATATTAATTTTTTTAACAACATTTTTCACTAGTCATAGAATATCTTTGCAATAACCCATAACCTTTTCACCCTCATCAAATTTAACAGATCTTAGGTCAAAGTATTCATTTAAAATATCCTCATCTTCAATCAGTTTGTTTCTTGTATTTTATTCAAATGGTTTGCAACCTTTCCAACTTTTATAAATACTTTTTTTTATTTGTTCACTTCACTTGTAGGTATTGGTGAATCAGTAAAAAGTGCTTTGGGAAAAGTTTTTGGTCTTTGTATACTAATTTAAGTTCTGCATGTTGCAACCTTAATTAAATTGCATTGTTTTTCAAACTTTTGTTTAAGTGTTTTGGAACATTGCAATTCGGCGCCTTTATTGTCTAAATAAAAATCTACAATATAAAATTTTTTACTTTAGAATTTTAGAATTATTATAAGTTAGTTTTAATAGGAACTTAACAATATAATAAATATTTTTTTACCTTCATTTAGTTGCTTCATTAGGTTTTCTATTTTCTCTGTAATACAATAAGTGTGGGCTAATCCTGGTCCAATAACATTTAAACATCTTTTACAAACTTTAATTGGTCCAGGAGAGAGTAAAACTTTCATGTTGAGTTTTGATCTTTCTCTTTTTTCTATATTTGATTACATTGGCAAAGCTGCTGGTTTCTAGTAAGAGTAGTTTCTTTGATCTCAGAGAAATCAAATAATTTACATAACTATATTGGTGTTACCTTTTTCCATTTTTACTAAATTAGTTCGACATCTTCCACAAATTTCATTTATCAAATGGGTATCATTTAAATTTTTTTTTTTTAGTTTTTTTTTTATTTAATTCACCTCCTCAAGGCCGAGAAGGCCACTACAGACAAGGAGGCTACTTATTTGTGGTTATAACCCTCTCTCAACTCAATTCGGAAACACGAACCTTGATGAACAAGGCCGCTGCGCGGAGAAACGAGTTGAGTGGGGTACTACCAGGGACGTGGTGGGGATCGAATTCGGAACCACTTGTTTATGAAGCAAGCGCTCTACTACTACACCACTACCACATTAAAGTTAATACTGCGATGCACAAAAATTTTTATCGAGTTTTTCATAACTAAGTGCCAGTTTTAAAATCTATATCCGTTAAACATTAAAGTTTAACGGATATAGATTTTAAGTTTTTTTTTTTTTGTGTTTTGCTATTTATGTTTGTATCAATAAAATAGATAAATAAAAATATATTCACACACACTACACTACTTAAATGTTATACAAAATATTTTACTGATGACACATAAGTATAATCTAGTTAGTTAATTAAATTAAATACCGGTTTTTCGGCATTAGATTTAGTGAAAACCGATATACATGTATTAATGCCGGTATTTATAAATATTCCAAAAAGTATTAATAAAAAGAAGTAACAAAGCAAACGATTCCGAAACTTTATTATTTAAGTTAAACTAATATATGAAATTAATTCATTTTAAAAAAAAAGCATTAAAAAAATTATTTATTATTTAAATAGGGCTGCAAAAAACATGAAGTATTTAAAATTTCTTCATTTAAAGATGATCGAATTTTCGTACATTACATTCCCGATGAAGAGAAAGCCTGTTCAGTTTCTACGCTCGTTGGGGAAATAGTTAAAATATAATCGTTTATTAACTTCAAGTTGGTACCACTCCTACTGTCTTCCTCAAATATAGAAATTTCTTTTTGTATCATTTTAGTCAAATCATTAATATTTTGATTTGTTTTTGGTACTAATTTCATTTTTATCTCATTATTTAAAGCCATATCCTGCTGCTTCTGAAATGTCAAGCTCAAAGGTTCGTCTTTTCACATTATGGTATCTTTGTCGCATTATGTTTCGGATGGTAATGCTGTAGTTTCAGCTTGGAAAGATGAGAGCCGCTGGATAAGATGGACAATAAAATTTACCAAAGCAGTTTACCGATCAAATATAATATCTGAACCAAAATATTTTGGGTTTGATCACCTTTATAAAGAAATTGCATAAGATAAGATAAATTTGTGCGTCTTTCTTATATTCTTTTAAATAAGGAGGCCTTTATATTGTTATTTAATGATCCTTAGCCCAAATTTTGCGGCATAAATGCCAAGGTAGTATTAGCTGATAAAAGATTAGCATCTCTCCAATATAAAGCCTCTACAGCCAATTTCACTGGTAGGAACATAAAAACTGTTAATAATATCAATTCCAATCCAGATTCCGAAAAGTTAATAGCTAAATTTAAGTTAATCAGGGTTTTTTGAATGGAATTTTTAGTTTATAATGCTTTAGCATAAAAAGTAAGCTGTTCCATCTGGTTTTATTCTCTAATAATACTGACAGTTCTTTACTATGTTCAGTGTTTACATAAACATGAATGATTTCATTTTTTGTCGGTGATCGTCTGAGCAGCTTTACAATTTTTTTAACTTTGCTTATCAATAGAGCCAAATTATTTGCAAGTTCATTTGAGTTTGGTGAGCTCTGAAAAATTTTTAATTTGTCTAAGTGGTCATCTGAAATCTCACCAGCACTATCTTCATCATATTTAAAATAATCATCTGTCAAGCCCACAACTGTTGTTTTATACAAGACGTCAACCACATCTAATTGGATTCCATGGGTTAGACAAAGTTGTTGGTTAATGGACATTAATCATCAACTTTCTTCATAACCGATGCGTCATCCATGGTAATACAATATCACAATCAATTTTTAAGTTGTGTTCTTTAAGTAGGTTTTCAATTAACTTAACACTCCTTTCTGCTGGTAAATGTCCATTAACTTGTGCTAAACCCAGATTCCAAAATCTGTTTTGAGAATGAACATTAATGTTCAAATAATGTCTGTTTTTTACAGAAGTCCATTCGTCAAATGTAAGACTAAATCGGTTTCCTTGCTGTTGAAGTTCAGATAATTCTTTTATTATCGAGTTTCGAATTTTAGTAGCATATTTCATAACTATTTGTCGAAACCTTGAGCAATCAGCAAGTTTTTTATTGGATGTTATAAAAGCCCTGAATGGCAAGCCATCAGTGGCCGTCATTTTAGTTAAAACATTTGGCTAAAAATAAGTTGAAATTTTATTTGATATTTTTGCGCTAATAACTCTCTGAACATATCCGTGTCCAAACTCGCACGAAGTCTCATTAAACAATTTCTGTTCGATAAGAAAAATAATTGAAATACCGGTATATACCGGTATTGAGAGCTCGGTATTGGTATTGGAAAAATGGCCTGTATACTGGTTTTCGGTATACCAGTATTGAATGCCCTAATTATTATACTTATTTACTGCTATAAATTATAAATATCAATTGCCGCTATAAATTATAAATATAAAAGGTACTTGTGATTCTTAAATAAAAAAGTAATTTTAAAAGCCTATCCAGTCAATAATGGGCCGATGCAAAGGACGAAAATAGTGCAAAGAACATTTGCATTAAGCAGTTGAAGATAGGGCAAAAGTGATTTGGAGTGATGAGTCAAAATTTCAGGTTGTGAACCGCATAGGAAGAAGAAAAAAAAAAAAAAACCGCATAGGAAGAGTTAAAAGATTTACAACTGAGAAATATTGTGAGCACTATTTACAAGCAAGAGGACAAGATAGTGGATACTCAGTAGGTATATAGGGATATTTTTCTCACAAAGTTCTTGGTTTTTGTGGGCTGTATAATGGGCCATATCAATCAATATACCTACAAAAACACACTTGAAACATGTTTGATTCTATCAACTAGGCAATTGTAGGGCAGAAGCAAGCCATACATCTTCCAGCAAGACAGGGCTCCAGCACACACAGCACATAATATAACAAATCGGTTTACCTCAAAGAAGATCAATTTGTTGCCTTGGTGCTCTAGATCACTAAATATAAATCTAATAGAAAATATTTGGTCAAGGATCGACACTTGATTGGTAAACCATCAAATTCAATAAACTGAGCATTTGAAGCAACTTCTGAATGAGTACTGGTTAAAAGTGCCACATGAGATGTGCATGAAATTGGTCAATCTTTGCTATCGAGCCAAAGGAGGACACTTTAAATATTAAATTTGTTTTGTTTTGTTTTTTAATCTTTTGTGTTCTAAACTTTAACTTGAATAAATTTTTATGCAACTCATTTTATGATTATAAAATTGTTTAATTTTTTTGAATTATTATTTTTTATCTTATCTTATTAATGTTAGTTGTATAGCTAATAGATTGTACTTTTAAAAATAAAAAAATTAATTAAATTCATTTTCCTGATTTTTTTAATTAAAAAACCCCTGAAAAATAAATTTTTGTGCATAGCTGTATTGTCAATAGAATATTTTTTAATTCTCAATAAAACCACTTCCTTATTGTATTTACATAATTTTACATATTTTTTTTTCCTTTTTCAAAGAAAATTAAACAAACTTTAATCCTAATAGATTTCGAAAAGAAAAAAAAAATGCCTAAACGTTTAAAACCAATATTTATACTATTCAAGGCAACATCTGTTTTATTTTTTTAACACTAATATACTTTCATATCTGTTGGAAACAGATGGCTTGATGTTGCATGTTCTATGCTGCATGATTTTAAATTATCACTTGTCCCACATGTAAAGGATATCAAATTGATTGGTAATTTATGAGCTAGGCAAAATACAAAATTAAATGTTTTAGTTTGATTTTATTATCTAGTTTATCAAACTGAAAAACTTAACAGCACTACTGTTTCATTACCAATTAGAACTCTGTCACATTATGTATAGGTGTTACACCTCTAAAAAATGTAACAAACATTGGCAATTGCAAATCAAAATTTTCTTGCAGAAACACTAGACAATCTCAAAAAAAAACCATAAAAATTCAATATTTTATATAAACATGATACAAGAAAAATTTCTGAAATTTGCAGAGTTTCAATGCCAAACTTCTTGGTTGCTTGTTCATTTAAGAGATGCTCACTTAGAGAAATTAAAGTATTAAATATTAAAAGTTAAAGCTTAATTCTATGGAAAAATGGAAATATTTAGTTTTATGTGTGTTACATCCCATATGTTTTGATCAATGATCGAAGATCCTGATAAACTGAAACAAGCATACATGATAAGCTGAAACAAGCTCTGTTGCCTTTTTTTGTTAAAAGTTTAAAGATTTACCATCTAAATATTTTCTGAATGTACAAAATAAGACATTATTTAATTTATTTTATTTTTCATTGAAATTAAAATCAAAACATTTTTATTAACATTGTGTTCACAATTGGTTTTTGTATGGTTTAGACAAACTTGATTTAAAGTGATGGAACACAGACATCATGGAATCATCTGTGGTAAATAGATGAGGTTGGTGAAGAGATAAGGTTACAATGCTATTTTGCATAGAGTTAAAAAAAACTTTCATAATATTTTGTTTGATTTATGAGTTTATGAGTTTACAACGGAAAAACCACACATGTCCAAAGTGAGTGTCTTGTTTTTAAAAGAACACTGTGAGTAAATAATACTTGTATTTAGCTCAAAAACTGCGTTTTTATATTGTATAAGGACTAAAATGCCAGAAAAATATACATTTAATTAAATAAATTATTAATAAACAGATATCTAATGTCACTAAACACTAAATTTCATTTTTCTCAAAATGAGAAAAATGTGACATGTGTTTTTACCCGTGTGGTCTATATATATATATATATATATATATATATATATATATATATATATATATATATATATATATATATATATATATATATCTTAAAAGGTTGTAAATTATATGAATCAGGAAAGCAAGATGAAGGAAGCGAATTCCAAAGAACTAATGTTCGAGGAAAAAAATAGACGAAAAGGAGTTTTTGGAGCACTTAGAAACAGTAACAGAAAAAGCATGGGACTTAATTGAATGACAAGTAACACGAGAATGAATTTAAGTAGATGGCACAAGAGACGCTAGCTCTTTAGAGAAGTGCCCATTATAGTATTTGTAGAAAAGAGAAAAAGAAGCAACATTATGACGATGTGACAGAGGTTGAAGGTTGGCTGCCAGAGCAGATCCAACTATGTTTACAATGCGTTTTTGCACCTTGTCTAAAAGAGAAAGGGCATCATTAGAAAATCCACCCCAGATATGGCAACAGTATTCCATACAAGGCTGGATTTGAGATTTATAGAGATAGAGAGTAGAATCCAGAGTGTCGAGCTCGATAAAGAGAAGCAACTTTAGTAGATACTCATTTTGCAACGGATTTGATATAAGGTTTCCAAGAAAGATCAGAAGTAAGAGTTAATCCTAGAAGATGAAGGGTAGGAGACTCATCGAGTACATTACCGTTCATAAATATAGGAAGGTCTAAATTATTGCGATAACGATTGGCTGAAAAAAATTGAGTTTTATCTGAATTAAAGTTCACCAGCTACTGTGAGCCTCATGCTGTAGCAGAAGTGAGATCCTTTTCAAGCTCAGATGCCCCCTGCAAGCAATCAGAGGGAGTTGGCTTCTTATCGTGACAAGAATAAATGGTAGTATCATCAGCGAACAATGTCACCTTAGATGTGAGAAAATCTGGAAGATCGTTAATGTAAATTAAAAAGAGTATAGGGCCAAGGATTGAACCTTGAGGAACCCCTGAGGTTACAGAATAAGAAGAAGAGTGCTGCCCATCAAGGACAACTTTTATACTACGATTGGAAAGGAAGGATTCAATAATCTTAAAGATGTTTCCAGATACACCATAAGAAAAAAGCTTATGGAGAAGACCAGCATGCCAAACTTTATCAAACGCTTTAGAAATGTCAAGAGCGATGGCCTTAACCTCTACACCTTTATCTAATGCGCGATAAAACCTATTGGTTATTACTGTTAGCAAATCAGCCGTAGAACGAGAAGTTCGAAATCCATATTGATGATCAGAAAGTAGGTTATGAGATTCGAGATGAGAGATTAAGTGTTTGTTAATTAAAGATTCAAAAACCTTGCTTATGATAGGAAGAAGACTTATGGGACGGTAGTTAGACGAATCAGATCGCTCTCCAGAATTTTTAATAATAGGGATAACAGATGCTGCTTTCCAGCAGGCTGGAAAACAAGACTCTGATAAGCACTTGTTTATTTACTCTAATAAGCACTTGTTTTTTTTAATAGTTTTGAAAGGATAGATGACAGCTCCGGAGAACACTTCTGCAAGACGATAACAGGTATGTTGTCCAGGCCGCAAGCTGTTGAAGAGTCTAAGCAGGAAATCACTTTAGATACAGAAGCTGGAGTGATACAGATGTCGAGCAGTGGATTAACCTGTTTGACGGCTATATCAGGTAAAACGCAACTAGTGGAATCCAGAGATGATATTGATGAAAAGTTCTTGGCAAACAATTCAGCTTTGTCTTTAGGTGAGGTGACAAAGTCTGAACCATACAAAAGAGGTGGAATTACAGACTTGCCCTTATTATTGATACTATTAAAGATTCTCCAGAGGTCACGAGAGCCTAATTTTTGTGATGAAATACGAGATTTCATGATCTGAGAATAGCGGGCTTTGGCGTTAGACAAAACCTTTTTACAATGGTTCCTAGCAGTAATAATCAGACGTCTGTTTTCTGGAGAATTGTTTTGCTGATAGATATGGAAGTAATGGTTTCGATTGGCAATTGCAGCAGCACAATGTGAGGAAAACCATGGAGAAGAGCGTTGCTTGACCTGGAATCGTCGAGAGGGAATAAAGGATTCCATGCCAGCCTTAATCTACAAAGTTATGTAAGAAGTACAAGTCAACAGGAAGACGAAAGATTTCTACCCAAGGGCCATCACGAAGAAAATCACGGAAAGAGTCCCAGTCAGCTTTAAAGTAGTTGTAAGATGTACGATGATAGTGGATTCTGACGATAGAGAAGAATGAGATAATAGTTTTAGAGAGACCAAACCATGATTGGAAGCACCTAAGGGTGAGTGTGGAGAAACTGAGCACTGACTAGGATCAGAAACAAGACATAAGTTGAGTAGAGAAGGTAAATGATTCAGGTTGTCTGGAAAGCGAGTTGGAAAGTTGACTATTTGAGTTAGGGATTGAGAAAAGCAAAAGTTGTGGGCTTTAATGCCTGCGGAGTCACCGAAACTAGAGCCAAGCTATTCAGTGTGATGAGCATTAAAGTCACAGACAACAACAATATTGGCTGATGGATAAAGAATGAGGGCTTGGTCAATATAATCAAAAATAACATCGAGAAGAGTGCAGTCTTGAGATGAAGGAGAGCGATATAGAACAAAGAGAAAAGTGATAGAGTGAAGTGGTGCTAACCGAAAGCACATAAAAGAGTAGTCTGTGGATTCAAACCTAGTTTCCAGACAAATGGGTGAATTCTTATGAATGTAATGCCTAGGCGAAGCATGTGACTATTGGAGTCTTTACGAATTAAAGGAAGATAACCATCAACACTAAGATCACAAGATGAGACAGCTGAACTCAAATTAGTCTCACAAAGAGCAAGTAGGTCTGGTGAACTTTGCAAGAGATAAGACTCAACAGAAGAAAAGTTACTTCGTAGACCACAAGTATTCATTTTGCCTTCTACAAGACAGCAGCCGGATGTATCTAACATCTGCCCAAGATGAGTATTTTTATCGAGACACCATCTCTAGCCTTTACTCAACCAAGAGCCCCAAGGCAGGGGGTGTTTTATGTCGGAGTTTGCATATCCTAGCCTTTGCCTAAAAAGGAATATCCTACAAGGCAGCAGGACATGAAGCAGATTGTATTGGGTTACATGTTACCAGTAGCAGGATAAACCTGACCTGACAATGTGCAAATAAATGTGCATATCAGGATGTTGGCCAGCATGTTAGACCGCGTCTTCTGATAACCAACAATTACTGAGCTTGAAAGGACCAGGTATTTCAACACTGCTTATAAAAAGTTTTCTTTTGTATTGAGTATAAATATTATATTCTACCTCTTCAGCTGTTTTAATAGGCCTAACATTGTTTTCCATTGCACAATAGGCGTATATAAGGCGTATATAAGACTTCAATTCCTCAACATTCATACTACATGCTATATTATAATTCATTTTGATTTATATATGCTTTGTATTTGTTTCAATGGTGATTGGCTTTTTTTATGTTGTTTGTTTACATTTTGTTTACTCAAAAATCGAAAGCTATGACTTGATTTATTTCCCTTATAAACTCGATCCAATCTTTTTTTTAAGTACTTCGTAATACAGCTCGAACTGGTGTTTGTCACCTAAAAACCTCATTCTGTCTTTAGTGCTAGCAATCATATCGCAATCTTCTTTATGTATAAATTTAAAATGTTTACATAGAATACTATGTATTATATTATTATTATACATAATAATATTGATGGTATATTTTATTTAAAATAAATTACAAAATTTACAAATACAATTTTTGAATGGAAATTTGATTGTATATTACTATTTTCAATATAACTATTTTCAAAATAAGCTGTTATGAGAAGATCTAAAAACTGTAAGAGCCAACATTGTTACAACTTTTTCTTATTATTGCTAGTAAGAAGTAAGAAAATTTAATATGTTTCTGTTTTTTTATTCTTTTTTTTTTTTTTTTTTTTTTTTTACAGTCAATAATCGCACTGGGAGCATTGTTTGGAAGTATTTTCGCTGGATTCAGTGTAGATAAGTTTGGGCGAAAGACAACTATTTTAATTACATCAGTTTTTTATATTCCTGGCTGGTGCTTGATATGTTATGCTACTAATATTTCTATGCTTTATGCTGGCAGGATACTGGTTGGTGTTGGGGTTGGCATAACTTCTTTAACTGTTCCTGTAAGTTTATTTGCTTTAAAATAGAAAACAATATTATTTTTGACGATAAGTACTTTTGAAATCCCAAAATCTGGGATTTAAGGATTGGTTTGAAAATTCAAGGATATGGTTTGAGAATTCTATAGATATGGTTTTAGAACTGTTTAAGTTTTAAAGTTACTCATAAATTAAAGTGTTTATTTTATAATTTGCGCATTTGTGCGATTTTAAATTTAAAAAAAAAGAAAATTACAGACCATAATTTATTTTCACTAATCAAACTGCATTTTTATATTTATAGACTTAATTTTAAGATTTATCATTCACGGCCTATTCTAGGAAAATATTATGGGCGGCAAAATTTTACCCTTCCGTCCCGGAGTAATTCAGCAGAAAATCTGCGTTTTTTTTGTTGCAAAAAAAAAAAACAATATTTGCTGTAAGAAAACGTAAAAAAAAAAAGATGCTCAAGTTTTAATTTAAGTGGTGCCCAAATATGGTCGACGCTGTCAAAAACAGTCTAGAATAGCCCCTGTCATTATTATGTCATATAATGATATATGGGGGCCTCATATCCTATCTATTTTATTACATCATGTGTGTTCATCTATTTTTTTTTTTTTAGGTAATTTTTATTGTAATATTATTTATGAATCATTGTGATGCAGATTAAAACATCTTATTTTGTACAATGACCAGCAAGAGAAAACAAGCTTTCGTAAGGTACAGATGTTGCATGTGTTGCCAAGTACTTTTGTGCAATTGAAGCCAGCCTGTAGGTAGGGTCATCATCTGAGCTCTTCATCAATGGAGGTAGATGGGAAAAAGCAAGCAGAACCACAGAACATAAAACATATTTTTCTCTACCCACATACCTGCAAAAAATCAAACCCATTTTACTGAAGTATTTTACATTCACTTATACACACAAAAATGTTTTCATATTCATGTTTACACATATATACAGACACATTAATTCTCTCTCACAAGCAATCAGACCAATCGGTGAGAAATATGTGATGTAAAATATATCTGCAGGGCTTCAGTAGCTTTTCCAACATCTGGAATTTGTCCATTTCAGCTAATGTTTACATAGCAATCTTTGTGTTCTGTGTGGTGAGGACATTCCTCATTGGCTGTTTGCTTTTTTCAAACACTTATCCTGTCCAGAGTCAAATTCCATATAGTTTTAATGTCTTGTATTAGCGACTTCTTTTGTCCAAGTTCAATTTCACAGCCATCTTGAACACACTCCAGCACTTGCTTCACTGTGTTCAAGATGGCATAGCATCTTTCTGCATTTGGCCACGGGGTTGTCAAAGGCGCTGTTGTGCAGAGATGCTGTGACAGAATGCTGGAGACCTTGTGTGACGCAGGTGATGCATTCAAAATGCAGATTTTTTTTGCAGTAGCAACCATATTTCTTGCACTATCTTTGCTAAGTGTGCTGACTTTATTTAAAATGGCCCACTGCTGTGCAACATGGATAAAATGTTCTACGCATGTTTCAGCAAAATATCTTCCTTGTGTCTTCATTACTGTCTTTTAAACAAGTAAGAATGAGTTTTGATTTATCCTAATAGAGATGCTATCCTAATAGCTTGTTTGAGCATTGGTCATGTGTATAAAAAAGAAAAAAAATGCAACCTTACAACAATGGGAGAGTAGCTCAAGATTGACAGTTAATTTAGGTGGAATTACATTTACAATGTGCTTTTAGACTTTTTTTTTTGAGAGTAAGAGGGTTGTTATTCGTCAATATAGGAATGCCAACAATATTCAATATTTTTTTGCAGTAAATAAATGAGTTTTGTTGTCCAGAGTTTTAAGTCCAGAATTTAAATCCATAAGCTACTGCAGGCCTTAGGCTGTTACAAAAGGGAGATCGGATTTAAAATCGGCTGCTCAATTCTGGAGCACAAACTGTAAAAGTCTTTTATTAAGAATTAACTTGATCATTGAAAGCCAGAGTGATTTTGTTGTTTAACAGTGGGTTAATCTGTTTAACTTTCAGGATGAGTATGGCCATTATATTCAAGAGTCGAATTAGAGTAAGATTTCTTTGCAAATAACACTGCTTTATTCTGGGGAGAAGTAAAAAGATCAGACCCATGAATTAGAGGTTAAATGTTAAACTTACTTTAATTGATGACATCGTTGAAGACTAACCAAAAGTCTCTACAACCTAAAAATGAGAATAACAGAGCTTAACATCAGACAGGACTTTTTTACATTGGCTTCTTGCAATAATAAAAGGACATTTGTTCTTAAGAGAGATGTTCTTGTAAAAAATATGAAAAATAATGATTAATGTTTAATAAAAAAACTGCTCAAAATGGTGAAAATTGTGGAGTAGAATAAGACTTGACTTAAAAACGTAATAAAATCTTTCAAACTTTTATTCCAGAAGGAATAAAAGCTTCTAGTTCCACAATTGCACTTTATGCATACATATTATAGAGATAAACATATATGTTTGCTGTTTATTTAGATGCTGGCATGCAATATCCTTTCATTGTCATATAAACCTTTTTTATTTATATGTTGTAGTTTTTGCCAAAAGAGAAAATGATCAGATGGATATGTGGTGTGACTCTAGTAAGACAAGAAAAAGAGGCATAATCTTAGACAGATTAGAAAAAACGTTGTATCAAACAATGTTAAAAAAAAAAATAAAGTTATTTAGGTATCTGCATGTAGAGAGTTTCAATATAAAATGGTAGTGGTAGAAGTAAGAAAACTTGAAGAGAGTGCCTTACATATTGTATGAATGAGTTAGTTAAGAAAAAAATGCTTTAGTTAAGAAAAAAAAATGCTATAGATTGTTTATATTAGAGAAACAGCATAAAAGAGGAAGGCTAAAGCCTTCCTCTTTTATGCTGTATATATGCTAAGTAAATTTTATGCTGATAATGATGATGTGCTGATGATAATGATGATGATGATGATGATCATCATCATCATCATCGTGATAATAATGATTATGATGATCATGTTGTTCATAAAAATGTTTATATATGCATAAATATGCAAAAAATAACATGAATTTGAATAAAGTATACTATAGAATGTATGTTAATGCAGCGCCAGTCACAAACCTGGCCCCAGCTATATTTTATCAAACTCGGTCCTGGCCCCTGCTCCGGTCAAGTATCAACCCCGGTCACTTACTAGATAACTATGTTTAAATTGGTTACTTTTAAGTATAACAATAGAACAACACAAAATAAAATTATTCTAAAAACAACATTATGGTAATAAAAGTATAAGTGCATTCAGCTGTTAGATTAAAGCTTGTAAACATCATCTTAAGAATAAACATTGTCTGTAAATAAAGTTAAAGTAAACAACTTCTCAAAAAAACTCTAAGTAATGCATAAAGTTTAGTTTATTTATTATTTAATTATTATCATAATGCAGGATAAAAATATTAAAATACCATCGGTTGGAAAATCAGTAATTATATAAAAAAAGATCGATGCCAATAATGATTCCGATTGTGCAAAAAGTGGCCAATTAAGCCAATGCCGATTAATCAGTACATTGTCCAAGTGTCGCTGTGAAAATAAATACATGATAAATAGCTTTAATGGCATCAAAGAGGACACTCCACAGTAGTTTTAATATATATTGTTTTGTCATTATTTTTAAGATTTGTAACATCTGATGATCGCTGTTTGTGTGAAACTCTGAGTAATGTTTAAATAAACTGAGTGTTATAATTATTTAGTTTTTACTATATATATTGCAATGTTTATTTAAAGGTTTCAAGTTAAATAACTTTAAAAATATTTGATCTTTTTACTTAAAAATTTGTACCTGTTTTCAGGGGTGACAAATCGAATAAAATGATCAGAAATATAATTTTCTGATCATTTATTGTATTTATTAATTTAAATAAATTTTAGCTATTTTTTATTAGTTTTTTATAAATTTAGCCCCACATTTTTTTAGTGGAATCTTGCAATAATTTTTTTACTACCTTCCAGACAAACTGTAACCCTGAAAGTTTCAGCATTTTTATAGTCATAATGAACGTGTGTTAAAGTTGTTTCCAGGACAGACTACCAGAGGTTCCTTGGGACCCAGGTACCAGGGGCCATGTCCAACTTATTTTCTCTAAAAAAAAATTTTTTCTCTGACTTTAACAAAGATAACTTTGAAATATTGTCTTCTAAAGTTTTTTTGGTTTATACTTGTTCTGTTTTATTTAATTATTTACAAAATAAAATACGAAAAATCAACATTGTGTTCGAAGTTGTCCAAATGTTCAAATGGTCGAAGTATATGTCCAGTTATTGTTACAGGTGCATTAATGATATAAATTGTGTTAGTAATTAAAACTTTACACTCATCTGCTCTAGATGGTAAGAAAAGTTTGTTAAAAAAGCCATGTGGATGCATAACATCTTTAACAGGTGAAAAAATTTTAACAATCTGCCATAATCAAGAAAAGATTTCAATATGGTAAATTTCATTTATCATAACAATCTGATCAAACGTATCATTTACACAGAATAAACTCAAGGTGCGAATTAAGTGATAATGAATTAAAAACTCCGTAAAAGTTTCTGGCCTTCAAATTTTGTTTTTCTTGAAAAGCATTTTTGGGCGTTTTTTTTCAGACCATTCGTAACAGTTTTGCAAATTGTTGATTTTAGAGATTCATGAAATGTTTCTGAAATTTTGTAATTTCTCTAGATTCCATTGAATTTTGAGATTTATTTTGATTATCGTTTACTTATGTTTATAAGTTATGTTTATAAATTAAATATGTAAATTATATTAATTTTGTGTTAAGATTTCCGTGGTCAGTTATCGAGTGCGATTGCACTCGATAACTGACCACGGAAATAGTATTTAGTTGCAAAAAACTGGCCAGATTTTTTAGTTGTTTTGAGAACATTGAAGATTATGTATGTTTCCTTGTTTGTCCGCAAAATAATAAGTTCATTTTGTCGTAAATTTTAAAATATTTTGTTTTACGGACTTACATGGAAACATACATAAACTTGAATGTTCTCAAACATCTTAGTGCGGAAAAATAAAAAAAGAATAATTGCGAACACAAAAAACCCGCCAAATCTACAAACAACTAATTCTATTGGTTCAAAAAATACTAACCGAAATTTCTAGAGTATTCAAAAAAAACTAACCGAATGTCCTGACTATTCTGTTGAAATATTTTTAAAAAATGTATTATTTGAATTTTGTTACGTTTTTGTTAAGATTTCTAGCATAAATTATTTTAAGAGTATACTATCAAACGAACTAATATTTTAATTCTTGGAGCCTCATCTGCAAAGCTATAAATACTTTAAAATAACATTTGTTTGCAATAATAAATGTTTTAAATTTATATTTTTTAACTTGTCAACGTTTTGTAAATATATTTGTTAAATAGATTTTATTAGTATATTATTATTAACGTTTTGTAAATATATTTTAGATTTTATTAGTATATATAAGGGTATGTATATTTTATGTATGTAATGTATTTTTATCAATGTAATTTTATCTATGTGTATTTTATTAAAATGTAATCTTTTAAAGCAATTTGTGCGATTGATTTTGTAAACAAAAATACTTTTAATAGTAACTGCGTTTTCAATGAAATTATTAATAATCTTCAAAGTTAATACAAATAATTTTAACCACTAATCCATTTTCCTCAGTGTACCCGATAACTGGTACTTTCTCCCAAGAAAGAAAACTTTTTAAATTACATTGTGAGGAGGAAGCAGTTCCGCTTCCTCCTCACAATGTAATTTAACATTTTTTGTTAATTTCTATCTAGCTAATTGAATTTCTACAGTAACTCAATGACTTGATTATTTCATTTGTTCATCTTGTTAAGAAGAATCGTTTCAAATCTGTTAAACTTTTTAAACTATGCGAAGCATAAAATAGTTATTGAAAAAACTTTTTTATTTATAAATAAATCATCTGGTTGAATCTTGTTGGACTTTTCAGGGCCGGGGGCTGCATTATTTTGGCGGCCTTTTTTATGTGCCACAGCGTAAAAATGACTTAAAAAAATAGGGAATGGTCTTCTTGACTATTTTCCCTAACATTGTGAGTCCCGCGGCTAAAGCCCTACTACCCCCACCCCACTTCCTCAATCCAGCACTGGAAATAAGACATAAGTATATAAATGAAAATTATATATACTCTTTGATAAATCAAAGAACATTTGTTTCTTTATAGTAGTTACTTTATACAAAAAATGTCGCTTTATTTTATAAAAAAAGTTATAAAAGAGCAACGTTTCAAAAATAATTGCTCTTCGCATTTTTTCGCGTTAAAAGCTATTTTTCTTTTTTTAACTGTCTCTCGTCGGTCCAGTTAATCTTATTGTGCTTTTTTGTTTGTTTTTAAAATGTTCTCAAAACAACTAAAAAATCTGGTCGGTTTTTCACAACTAAATAATATTTCCGTGGTCAATTATCGAGTGCAATCGCACCCGCTTCCCGACCAAGCCTGCATACATATATATATATATATATATATATATATATATATATATATATATATATATATATATATATATATATTATAAGATAGTTTGTAACTATAAGTAACAATGTTTTTCTTTTTTTTATTATAGATTATTTAACAACTATTTATATTGTTATTTATTTATGTAATTTATTATGAATGAAAAAGGTATGACATTAAAAAAAAAGTTATGGTTTAAAATTCTCCAAATATAAAAAAAAACAGTTACTACTTTGCCAAACGCATATATTTTATTTTGATGCTTTTTATGTTTTTATGACTTTAAAGTGCATTTCGATGACATTTTTAAATATAAAACATAATTTAATAATAAACTCAATCAATACAAATTTTTATGAAAAAAAATATTGCAAAATAAGTTTATACATCGGAGTTATCACTATCACTTTCTCTTTCTAAATTTGATATTGTTAATAGGGAAAGGTTGATGCAATTTGCATCAGCAGATTTTTTTCGTTTTTCCGAATAGCGATTTGGAGCAGCAGATGGTCTTCTTATTTTATCTTCATACCATGTATCCAAAGCAGGGTTTGGGTCAAATCTCTTGATGCTGCACCTTTCTTCGTCTACTCGTAAAAGAGATTCGAGACAGTCATGAGATCTGATTTTACTCAGTTAATGCGGGAAAACATAAGTTCTACTTTAGCATTAGTAAATGGACAAAGTAAATGTAACTCAAATACGTCTAACACATTTCTGCATTCAGCAATAATTATACTTGATGTAAATATTTTTTTCTACGTTTTCAAATAATTTTCACCAAATGAGTTTTTTAACATTGGAAAAATATAACTTTTTAAAACAATCCACTCAATAAAAATTTTATCAGTTTCACACCCTCCATTTTTTAGGAGGTCTTTAAAATGTAAAATCTTTTCTGCTATTTCTTTATCACCAAATGTAATCACAGGGTTCATTGGTCAAAAAGAAATGTTCAAAAGAAAAAATGAATTACAGAATGAAGGAGATACTTTAATATCTTTGAAATGTAAACCCATACTAGTTGTTAAACTATTCATTATATCAGTATAAATGTGTTCCACCAATACATTAGTTTTATTAAAATTTTCTAAAGGAATGTTTTGGTAAATAAAATTGCCATCTTTTTTGACTATACTTTCAATTAATTTTTTGTAATTTGTTAAAATAGTTTGCTCTGTTTAAATATTGCCAAACGAACTATTCAAGAGAACTTTAAGTTTTTCCATTGTCAAATTAAATTGCAGCACCATGCAGACAGCTTTTACTGGATCCTGTAAATCTTACTGGAAGCCAACACTCAAATATATTACAAGAAATGAATTTTTCCAAACTTTTAAAAAACCCTTTAATTCGGTTTTTTTTGAAGGCTGAGAAACTGTTTTTCCAGCCAACAAGTGCCGTGTGATTTTGCTTGTTCAGGAAAAAAAGTTTCTGATAAAAGTTTCAATTCTTGTAAATGCTTTTGGCGATTGTTATTATTGTTCATAAAGACTGTAATGTAACTTTAGTAAGAAGTTTTCAGAATTTACAAATGCAGTAAATTTTTCAAAAACATTTTTTAATGTAAGCTTAAGACGATTGTTAAAACAATGTATTACTTGAAGCCATGGAGATTTTTTTTTTTAGTAATGCTTCTAAACCAGAATGAACACCAAGATTTACGCTAGCTCCGTCTACGTTTAAGAGTTTTTACCCTAAGACTTTTTTAGTCATATCATTTATTCCAACTCTTTGTAAACAACAGGCATTACCATTGTCAGGGCTTTCAACCTACAAATTTTTAACACATGGACTGCCCTCAAACATACTACACTCACACTAATTTTTTTATTTATTTTTTTTTTTTAATTATTCACCTCCCCAAGGCCCAAGGGGGCTACTACAGTCAAAGAGGCTACTCTTTTTTTTTTTTTTTTTTTTTTTTTTTTCTGTTTGAGTGTAGCAATATCAAATATGCCATCACTTAAAATTGAATAATGTTTCAACTATATAAAATCATCTCTGAAAAAATCTCTGAAAGAATTTATAAAAATAATTATCTGAAGACGTTGGAATGTTTTAATTGAAGAAATTTCTTAAAAGCAAAGCCATTACTATGTTGCTCTACGGCCCCCTTTATCCGGTGGGGGGAAGGCAGCAAAATTAGGGACCTTTTTAAAATTTTAAAGGGCCCTTTACTAAATTTGAGGATCTTTTTTTTTAGTAATACCTAATAATCGAAGGTTTTTAAAATTTTGGGGCCGTAATGACAGGTTTGTTCTGCCTCCTATGCTACGGCACTGGTTAAAAGAAGAGGGATGTTTTGAAGGAAGAATTTCTTTATATTTCTATGATTAAAAAATTTTAAGATAAATTTTTTTTTTTTCAAAACATTACTGTATTTTATAAATTATAAAATCAACCAATGAAAATAATAATAGAGTTTAAGTTACCATACCGCTAGTATCAATGCTTTCATATATTTGTAAACACTTTAGAAGTTCGTAGTGTGATGAAGCTGGTGGTTTGATGTAGTTTTGATCATCAAAGTTACATACATAATTATCAACTATATCAAAGTTTGATGTAGTCGATATTAGGGATGGCAAAAATACCGGAAATTTTCAATCTCGGGATTGAGAAATTTTCCCTGGGAAATCCCGGGATTGAATAGAAAAAACGCAAACGCAATTGAATACTTTGTAAGCACTCATCAAAAACTTAAAGATGATTAATTTAATGATAAAATAACTAAAATATTTAATACATTAATGAACCTCTAAAATTAAGTTGAATCCTGTTTTAACTTAATTTTGTATTAAAACTTATTAATTTTAAAAATTTTTTTAAATTTTAAAACTTTTAAAAATTAATAAACCTAAGTATTATAAATTATAAAACATTACCTTAAAATGGTAACACAGTATAAATAAAAATAAAAAAATAAAATAAATATGCATGACATTAAATAAAACTTTTGTAAATCACGCATTTTCATAAATCACACATTTGAAAGTTAAAATGAATGGATATAAAATTGTAATTAAAATTGCGCATACTTTTGGAAGCAAAAAATTCAAAATTAAATTAATTTATACCTTTTATTAAAAACTGTTGCTCTTTTTACCAGCAAGTGCTTAAATTTTATTTATTTTTATAATATACTAGTTTTAATATTATAAAGGCCGTCCCAAGGGAGTGTAGGGGGTGTCTAGCCCTCCCTACAAATTTTATTAATGGGCAAAATGGACATTGTAGTCGGCAAAATTAGATTTATAGTTGGCAGTCAGCAAATGTCGGAAAACAAGGATCTTTTTTTATTATTATTATAGATAAGTTACTGGGCAAACAAAAAATTTTTGGCTTTAGTCGGTAAAAAACAGACAAGTCACCCCTCTTTAAAAATCTCTTCGGGACAAACAGCTACTATACCAAAGACGATATAAAAATTAATAAACTACAATTATAAGCTTAAATTTTAATAACTTTTCCTTTTTTTTAAGGATCCCCAAATCCTGGGAAATTTCGGAGACTAATCCCGGGATTTCGGGATAAACAATTTGTACGAAATCCCGGGATTTCAGGATCAGGGATTGCCATCCCTAGTCGATATTTAATGTACTTTATTTAAGTTATTTGTATTTCCTTAAATTTTTGTCATATAATATTAAGTATTTGAATCCTGTATTTGGTTTTTCTTTTTCCTGTATTTGTATTTATGTAAATATTATATTTTTGCTATGTAAATACAAATACATAATATAGTGGTTAATCTAGCTAGATTAACGGCTGTTTCATCCATAAAAACTGAGTTCATTAAGAAAATAAAAATTTAAAGACCAGAATTTTTTACAGATTTTTCAATTCGCGATCACCCTTGAAACTCACCAAAATTTTGATGTATCAATGATTAGCTTGCTGATGAGTTTGAGAACTTTAAACACCATAAAAAGAAAAAATACTTTAATATTTGCAAAACAAAACATTGAAATCAGCAATGAAAAAATTATGGTCATAAATCATTGCAGAAAATTGTTATTATTTTTTGATAATGAAACATGGAAAAAAAAAGTGGACAACAATTGTTTTGACGCCACAATGAGATGTTTTGACGGAGCCAAAGTGTGTGAACAGGTGGGTTTATATATTCTAGGCTCTTTATCCAAAACCATTACTAAAAATGATATAGGTCTTTACCGAGAAGATGGATTGATGCATTAACTACTGCACAGTTAGACAAAGTTAGAAAAAGTATAATTGAGACAATTAAAAATATCGGATTCCTAATAGAGATTCAAACCAGTCTAAACAGTGTTAACTTTCTTGACGCAACTTTTAATCTTCAAAAAAACTCCTACCAATCTTTTAAAAAACAAAATGACCAACTACTCAAATTCACACTAAATCAAACCATCCACCTCAGAAAAAGGCATATAATTTGGTTTAACCCACCCTACAATAAAAGCGTCTCCAATGTTGGGCAAAACTTTTTGCAATTAATAGATAAGCATTTTCAACTTCAAACCCATTCCATAAACTATTCAATCGAAACATCACAAAAGTTAGCTACAGCTGCTCAAACAACATTTCAAAAATCATAAAAAGTCCCAACAAAAAAATAAATTCAAAATATGCAACTGAATTTCCCTTGTAATTGCAAACAAAAAGATATCTGCCCGCTGAATAAATATTGTAGAGCGACAAACATATTTACAAATGTATAACGCAAACACACCTAACAAAGCATACATTGGTTTATCAGAGGGCATGTGGAAAAAGAGGTATGCAAACCACAAGCAATCATTTAAAAATAAAAAACTTTCAAATAGAACCACTATCTCAAAATATATATGGGAAACTAGGGAAAAACTGAAAGATATACCAAAATTAACTTGGTCCATCCTAAAAAGAGCCCCTGCTTACAACAACACAACAAAAAAATGTTTAATTTGTTTATATGAAAAACTAATAATTTTACTTTATAAAAATGCTGAAGAGTTACTTATTAAAAAAGCAGAGTTACTTTCCAAATGTTGTCACAAATATAAATTTCTATTAAGCAACCACAAACCTGAAGATTAGATACACGCAGTTGTAACAATGATTTTTTCTGTATAGGTTTTTTCTGTATAATTTTACGTAACTAGTTCTAATTGTATATAATTTTGTAATGAAAAAAATATATTTGTATTTCACTGATGATTGCAATTCCATGAAACTTAAAGTTGTGAAAAACACCTAGTTTTATTTGCTACTATATATATATATATATATATATATATATATATATATATATATATATATATATATATATATATATATATATATATATATATATATATATATATATATATATATATATATATATATATATATATATATGTATATATATATATATATATATATATATATATATTTTGTGCGTGTGTGTTTGTGTGTGTGTGTGTTTGTTTGAAGAGATAAAGTAAAAAATAACTACATAATGTTTACTACTAAAAGTTTCATGTGTTAGCAATCATCAGGTAAAAAATACATTGTTGTTTAGTTTAAAATATATTTTTTTCTTGTTATACTGAAAAAATGTGCTGAATCAATTACAAAGCCCTTTATTGTTTGCAAGGGTGCTTAAATCCTTCGGTTTCCAAATTTTTGGGTTTGGTTGTTAAGCAAAAACTTCTTTTCATGACAACACTTAGATATTATTTCAGATTTTTTGTTTAGCAACTACTTTGCCTCCACGAAAACTTTTTAATTATTTCATACAAAAGTACCCTAGAATTGCTAAACAAAAAATCTGAAAAAATATTTAAATAATAAAATTATAAACAACTATAAAAAAGTGTTTTTAGAAAGAAAAAAATTAACAAAATATCAGTTAAAATTATTAGTTATAGTAATTTTTTAATTCAATATAGCTGTACATTGCAGAAGTATCTTCTGCTCGACTTCGTGGTGGTTTAGGTGCTATAAATCAGTTTGGTATTACGATTGGTATATTTTTATCATACCTTGTTGGATCCTCAATATCGTGGGATTGGACAGCTATCTTTGCGATTGCAGTTGTAGCAGTTATGGTTATCTTAATGATATTCATGCCTGAGACTCCAAGATGGCTCATCACACACAATCAAAGGCAAAAAGCTCTCCAAAACCTAATTTGGTTGCGAGGTTCACTTTATGATGTAGAAAAAGAATGTAATGAAATGGAAACTAATTTAGGTATTACTTTGTTTAATAACGATATTTTCCTTGTTTATTTCATCACAAAACAAGTTGGAATTTTTTCTATTTAGGTAAGCAAGAGAATTCATCATTAAAAGATATTCGTAGAATGGGTTTGTTTCGACTCTTGTTGGTCGGTGGTTTTTTAATGTTTTTTCAGCAGTTTTGTGGTATAAATGCTGTTCTATTTTTTAACGCAAAAATATTTTCAAGTGCTGGTTTTAATGATTCCAAGGTAGTTTCATTATCAGTTGGTGCTACTCTGGTTTTAGCAACAGCAGTATCTTGTTTAATTGTTGATAAGTCAGGACGAAAAGTTTTATTAATGGTTGGTAGTATTGTCATGTTTTTATGTAATTTTTTTCTAGCTATTTATTATGATATTGCAAAAATTCCTTTAAATGTCGGTCAAAAGACCATTTCAATATTTGGTAGAAACATTTCACACTCTGTTCCTCTTAATCAAATTTCATGGTTAGGTGTTCTTTGTGTTATTGTTTACATTGCCATTTTTTCACTTGGCTGGGGACCTTTACCGTGGTTATTAATGTCAGAAATTTTCCCACCTCGTATTCGTGGTTTCGCAAGTGCGGTTGTAACATTTATAAATTGGAGTTTAGTATTTTTAGTGACCAAATCATTTCAATACATGATTAAATCTTTCTATGAACAGGGCACTTTTTTTTTTTACTCTCTTTTTTGTTTGCTAAGCTTTTTCTTTGTCTTTTTCTTTGTCCCGGAAACAAAAGGAAAAACTCTTGAAGAAATACAGCAGTGTTTGAAAAAGTGAAATATGTTTTACATAAAAATATTTTACTGTATTTAAACCTTTATTTAATGGAGGATCAGATTAACTTGTGGTTTTTTTTGTTCAAAAATATTTTAATAATAATGCATCCAGCAAAATTAAAATAAATTTGTTGGAGAAAGAACTTCAACTTTTAATAGAAAATTTTGAAAATTAATTAATGATTATGATAAAAATTACAAAACAATGGAAAAGCGTTTCTATATTTTATTTAGCCTTTCTGTATTTATTTAGAGTTTCTTGTAGCTAGTATATAGTATAAATTTAAGAATTTTTTATTTGTAAATACATTTTTAAATTCCTTTAAAGTTTTTTTCACATATATTTAATTGTATTGTTTAATGTAAACTAATTTTTTTAAATATTGTAAAACAGTGGAAAATAAAAAACCGTGTTTAAGCGTTTCTTGTAGTTAGCTTTTTGTTGCAACAACAATGTAAATATGTTCATGTAATGTTTACAAAAATTTTATTTGTAGAAGCATTTTTAAATTTAGTTTTTCATATTTTAATTGTAAATTAATTTATTTAAATATATTTATTAAAAATTTCTAATACACTTTTTATACTATGTCAGTTCCATTCCTATATATACACTTTTTTCAAATCAAAACAGGTCAGATGCAATTTCAAATAACACCATACATGTTTTTAAATATGGATTTAAGTTAAAAACCGCTATAGCTTTCAGTTTTAGAAAAACTTATATTAATTTTAATACATGCATAAAACGAGTTGGCTCTAAACATATAGTCGTACCTTTTGAGTTTTAATAAAGATTTTGATGAAATTAAAAATCCAATTGTAAAGCTTTTTTTTTGTTCTTAAGAAAACTATACTTGTAAAAAAGATTTTTAAAAAATGGTTAAGATCTAAAATAGCTGCAAGCCAATAAGAAATCCAAGGTGTAGAATGAAGCTTGACTTAAAACCGACAAAAAATAATAAGAGCTTCTATGTCTGCCTAAATCCGTAAGATTATAAGGGAGGCACAATTTTCTACAGATAGATAAAGCATCAGCCTAAAAACTGTAACAAATAAAATCGTGAAAGTAATCCCAATCAGTTTCAAGTTAGTAGTAAAAAATACGACATGAGTCTAAAGAAAAAACATGATAAAACTTTTAGAGAAATCCTAGCATAATCAAAACCCATTAATATGTATATATATATATAGATATATAGATATATATATATATATATATATATATATATATATATATATATATATATATATATATATATATATATATATATATATATATATGTAAATATATCTTATACTGCTGATTTAGGTGAGTATGATGATGTCATATTCACCTAATGTCAAATAGCCTGCTGCCGGGGGCTTCAGTACATACATCAACTGACAAATAGCCTGACTTGCCGTGGAGTGCTGCTACATCGACTGAGGGTTTGGTATGGGTCTGCAACATTTTCATTCATCATTTTTCATTTTCCCTCATCGTTTTCTAAAAACGCTCACTTGAATTAGGCTAGCAAAAAAAGTGAGCACTTGCGCAAATAAATATGCTATAGTAGATATGTATATATATATATATATACATATATATATATCCCCCCCCCCCCCTTATATATATCCATCCCCCCCTCCTTCCCCCCGCAATTTGCTGTACGCTTTTTTGAGTACTCTCTACCTCCCTAAAAGTACCTACGTTTTAACCTACTAACCCAACATTTTATGATATTTTTTTAAATTTAGTGTCTTCATACTTTTATAATTGACCTACTGTCCCCTTATCTCAGAAACGCCATTTGCAGACCTCCTCTTCCTCTCCGAGCGTACGTTTTTTATGGACGATCCCTTACGGTTGATTTAGTAATAAAAATCGTTTTAAATAATTAAAAAAGCGCCATTGACATTTTTTGACTGATTTTACATTTTATTTTAAATTGTACTTTACATTATATTTTACATTGTATTTTGTATCATCTTTTACATTATCTTTTAAATTATATTTTATGTAATATTTTACTTTATACTAAATCAAATTTTATACGTTGTAGCTGGGTATTCAGCGGGCATTGTAGAAGTTTGGCAGCAGGTTACATAGCGGGCTATGTAAGGGGCAGGTAGCCCGCGGGGATTTTAGTAGTTGTGTAGCAGGCAATGTAACTTGCGCTTTAGCGTGTGGTTAACCCGCAGACTTTGTTATAACTATGATCAGGCTATGAGTTAGTTATATAACGGACTATGTATATCGACTTATGTCCAAGAAACAATTAAAAAAAAAATCAAAATGTATATATATATATATATATATATATATATATATATATATATATATATATATATATATATATATATATATATGTATATATATAACTTGAAATATGTTTATAACCAATAACTAAAAAAATTAGTCAACAAAATAAACAATAAACGAAATGTTTTCTTCTTTTAATTATACAAAAATTACTCTAATTATAAATTTTAGTACTAGAGGCCTTTCAAAACTTATGATTTTTTGAGGAAAAGCAAAAACTCTACGCAAGTTAGGATCAGAAAAAAATCACCAATCAAGAAGTAAAGGTTATCTGAAAACACTACAATCAAGAAGTAAAGGTTATCTGAAAACACTACAATCAAGAAGAAAAGGTTATCTGAAAACACTACAATCAAGAAGTAAAGGTTATCTGAAAAATGAGTTACAAAATGATAATCTGAGTAAGAGACTGAGAAATACAAAAAGTTATGACCTTTAGTCATTGCAGGGTCAGTGTTACTACTAGAACCAACCCATTCAGTTCGATGAGTATTTAAGTCACCAATAACCAAAATATTAGCTGAGGAATAAAGGTAAAGGGCTCGGTCATAATGATCAGAAATAACATAAAAAAAATGCATCTTTAGAACAAGAAGAAGCCTCACAGTGCGCATCAAAAGCACTTACAAAGACACTATTATTGAATTAACTAAGACTGTTAAGACTAGGCATAACCTAAAAAACTCTAAGCTGTTAAGACTAGGCCATAACCTAAGACCCCCAAAACTTGAATGTTTCCACATTTAAAAATCTAATTTTTGATTTGATTATATTTAGACTAGGGATGGCAAAAATCTCAATCCCGGAATTTCGGGATTGATAAATTTGTCCCCAAGAAATCCCGGGATTGAATAGAAAAAAACGTTACTAAAAACGAATACTTTTTAAGTACTCATCAAACAATTAAAAATGATTAGTTTAGTGATAATATAACTAAAATATTTAATACATTAATGAACCTAAAATTAAGTTACAAACATGTTTTAACTTAATTTTGTTATATTAAATCTTATTTAAGACTTTTAAAAAGTAATGAACCTAAGTACTTTAAATCATAAAAATACCTTAAAATCGTACCTTAAAATCGTAACACAGTATAAGTAAAAATATTAATTAGAAAAATATATAAATATCCATGACTTCTTTAATTAATTAAACGGACGCTAAAAAAATTTTGTAATTTAATAAACCTGTTTTTTGTTAACTAATTAAACTGACTTAAAAAAAAACTTTTGTTAATCACGCACATATTTGAAATTAAAATTAATGGAAATAAAAATGGAAATAAAAAATAAAATAACTTTAATAGCAGTCATTTTTACAATCAATTTCTTCAAAATTATTTATTTGAAAAATTATTAGGAAGGCAAGTGCCCCTGCTGACTACCCGGTTGCAACGGGGCTGAGGTATACCTTCTATTAAAGTTTTTTTCTATTGAAGTTAGTTTAATAGAAAAAAAACTTTAATAGAAGATATACCTTCTAATAAAAATCTTTTATTAAAAACACATGCTCTTTCCACCAGCAAGCACTAAAATTTTATTTTTTATAATATAGTATATTAAATATACTAGTTTTAATATTATACTACATATATATGTAGACATATATGTAGTATTATACTACATATATATATATATATATATATATATATATATATATATATATATATATATATATATATATATATATATATATATATATATATATATATATATATATATATATGTATATATATATATATGTATATATATATATAAAAAGAGAGAGAGAGAGAGAGAGAGAGAGAGAGAATGAGAAAGAGAGTATAACATTATATTTTATATGTTAAATCGTACATATTTTGTAGACAAGCAATAATGTTTTAAGTTTTTATTTTTAATAAAATACAGAAAAAGAGAGTTTTAAAAGGAAAATATTTCAAAGAGAATAAACAGTTACACAACCAAACAAACTACTATACCAAAGACGATATACAAATTACTTAATTACAATTATAAACTTAAAATATATTAACTTTTACTTTTTTTTGACGATTCCTAAAATCACGGGAAATTTCGGAGACTAATCCCGGGATTTCGGGATAAACAATTTGTAAGTTTATAATTGTAATTAAGTAATTTGTACATCGTCTTTGGTATAGTAGTTTGTTTAGTTGTGTAACTGTTTATTCTCTTTGAAATATTTTCCTTTTAAAACTCTCTTTTTCTGTATTTTATCGCGGGATTTCGGGATCGCGGGATCCCGGGATTGCGGGATCCCGGGATTGCCTTCCCTAATTTAGACTAGTTTTCTTGTGAATTATTCAGCAAATCAAATAAATTTGATAATTATACACGGTTATTGTTATTAAACATTCTTGAAAAATTTCTGTACAATTTTTAATTTATATATATTTTTTAAAATTTAAACAAATAAAATACGTTTTAATGTAGAAAATTAAAAGGTTTTCCTTAATCTAGCGTTGAGGAACATCATCCATGCGTAACTTGTTAATACTCTGATGATTTACAGCTGTTGATAAAATCTCTCCGCCAATCAAATCTCTCCGCCAGAGGATTCGGGAAATCTTATTACAAGCTGGCCTTAAAAGCATTAAACTAAGTTTTAGAGTTGTACCCTTATTATAACAGAAAGAGTTGCTTTTGTGTCATAAACAATGTTTGACATTAAGGTATTTGATTTTCAATTAAAGAGTCAGAAGGATAGGTTGAGAAGATAGGTTTGAGAAGAAGTCAGAAGGGATAGGTTGAGAGGATAGGTTTGAGAAGAAGTCAGAAGGGATAGGTTGAGAGGATAGGTTTGAGAGGAAGTCAGAAGGGATAGGTTTAGAGGTTTTTTTCCCTTAATCTCAAAAATCACATCATCAAAATTATTTTAGACCACCTTTAGATCTTATACTGTTATTTTCATTGTGAAGCTTTTTGCTTGTTTTTGGACTTTTTATCGTATGCATATTTGTTTGTTTTGACAAAAGAAATGACTCCAATTTCGTAATGCTCGAAATTAGATCTAACTTGCACACATTAAGCTGTTAGAAGTTGTACAGTTTTCAATCATATCTAAATCAATCTTGACGAACTGCAATTTCTTATTAACTTTAATCAACTACTCCATAATGCTGCTCCAAATGATGTTAGAATAGATGTTTTAAGTTGATTCCTTTTGGTCAAATGGTCGATAGCCTCTGCTTTTAAATTTGCTTTCTAAGTATGATCATCGTTAAGCTCAACAAGAGTGGTCTAAATTGAAAATAGTTATTATCAAGTATACACAATCAAAAGAGACTCTTGGAGCTTTGGAGGAGGATGTTACTTTTAAGCATCCCATCGTTAAGTTGGTGCAGAAAGAAGTTATGGATTTTTTGAAGAAAGCTAAAGAAATCGACAGCTATTACATTGGATTTCGCAGATGATCATATTAAATTCCACAACTTTGGAGGTAATCAGGTTGATGAATTCTTCACAATTGTTTTAAATAGGTACGAGATGCTTTCCTTTCATTTGCTACCATGATTGATGAAATGCTGGGTAAGAAAATGATAAAACATTGCTAATAATATCGATCCGGGAAAGTTGCGAAATGATAATCATCTTAGAAAAAATAAAAAATAAAATATATAATTATTTTCAATTTCAAAAACTGATTTAACACTACTACATAACAACAGTTTAGTTAAAAAGTTAATAACTAATAATCTAAATTAATAACTTCAATTGTTGTGGAATTTGGGTCTAATACTCTTTATCGGTCTCGTATTGCTTAATAAAGTCTAAACTTTTCTTGATTGCTTCAATTTGAGTTAAGAATGGGGCAATTAATTTTTAATTGATTGGCACTTTGATTTTTATTACGGTTTAATTACATTTTAACTTCATAAATATGGTTTAATTATTTTTAATTCTAATTTAGTTTCCTTTTATTTTCTTTCTTCAACAATCTTCTTTTTTTGATTTCTTCTTTTTGTTTGACTAGTTGTTATTTCTTTTACTCTTTTGTTACTTATTTGAAGGTTTTGTAAACTGTCAACTGTAACCATAAGACATAAATTTTTCTCTAGCTAAACTTTTTTTTTCCTTTATTTTTTGTTTATATGAGATTTTTTCTTTAAATAATATATATTTTTTAAACTCACTCGGATGTAGTGGTTCCTTCAATTTCGTTGCTTCTCGGCACGTGACCGGTGTAATTGTGCATAAAACCATGCCATCAGATTATTTAATCTTTTCAGGGTTTTGTTATATTTGAATACTACTTGGTTAATGGATACGTCATCAAACGAGGAAATCAGTTTTGATTTTTTCAAGTTTATCCCTGCAACAATGATCAGCTATTTGTCAAACATTACAGCTAATATTTAGTATTATTACATGTACACCGAATGAGGCATGTAGAAACTACATGCCCCAGTCCGTTTATAAATTACTGATCTATTGCTATTCAGTAAAAAGAGCTCTAAAGCTATCAATTAGAAACACGTGAGTCTAGGAACAACAACTTCGGGTCCTTTATAATGAATTTGACAAAAAAATGTTCAATAAAAGCAAAAGATTGGCCTTGTTGATTAAGCTCTTCTACTCCTCGGGTTCAAGCATCAGCTCACTGAGAAGAAGTATTAATAGCAAGTGGAAAATAAGGCTCCTAAAGGATGCAAAGTTTTAGTTAGCTGCATGACTTAGGTTGTGCAAAAGTTTTTATATAGATTTGAAAGTAATACGCTTTTACATTACAAAAATTGATTTATATTATTGTTTTACATTATAAAAACTGATGTTAATAAATTAAACGGTTGTTTTTAATTTTTCCAAAATGAACTTTATATTACAAAAAAGTACTTAATGGTGCATAGGATATATATATATATATATATATATATATATATATATATATATATATATATATATATATATATATATATATATATATATATATATATATATATATATATATATATATATATATATATATATATATATATATATATATATATATATATATATATATATATATATATATATATATATATATATATATATATATATATATATATATATATATATATATATATATGTTCTGGCCCATGTTCTGGCCCACTGTCTCGGCTGAATAAATATTAAGTATTTGCGCGTGCGGAAGAAAGTTCCTACTGTCCTTAGTTTTGAGGTTATAAATAGTAAAGGTGCAAATGATGTATCTTCCAAAAGAGTGAGATAATGCAAAGATAAGACCAATATTCTAAAAAGAATCTCTTAGTAAGATTTTTTATGATTTTATTAAATACATAGCTATGGAAGCTGTTGTTGATTTTTTATTTTTGTTTTGGAAGAATATAAATAGTCGATATTTGAATGTATTTGAATCTTATTAAAAACTCTTGAAATTTAAATTATTGATATCCAGTGATTGTATCAAACTTTCCTGTCTATAGTCAATCTATTAAATACGTTGTGAAAAATGTCACGAGGGCTTATTTATTTCACACTGTGAATAAATTAGAGAAGTGAGAAGATTGAACATCGCTGAACATATTAGTGAACAACTATATGATTGGATAGCAACACATGGGGTTGAAAACAAATTTTTTGAGATTTGAACATACTGAACCTACCTTAATACAAGTTTTATTTTTTTAAATTGTAATACTTTTATTATTTATACTCTGTTAAAGGTATTGCTGAATTACTATGGTTGGATAAAAACACATAGGATTAAAAATAAGTTAGTTGAGATTAGAGAAGACTCTTTCTTATCAAAAGTTTTTTTTTTTAATTTCTTGAAATTATAATTTACTGAAAATAAAAAACAATAGGTTGGAAGGGCAGAGACTCGGACCTTCCACCCTATTGTTTTTTATTTTCAGTAAATTATAATTTCCATCGATAATTTTTCCATCGAAAGTTAGCATTAAATATCAAAGTGGCAACTTGTTGGTATTTAAAGCCCAAACAATCCAGATTATTTTGAACTTTCATGAGAAAGTTATTCTTTTAATAAAGAATTACTCTGCCAGAGTAATTCAATATTAAGAGAATGAAAGTTCAAAATAATCAGGATTGTTTGTGCTTTACATACAAACAAGTTGCCATTTTGATATTTAGTGCTAAATTTCGATGGAAAAAATTATCTAACTATAGACTTACAAAAAACATTGAAAAAACTAACTGCAAAGCAACATTCCTTTCTATTACCAAACCCTTGGAACGATATTGTTGTAGAGCCAGTTAATCTTGAGAAGGAAGTTGTAGACTCATTGCCTACAGAATAGCAGAATTTGTACAAAATATGTAATGCAGTAGCATCAAATATTTTCCCTTATGGCTTAAAGGAGACTTGTGCATAGAATAAAAATCCAAAATTGCCCCAAGCATAGATTAAAAAACAAATCAACACAACTTGAAATGTATACATTTCAAGTTGTCCTGATTACATCGCACTAGCCATACAGTATTTGTACATGGTCATGGCATTTTGCATGTTTTGATAATTTGCATGTTTGCATCATTGCAAACCATAAACTGAAAAGAGAAATTAAATCATAACAAATAATAAAATAATTAAAAAATTGACCAATAAAAATGAAAACATAAAGTTAATATATTTTTTAATTTAATTATTAGTCTCAATAGTTCAAACCTAATATTTAATTTTAAAGCGTCTTGATCAATAGTTAATAATTTTTTCTATAATACTACATTAATGTAGCGCTTAATTTGATTATTAAGTTATATTTAAAATTATACTTATTTTTTCTGTCTTTGGTTTTTTTATTTTTAATTTTAGTTTAAGTTTCCATTTGTTTATTGAGCGCATATTTTAAATGCGCTAATTTTCAAAACTTGCAAAAAGCCATGACTTCATAGTCTTCATAAAAAAAATAGTATATGCATGGATATATAGCGCAAGTGACCACATACCTCTCCTGAGAAAACTTGGTATATATATGTTTAAATGCGTGTTTAGATAACATGTCTGACATCACACTAAAATAGCCTGCTGTCAGGGGCTTTAGTGCATACATCAACTATCTTATGGCCTCTAAGGAGTGCTACTACATCAACTTCATTATTCTTTGCTTTTTTTTTCTTTTTCTGTAAATGCTGTATGGTATAAAGATAAAAAGCAAAACTAGTAAGTAATTGTTGATCTATAAATGTTATAATATGTTTGTGTGTATATATATATGTTTATATATATGTTTATATATATATGTTTATATATATATATATATATATACATATATATATATATATATATATATATATATATATATATATATATATATATATATATATATATAGATAGATAGATAGATAAATAGGTTATAGAAGAATATTTGATCTTTGGGCTAGAATGGTATGGTTTTTTTTTCTACCCTAAAAAAGTATAACTTACATTTTAAATCGGCTAAACTTTGGTTAAGATGTTTCGGCGTTACTTATACAACTTTCATAAAAATTAAATTCAAACATTTTTGCTAAGTTTCATTGTAAGTTTTAAAAATAAATATACTCAAGGTCAGATTAAAGTTACTTATTTCATATGTTTGTCAGGGATTATCTTTTTCTGTATATTTCCAGAATTCCAGATTTTTTTTTTTTTAAATATTGTTTTTTCTGGATATCCAAACAGTTTTCTTGAAAGGCAAGTTAGGCAAGTTTTTTTGTAACTTTTTCATCCAACAATTAAAACAGTATCATTATCAGTATCAATTGTTCATCAATTACTCGACACTATATTTAGTTGAATTAGACATTATTTCTATGTACAGCTATTTTTTTCTTATTTGTATGCATATTTATTATTTATTATTTTGACTAATTAACCTAAATATCTAGTGTAAATTATTTTAATAATTTTTTGGTATAAGTTAATTTAATTTATAAACTATATTTAACCCTTTGTTTACCAGAAGTTGTAAGTAACACCTAAAAGAAATCATAATTTTCTTTCCAAAATAGATGAGTAGCATAGGGCAATCAATAAAAAATCTCATCAATAACAACAATTAGGTTTGTATTTGTTTGATTAAGTGACACGAAAATTGCTTTTCTTTTTTTTTCTTTTTCTTTTTTAAACATCTCCACTTCCAACAAGGCTGCAAGTAACCACTATTAAAGTTAGAAGTTACTGAAAGAGAAAAGATGAAGTTTATAGAGCAAGATAAGGATTAACAGACGATTTAAAATATAGCAAATTATATGAATCAGAAAAAAAATCTGAAAGAAGCCAATTACAAAAAACTAAAGCAGGGCTCGAATTAAGCGTATCGCGATTGCTTTTCACACCTTCGCAATTAGTTTTTTTTTTTTAAAAAAAAATATTTTTGCAATTTTATTTGGTTGTTTATTTACTTTTTTTTTTTTGCCAGTTCTTAAAAGTAACATTTTTGCTTTTAAGTACGTCACGCTAAATTTATTTTTCAAATAGAATGGTCATTTGCTCTTTCACGCGGAGATTTTCATTCAATGTAAAGCACTCTTGAATTTAAATTACTTTAAATTTCTGCGTGGAAGCCAATAATATTTTAAAAGGTTGTTAAAGCGAAATGTTGAAATGGAAAAAGATGTTAAAAAGAATTTTTTTTTTTTTTTGTAACAAAACTGGTTTTTATGTTTATTTTTTTAAACATTGCACCAAATTCACTTATTTTAAATAATTTAAGTTATTATTTTATCAACAATTTTATATAATTAATTTTACTACTTTTAAGTATTTTAAAATATATATTATTTTGTTTTTATTACAATTTTTTTCTTTTAGTTAAACAATGCTAATAGAAACCAGTAACTTTTTTGCTTTAACGTTTTTTGCTTTAAAACCTGAAACTTTTAAAGTTTCATTTTCTTTGATTTACTGAATGGATAAAGTACATCACAGTAAACTTACTTATAAACTAAATCACAACAACCTACAACTGTAACTTAGATTTACTTAAATATTACCTTATGAATTATTTTAATTTACTTGATATACTCAAAGACTTGATATACTCAAAAGTTAGTCATACAAATATTTCTATTATATCTTATATGTTGTTAATATAATATAAGTTGTTAATATAACATAATATAAGCTAATGACTATAAATATTTTAACAAAAATTGCAGAATGGAATATGAAAAACACAACACCCTTTTATTTAAATTTTATTTAAAGCGATATCAAGATTAAACATTTTTTATAAATACGCAAGTTGTTTTTAGGAATTTTATTTAAAAAAAAATCTATTTGAACAAAAAAATTTTATTATTTAAAAATTCTCTTATTCAAATTATTTTACAATTGAAATTTGCACTAAAAAAAAAGTTAGAAAATTTTAAAAGAATTTGAAGAAACACGGGAGAATGAGTTGAAAGTTTTTTTTCCTAAATCCTAAATTTCGTGAACATTTTATAGTTAATTATATCTAGAATAGTTAATTATATTTTGTTTCTTGAAAATATTTTTAAAAGTTGAAACATACTATTGCAAACATTAAACCAGTTATTGTAAAAATTAAAATTAAATTATAAAAAAATTAGTAAATAATAACTATAATAAGAAATAATAATTTATAAAAAAATGCGGTATCTAATGTTTTTTTGCTTTGATCTTACTTATTTGGTCTATAGATTATAGACTCATATGGTTATATAGGCATGTTTTAACTTATTTATTAGAACAATTTTATTTATTTCCTTTGTTTTAATTTAAATGGGTTTTATGTTATTAAGGTTATAATCTGCACAAAACAGTGTCATGAAGTTGCTTTACATAAACACAACTTAGCAGTTTGTTTTGTCATTATTTTATAGCTTTTTACAATAAAAATTAAATACTCTTTAAAAATATTGCGTGTTTTATTGTTAAATAGTTTTTATGACTAATTAAAGTGGTTAAAATATTGTAGTATTTGCGTTTTTACTCTTACATTTTTACTTTTACTTTTTTAAGTATCATGTTAAAAACAATTACAAAAAAAAAATCTTAATAGTATTAAATACGTCACTTGCTCTTGCACTTGCTTTTTTAAGTATCATGTTAAAAGCAATAATATTTAAATATGAGAGATAATATGTTAAAAAAGTACAAAAGATACAATTTTATTCAATGCAACTCCCCCCCCCCTCCATCGCAAAGTGGCGCAGGGGGGGGCAAAAATTATGAGGGGGGTCAAAGTTTTTTCTTTTTTTGCAATTAGATTTTTTGCGTTAATTTGAGCCCTGCTAATGTTCGAGAAAAAAAAACTAGACAAATCAGAATTTTTGGAGTACAGTCTCAGTAAAAGAATGAGATTAGTTCAAATGGATGAAATTAATTGAATGACGAGCAACACAAGAATTAATTTTAGTAGATGGCACAAGAAATGCTAGCTCTTTAAAGCAGTTTCTATTATAGTATTTATAGAAAAGAGAAAGAGAAGCAACATTATGACAATTTGATAATGGTTGGAGGTTGGCTGCAAGAGCAAGTTTAACTATGTTTTCAATGCGTTTTAACACCTTGTCTAAGAAAGAAAGGGCATCATTTAAAGATCTGCCCCAGATATAGCAACAGTATTCAATACAAGAACGGATTTGAGATATTCAGAATTCTATTCTTTATTGATATAAAGTATAGAATTCTGAATAAGAAAAGGGCAAGGACGATAAAGAGATACAACCTTAGCAGATGCTATTTTTGAAATAGATTTGATATATGGTTTCCAAGAAAGATCAAAGGTTATATTTAATCCTAAAAGATGAAGGGTAGACGACTCATAGAGTACATCACCATTCATAAATATAGGAAGATCTAGGCTATTGTGATAACGATAAGCTGAAAAAAATTGAGTTTTATCTGAGTTAAAGTTTACCAGCAACTGAGAGCCCCATGCCATAGCAGAAGTGAGATCCTTTTCAAACTCTAATGCCCCCTCCAAGCAATCAGAGAGTGTTGGCTTCTTATCATGACAAAAATAAATGGTAGTGTCATCAGCAAACAATGCCACCTTAGATGTGAGAGTATCTGAAAGATTTTTAATGTAAAATAAATATCGAAGCAAACTTCGATTTTTATTTTACATTAAAAATCTTTAATGTAAAATAAAAAATGGATAGAACCTTGAAGAACCCCAGGATATAAAGGCAAGTCAGATTTCTCCAGAATTTTTGAAAATTGGGATAACTGAATAAACAAAAAAAAAAAAAAAAAAAAGCCAAGTTCACCTTAGCAAAAATCAAAAATAAAATTAACATAAATTTAAGGAAAATAAAAATTTTGAATTTAAGCATTATTTTATTTTGAAGCACAAAGTTTGTTTCTATTATAACAATAGTTTTACAAAAATCATCTTTTATTAATAAGAATGTCTTAAAAAAAAATATTTGGTGATTTTTTGAACTTTATTTCATCTGGTAAACAAATGGTAAAGTAAGTATTGAAATACATTTCTTTTTTATAAAAAAATGCCTGCCAAATCCTAACCTTTAGTTGATGTATGTACACTCCACTGTGCTTATCCCTATTCAAGTCAGTCAATGCATGTACACTCCGTTGTGACTTCAGCTATAACAGTCGATTTATGTACGCATAGATGCATTTATTCTATATAGCTTTGAAAAAAAAAAAAAATATAAACAACAATAATAGTTAAAAAAACATAAAACTACTTCAAAATAAACTTTTTTTGAATGTAACATCTACATCACTATGTCATCTTACTTATTTGAATATTTGATGTATTGAAACTTTTTCTTAGCATGCTAATGATGTTTATATCAAATGCACATTATTTGTATGCACATACAAATAATTTCTTTTAAAACACATCAGATATTCAAAATGTTAAGCAAAATGCATTTTTTCCAGGATGTTTCTTGAAAATATTTTTAGGAATTTTTCTAGATATTTTTTCCAGATATTTTTAAGAAAAAATTTTCTTGATTCTTATAATATGACCTGAATAATCTCTGGTTTGTACTGAATAAAATAATAATCTCTTAAGTTGTCACTACAATTTCACCTATTAGAAATAATTTATTTTAAATATGTAACAAGATTTTCTTAAAGTTTTATTTTTCTTCTAATATTAATTAAATATATTATGTTATTTTGTGCGTGTTATGTTTTTTATTAAGAAGGAAAGACTCGGCCAATCTTTTTTTGCTTAGACTAGTGGAGCTCTTTCCGGGGATCCAAAAAGTGGAGCAAATTTTCTCCACAGTTAACAGTCTGTTCTGTTTTTCGTCTTCGTTGTTGTAGGAATGAACATATTGCTACATCATGCCAATACCTTTTTCCGAATGATCATTGACAACTATAAGGCTATTAGCATGTTTTTTCAAAACTTGAAAATTGAAGATTGAGTATGCCAGTACTGTAGTGGTAGTAAAAAACTAGTCTTAGACCCTTTCTTCTGTTAACCCGCTTTAGCTAAATATAAGTAAGAAAACTCATCTATTAAAGGTGCTGAGTTTTGTGAATCTTTATTGGTATTTATTTGTATCTCTTTTCTGATGTCTTTCTTGGCCTTATTTTAATCTTTTAAGTGTTCAGCTTTAGGCATTTTAAATGAAAGGATTGCAGATGCAGTTTTTTGTCTCTTATCAGTATGCAAATCTTCATCCGGTAGAGCTAGAGGAATCATAGTTGAGTCTAAATACCAATTATGTTTGCTAAGTGAATTAAGTACAGCATCAACTGCTCTGGATTCAAACAAATATCTCTGTAATGATGCATCTGACAGATAGCTTTCATATCTAAATTAGGAGCTTTTACAACATAATTGGATTCTATATATCACTCAGCATAGAAACAGACAACATATTCCGCTATAAGCTAAATCTCATTGAGAAGATTATTTTGGAGAACAAAGTCAAGTTGAGAAGATAAAAGCTGCAGCTTCAGATAGTAAATAGCTTTATTAAAAAAATAAGCATGTTTGATAACTCCAGTTTTCCTGATTTTGAAATCAGAAGCCACTCTCTTCACACCTATCTTCTAAGATTCTTTTCTTACTATATATGCCTTGTAAAAATTCAGAGAACCTAAAGCAGCCTTTTTCAATTATACCCCCACTAACTTCCTTCCAATCACGCTTGCAGGCTTTCACGTAAGAAGCGTGCGGTCGCACACCTTATATGACCATGCATATAATACTTTGTAAGTTTTAATAATAAACGCTTTTTAAAAAGACGCTAAAAATCGAAGCAAACTTAAATTAAAATAAATAATCCATAAACATAAATATAGGAAGATCTAAATTATTGCGATAGGAAATGGCTGAAAAAAATTGAGTCTTATCTGAATTAAAGTTCACCAGCTGCTGTGAGCCCCATGCTGTAGCAGAAGTGAGGTCCTTTTCAAGCTCAAATGCCTCCTCCAAGCAATCAGAGAGTGTTGGCTTCTTATGACAAGAATTTTCGTTGAGATAATTTACATTAAACTTCTTTTATCCTTCTCTTTTTTTATCTCATTCACTATACATTTACATACATATATATGTATGTATGTATGTATGTATATATATATATATATATATATATATATATATATATATATATATATATATATATATATATATATATATATTTATATATATATATATATATATATATATATATATATATATATATATATATATATATATATATATATATATATATATATATATATATATATATATATATATTAGGGTAAAGCTTATAAAATAAAAAATAAAAAAAATTGTATTTTTCAAAGTCTTACCCCCCAAATCTGTTCCATATAACATAGAAACACTGCATAAAAAGTTTGGCTAAGAAATAATTGTTTTTAGGGGTAGCTCAAATGCCTCCAATATTACAAAAATTATATGAGAAACGAGTCTAATCTATATATTTTAAACAACACAATTAACATTTTTAAACACATTAAATATGAGTTCTAAGCTCAGTTTTTACAGTTTAGGGTATCAGCCTGACAATGTCTAGAGCAAACTCAGGAATTATTGTTTTAAATTCATGGTTTCGGCAGCCCAGACAGAGTTTGTTTCCTGCTATCAGGGTACATTCTGCGATGGTCTTCTACGACTTGCAGCAGGAATTGCAGCTGCGTTTCATCGCGTGTTAAAAATCCACTGTATTCTTGAATGAGGGCCACTCCACGTTCAGCGTGGTCATTTACAACTTTTAAAGACTCGACTGTTTCTGCAGCCAACTTTTAGTCATCTCTGTCTTCCCACAAGTCCAGATCAAATGTTAGAAATCCATATGGCATTTCCATCATTTGGAGCAGATTCATTGACTTTGCTGTGACAAAATCTTCTAAGTTCTTGTTCCCGAATGAATCAAGATCAACAGTGATACGCTTCGAATAATCCTGATCTTGGTCTTCTTCATTTTGCATTGCACTCACCATCAGTCTCTTGGTTAATGAACTGACCCGACTGTCGAAGAAAGCCAAGCTAACAAGTTCCTGTGACAAATACTACAAGTGATTGGAAAACTTGTGTGATGTTGACTTCGAGATCGCTGAGTGGATTGATGAATATTCAATCAGTTACTTCAGCAGCAGCAGATCATTATAAGGAGCACCTGATGCTTGAGGTGCAGATAACCAGACTTTCAGGTAGACACGTACTGTGAATACACACACGTCACGTAATCCTCTCACTTCAGCAGGAGTCAATTTAAGTTGAGCCTTAAACATACAGCTCTTGAGACTGTATATGACTTTAGACATCCAGCGTGCATGGTGCATTGCTCCAGGTGACATGAATCGCACACCTCTGGCAGGAGCAGCACCAAGAAAAATAATCACAAGTTCCAAGAATTTTTTATAATCATCCCTCGACTGACTCTGTTCAAGATGCTTGTTGGCATAATCGATAGTGTCTTGCTTTATGTCAGCCACGAGACGTTCGACATCATCAGTTGCAATCCCTGGTTCATAATTAGCCGTGTCTATGAAACCCCAGTATTGCTGGAAACATTTGAATAGTGGAACTTCTGGACAAGATGTTGCTCCCATACACACTTGGAACACTGCAACAATTATCAGTTCCATAATGTGATGCCTACAAGCCAATGATAAGAGCTCTTTCTCAAGTTTCTGTTCTAGGAGGACATAGGCACCAGCAAGCCGACCAGTATTTGAGCTGGTCGTGTCAAAACACATTGCACGGATGCTGTCAGCTATGCCCCAGTTTTCAATGGCTCCAAAGACGGCAGCAGCCTGTGCCTCGCCTGTTCCAGAAGGAAGCTTGGCAACTGTGAGTAGCTGAGAGACTCCTTTTCCTGAAACCAATACGAGCAGGCCATCAACTGTCTCTTTTCCAAGTAGATCAGGAATCAGTTTGCCGTCCCAGTGAACAACAAGAGGAACGTTATCCCAAAACTCGGCTTTTATATTTGCAGATCTCTGGAATCTGTGTTCCAATCTGTGTCGGCGAATTGAGTCTCTGTTAAAAGCAAATTCATTGATATTCTGTCCTAAGCTTTTGGCAGTTTCTGCTATAACAAAAACAGCCTTGCGGTCTGACATTTTTGTTCGATCTATAGCTGCAGCGAGTTCTGGAGTAACAACAGTTTTTCGTCCCCTCTTTCTTTTAGATGTCTGAAAAGTGGTTCCTCCAACAGCTCCCTCATCTGCATTGTCACTAGTTTCAGTCTCTTCAACATCCTCTGCTGTACTGTTTTCAGATTCAGAACAAGATGATTTAAGTTCAGCTGTAGAAACGGCTAGCTGGTTCATTTGCTCCATTCGCTGTTGCCTGGCAAACATTTAACAATCCTTAGCAGCAAGTGTTTCATCTACTCCAGCCATTTACCCCCTTCTTCCCTTTTCGCTGGGCTACTAAGAAATCCTTGTCTTCTCGTAAAACTGGTGTATTGGTCAGGGCATCGGCGTGAGCGACATCAAAGAGATCGTCAAGTCTTAAAACAAAAGCCGACTCTCTCCCAAGTTGAGTTGTTGTTTTTCGCGCTTTGTTCTTCTTAAGAAGACGCCATTCTTCAAATGTCTGTTCAAGCTTCGTTTGGCAGTTCTGACGATCTCTCATCGGGATTCTAGCTTTTTGCCAAAACTTTGTTATTTCCGTGATGGTTACAGCCGATGATTGTCTTATAGTCTCCTTTAATTCAAGATGGTGATACAAGAAAAATCCAAGCGCCATACGTAATGATGGCAGCTTGCTGTCTGTTAATTCAGTAATAGTTTCGCCAAGTAGATACAACTCAGTTTGAGATCTGGTTAATTTTGCCCGAGATGACATTTTCAATAATTCAGAATTGAATATTTATCTGAAATAAATATAAAAAATGCATTGGAAAAATTTGACACAAAGAGTTAAGGTATTTTAATATATCAATCTTTTAATTTACCAATTGATGAGAATCAGGTACTGGAGAGAAGAAAGTCAACACCAAAATTATAGATATCTTCTTTAAATTTGAAAATCAAGAAAATTTATTTAAACAATATTTCAACTTAAATTGCCATTTATATTTTAATAACTAAAACAATGCCTCTATTTAGTAAATAAGCATACAGCTTTAACAGTGTTGCTTAGTCAGCAACTCAGCATTGCAGTAAACAAGTCTGTCTAGCTAGTGATCCTGTCTGTCTGGGATTATGTTTTGATTTATGTAAAAATTACACAGTCAGCAAAATTTTTGAATCTGGGTTATTTCCTTTTGCCATGATTGCATTGGTTGGTCAATGATCAAATATGATAGTATAGACCATAATTGTGGAGTATATGATGATTTAGGACAGTGCAATTTAGCTTTGTAGTTAAAATTAAGTTCTTAATTTAACATGAGAATTATTCTGGTATAAGTAATAATATTATGTAAAAATCAAGTGCAGCTAAACCGCAGCTGTCGAGTATCCGAAACTTTATCATCATTGAGCTACATCTAAATATTGTTTAATTGTTCTCATATTTTGCCTGAATTATTTTATTATTTTATATATATTTCATATATAGGAACAAAATGAGAGGGTAAGAAGATCATATTTCAAAAGTTCAAAAATAAGCTCCACCCTAATATATATATATATATATATATATATATATATATATATATATATATATATATATATATATATATATATATATATATATATACATATACACATACACATTTGATATGTTGAAACCAATTGGTTTTAAACCATTTAAAGAGTATCATTTTAAACCAAAATAATATTTTTTAAACAACTTTAAATTTACAATTGGAACTATATCTTTCATGTAAATACTTAATATGAATGCACCTGTTTAAAAGCATAAAGATTAGGGTGTGTCACTTTTTGAAAATTGAATTTTGCTTTGCATAACTAAAAAAAGGGTGAGATTTATCATTAAAAGTTCAAAACTGGTAATTAAGTGCAAAAAAAAAAAAAAGTTTTAGCTACCAAGGAATCAGTGACAGTGTTCTACAAAAAAGTCCGGGGGCAGGAAGAGAGGTAAGTGGAACTAAAAATTTTAAAATTTTTTTATCTTTTTATTTTTAAAATTGAAAAATGCGTTTCCTATTTCTAAAACAAAATTTTTTTTAATAAAAATATCAAAAAGGACTTTTCCTCTTTCTCCCCCCCCCCCCCCTACAGCTCACTGCTGAAAGTGGAAAAATGAGATAGAGGAAGTTATAATGTGTTATAGAACTAAACATAAAATGCTTTTTATAAATCCATGAAACATTTTTACTGGCACAATAAAATACAATACAATATTGTCATAAAGGTTATTTCTTAAACATTGTCAAGCCAATAGGGTTTTGTTTGGACAGATTATGTGACATGAATTTCTGAGATAACTCTAGTCCTTTAATCTAAATATTTCTTCTATCTTCGGTGAAAACATTTTCACATGCTTGGGTGACTTTTTTTACACATCTTTCGACAGCTTGAGTGTGGCAACACCAGTTTGGAACAATCATTGGTTTAAAAAAGTACTCTTTGATATTTGTTGTTGTCATACAACAAGGTAAAGGTGGTTCAAAAGCTTCATTCCAATCAATAAGATCTTTGAGAAAAATTGCTTTAGTGTTGATATTTGTGTCCTTCTTGGTCTAAAAAATAGGTCTCCCAGTTGTACATTTTCATCACCTTCTCTTATTTCAAGAATTTTATTTACACTGAAACTTCTCTCTTCTTTGTTCTCAGAACAAAGCATAGTTTGAAGAATAGACTCAGAGAAGAAAAATATTAAAATAATAAATTTTTTTTAAACTAATCAAAGAGAAACTAAGTATTATAATAATTAAGCTTATAAACTAAAATATTGAAATTATTAACTAATATAGTGAAATTTTTAGCATTAGTAATGGTTATATATTATTTTTAGAATATCCACTCATACCTTTTATATAAACCAGTTCATTAATTGGTATTTTTTTCTCCCTAGGACAGATACAGGTAATGTGGGCATCAACTTTACAATCAGGAGGACATTGTTGCTCAGGACAAAGTGAAATTATACATTTACAATCAACCAAGTCAAATAATTTGTCAATGATGAAATTAAACTTTTGTTTTGTAACTTTACTTGCTCTATTTTGAGAAATCAGACAAGCTTTGTTCCAAGCATCTTTAAGTCTTGTTATTAAGTTGTGTTTTAAACTAGTTACAGAAGGCTTAAATAAAGCATTGGCCATAAGTGATTTTTCTGAAATTTTAATGTAAATATCTTGGATCAACTCAAAATTACTATAGTTTCTTCTGTTTAGTTCACTGGTTTCTCTAAGAAAAATACAATATCTTAAGACATCTCTCAGAGTTTGCAGTTCAGCTACTGGTAACTCTTTTCCAGGTCCCAAATATTCACCTAGACAAGAACCATTTTTCCTCCTTTTTCCAGCAGCCATTTTATTTTTAATTGTTCTTTATATCTAGTAGTTTTATAAATTTAATTAGAAATGTAATAAATATAAATTTAAGTCTCAAATAAAAAAAATAATAACATCAATATTGATAAGAATTATAATCCTGGTAAGCTATTCTTATATAACCAATAGTATAGAAAAATTGAAAAACAGTAGCATGGTCTTAAATAAAAAGAAACAAAGAGCAATCCTGGCTCCATCTCTCCATCTATATTTCTCAAATCATATCCCAATATAAAAACCTATAAAAGTTAAACAAAAAGTATATTCTTCCCCTGTAGTTCCATTTAATAACTTCACTGACAATATATAAAATCAATAACTTATGTACTAAATGTTTAAAAAGGTATTTAAAAATAAAGTTTCTGTTTAGCTATTTGCAAAGTGACCTAATAAAATATGTTTTGAAGTTATTACACACCAAACTCAGAAAAAAGCATTCCCATAAACTGTTTTTTTTTTTTTTAATATTTTGTAAATTATAATTTCTGAAACAGTTTTAACTACTAAATGTATTATGCTTATCTTGTATTAATTTCTGTAGGTAAGTTTGCTGTAAAGCTCATAAAATAAGTTTGTTGTAAAGCTGGTTTAAGTCTAAAAATGTTCAAATTGATCCTAAAAATATGAAAATATGTAAAAATTACCTTTTTTTTGCAATTTTTAAGACAGTTCCCTGGTAGCTTAAACTCATTTAAATTTAAATTTTTTGACAGTTTTGATTTTGATATGTTAGACCTAACCTTTTTTTAATAATGCCAATGGAAAATCTAATTTTTTAAGTTTTGACCAAAGTATGACATGCCCTAATAAAGATGCTTCTAAAAATTAATTTCTCATATTAAATTTACAGTGTTATTTATTTGCCTTTTTTTTTAAATGTGGCAACAGGTCACAGTGATATATATATATATATATATATATATATATATATATATATATATATATATATATATATATATATATATATATATATATATATATATATATATATATATATATATATATATATATTTATATTTATATATATATATATATATATATATATATATATTTATATTTATATATATATATATATATATATATTATATTTATATTTATATTTATATATATATATATATATATATATATATTTATATATATATATATATATATATATATATATATATATATATATATATATATATATATATTTATATTTATATTTATATATATATATATATATATATATATATATATATATATATATATATATATTTATATATATATATATATATATATATATATATATATATATATATATATATATATATATATATATATATATATATATATATATATATATATATATATATATATAACTTGAAATATGTTTATAACCCATAAGTAAAAAAATTAGTCAACAAAATAAACAATAAACGAAATATTTTATTCTTTTAATTTTACAAAAATTACTTTAATTATAAATTTTAGCACTAGAGGCCAAAAACAGTTGTTTAACAAAAACAGTTGAGGCCAAAAACAGTTGTTTAACAAAAACAGCACTACTGATGATTTTTCAAAAAATCATCAGTAGTGCTGTTTTTGTTATTATAACAACAAAATATAATTTTTTTAAAAAAAAACAGGAAATGATAGTTATTTAATGTTGCTGTTAGCAACTATTGTAATCTATATTGTAATGTCAATTAAAAGTATCATGTTTTTGGTTATGAAAATGCTTCTCATAAGAAATTAGGTTTTTTCATTTTTTAGCTCCACAAACACAAAAAGCTAGAAAAAAGGTTCTATAATGGAGTTGTGTGCACGTTGACAATTGTATACATGGTTATCAAACCTATCTGTTGATTGCCCAGTTCTACAACTAGAAATGTGCCCATTATAGTCGTAGGTTATTTGTTTTTCCGGTGTATGTAGCTTTCTTGTTATATGACAAACATTTTAAATAATATATTACATTATTACTATTACAAGTAATATGGCTTTTTATGTTCCATATAGTACCATTTGATGTCGTAAATGATTTAACTTCTTGAAGGTAGAATTTACATATTTTGCAACGATTATCATTGCATTTAAATAATCCTACTTCTTTAGTGGTTGATTGAATTTTTAAAGAAGTAAGTGTTCTAAGTAGATTGGGTGGTTGTTTATACGCAATTACTGGTTGAACATTAGGAAAAACTTCTTTCACTTTTTCATTTGAAGATAGATTAAGCAAAAGATTTGTTTCAGTAATAAAAGGTTGGCAGTTCAGATTGCTGTAAAAAGTTGTAACTAAAGGAAAAATTTCTTTTGATTAATTTTGGGGAGCTGGTCCTTGGAGTTTCGCATTGTGGAATGCTTTTTCAATAATATTATTAGGATATTTGCATTCTTTTAGCCACGTTTTTAGTTCTGCTAAATGTTGTTTTTCTTTATTGTAATCAGATGTGAAAACAATTATTCTTTTAGCAAGGCCATAAGGGATGTTCTTTTTTATATGATAAGGATGATGGCTGTTGTAGTCTAAGTAGTTGTAAGTATTGGTTTCTTTAATTAATAATAAATTTTTTTTTTTATTATTTTTCTGTTGTTTTTAAGAATGATAGATATGTCTAAGAAATTAATAATATTATAAGTATTTCCATCTATTATAAATTCATTGCCCATGTTTGTAGTAAAACTGATTGAATTATCTATTTTGGTCAAGGAGTTTTTAAACTTAACGATATCTAAATGTTTTGGCCAGAATAAGAAACCATCATCAATATATCTATAATAAAATTCCTGTATGTCATTTACATCTTTACTGGAAAAGTATTTAGGCAAAATCTTAGGAAAAAGTCTTGTTTCTTCTAAATATCCAATTGTTAGGCATGCATAATCTGGAGCGAAATTCGTACCCATGGCTGTTCCAATAATTTGCCGAAACATTTGGTCGTTGAATAAAAAGTTGTTGTTTTTTAAAATAAAGTATGTTGATTCAATGATAAGTTCAGGAGTAAATCTTTTATCTATTAAACTTTTATATTTTTCAATCCAGTACCTTAATGCTTCTATACCTAGATTGTGTGGAATACTAGTATATAGATTAACAATGTCACAAGCCAAAATACAACTATCCGAATTTAACACTCTTGGTATCTTTCTTAAGAAATCCCAATCATCTTTAATGAAAGTTTTTTTGTTTTGTCACAATTGGAGACAAAATTATATGTAAGAACTGGCTTAAATGTGATGTTGGTGAGTTAATTCCAGCAATAACTGGTCTAGGGATAAACTCACTAACATCACATTTAAAAAAAATAACCTATGACTTCGCACTAATGGGCACATTTCTAGTTGTAGAACTGGGCAATCAACAGATAGGTTTGATAACCATGTATACAATTGTCAACGTGCGCATAACTCCATTATAGAACCTTTTTTCCAGCTTTTTGTGTTTGTGGAGCTAAAAAATAAAAAAACCCTAATTTCTTATGAGAAGCATTTTCACAACCAAAAACATGATACTTTTAATTGACATTACATAATAGATTACAATAGTTGCTAACAGCAACATTTAATAATTATCATTTCCTGTTTTTTCACAAAAATATATATTTTGTTGTTATAATAAAAAAACAGCACTACTGATGATTTTTTGAAAGGCCTCTAATGCTAAAATTTATAATTAGAGTAATTTTTGTAAAATTAAAAGAATAAAATATTTCGTTTATTATTTATTTTGTTGACTAATTTTTTTACTTATATATATATATATATGTATATATATATATATATATATATATATATATATATATATATATATATATATATATATATATATATATATATATATATATATATATATATATATATATATATATATATATATATATATATATATATATATATATACAGTGGTGTACACTGGATTTTTAGATGTTTGAGTTTTGACACTTACAGGCGTTGTGCAAACTCCAAATTTTTTTTTTTTTGATTTGACATATGCTCATGCTTATGTCAAATCAGAATGTTTTGCAAAGAGTTGCGGTGATTGGAGCTTGGGGACAAAAAAACCCCAATTTTTGAGCCCACCCAGCCTTTAACGTAGGAGCAACAAGTTTATAAAATAATTTCTTTAGTATTTTTATCTAAGTTTATATTCATCAACAAATTTCAAATTTCGTGCAATAACCTCTTAGTGTTTTTTTTTTTATGACCCTACAAAGTTTACACCCCCCTCAAATTGAGGAGGGTTAAAACTTTATATGGTCATAATTTTCTAAAAATAAGAAATTATTGGATGAAATTTGAAATTTGTTGATGAATATAATCTTAGATAAAAATACTAAAAAAATTAATTTATCAACTTGTTGCTCCCATGTTAAGGGCTGGGTGGGCCTGAAAATTTGGGTTTTTTGTCCTCAAGCTCCAATCAATTTTGCAAAACATTCTCATTTGACATTAGTATGAACATACAAAAGTTTGAAGTTTGCACAATGCGTGTAAGTGTCAAAACTCAAACATCTAAAAATCCAGTGTGCACCACTGTATATATATATATATATATATATATATATATATATATATATATATATATATTATATATATATATATATCAGGCTTGGTCAGGAAGCAGGTGCGATCGCACTCAATAATTGACCATGGAAATTATATTTACTTGCGAAAAGCCGGCCAGATTTTTCAGGCGTTTTGAGAACATTTCAATTTATGTATGTTTCCTTGTTTGTCCGCAAAATAATAAGTTCATTTTATCGTAAATTTTAAAAGATTTTGTTTTACGGCGTACATGGAAACTTATATAAACTTAAATGTTGTCAAACATCTTAGTGCGGAAAAATAAATAAAGAATATTCGCGAACACAAAAAACCCGCCAAATTTACGAACAACTAATTCTATTGGTTCAATTAATAAATAACTGAAATTACTAAAGAATTCAAGCGACTGTTCTAGAGGATTCTGTTGAATTATTTTTCAAATTTTTTTTGTTTTTTTTTGTTTTTTGATTTTGTTATGTTTTCGTTGAGAATTCTAGCATCAATTGTTTTAAGAATATACTATCAAACAAACAATTATTTTAATACAATGAATCATTCTCGGAGTCACATCCATAAAGCTATAAATGTTTTAAACTCACATTTGTTTACCAAAATAAATGAAAAAAACCCCCTAAGGGCTCTTGGTTGTGTAAAGGCTAGAGATGGTGTTTTGATAAAAATACTTATCTTGGGCAGATGTTAAATGGATCCGGCTACTGTCTTGTAGAAGGCCTCTTAGGCAATTACTTAAGAGGTAAACAGACTCTATCTGTTAACCAGCCTGACACCCCTTCTTCGTTTATTAGACTGGCACAGATGTATTTTTAAGACATTGTTTCCAGTTAAGGATGTTGAATGCTGGATCTTCTCGACTCAATGCAATTGAGTCGAGAAGATCCAGAATGCAATTGAGTCGAGAAGAGACACAAGCAAAACCCAAAATGGGTTTTGCTTGTGTCTCTGTTTTTATAACTAGACAACTCAATAAGGGTACAGCTCTAAAACTCAGTTTTATGGTTCTGAGGTCAGTTGGTAGTCAGGTTTCCTGAACTCTGTGGTAGCTCTCAGAGAGGTTGATTCCATCAACAGCTGAAAATTATCAAAATATTAACAGTGCCATGATGCGCATGTATTGTGTCCCTGTTCATACTTTTGGTGTACATTGTCGAGGCCACATTTGGATGCCTTTGTTACTGCTCAGGGTTTAATAATAATGAGGCGATTGCTTAAGCTATTAAACAGTGTACTGAGTACTATCGATGCTTTGAGTCAAGTTCTTTAAAAAATTTAAAAATGAATTAATTACCAAAAACCATAAAACACTAAAAACCATCATCATTACCAAGTTCTCTAAACCAATCATTCACTAATATTCGTTCTAGTTGAAGAAACTTTTCTTCTGTTAAGTCTTATCTCTTGTAAAGTTCACCAGACCTACTTGCTCTTTGTGAGACTAATTTGAGTTCAGTTGTCTCATCTTGTGATCTTAGTGTTGATGGTTATCTTCCTTTGATTTGTAAAGACTCCAATAGTCACGTGCTTGGCCTAGGCATTTACATTTGTAAGAACTCACTCATTTGTTTAGAAATTAGGTTTAAATCCACAGACAACTCTTTTATGTGCTTTTGTTTAGCACCACTTCACTCTATCACTTTTCTTTTCTGTTCTCCTTTATTGCTCTCCTTTATCTCAAGACCGAATATAGCTCTGAAAGTTGAATTAATTTTTTTGTTTTGGAAAATGGTTTTGAACCAACATACCATCATGGAATGTTTAAGATATTTTGTTAATTTTTTTGTTAGGTAACAATAAGAGTGATAACTACAACAGAAAGAAACATTTGTTCGGTAATTTGCACGGTACGGAGATATGAAATGCAGAATTTCAATAAAGCTGCATTATCTGGGAACTTTTAGTACCAAATTTAAGTGATATGAATGAAGATAAATGAGAGTTTTTAAATCAGGATACTCTTGCAATAGAGAAAATCTTCCAGGGCTGTTTTGACAAGTTTTTATCAGGTATAGCTCTTTTTCATCGTATATCTTTGAAAAAGAAGATCTGTCACATAAAATACTGAACTATGTATGACTTAAGTTATTTAATGGCTTGATGATATTTTCTTGTAATAGAGATTTTCAGTAATTGAAAGACTCTTCTTGATGTTATTTTTGATCAAATTGACCAAGCCCTCTCTCTTTATCCATCAGCCAATATCATTGTTGTTGGTGACTTTAATGCTCATCACAATGAATGGCTTGGCTTTAATGTCTGTGACTCTGCAGGCATTAAAGCTCTCAATTTTCGCCTTTCTCAATTCCTAAATGAATTTACCTTCTCTACTCGACTTATGTCTTATTTCTGATCCTAGTCAATGCTAAGTTTCTCCACATTCAACCTTAGGTGCTTCTGATCACGGTTTGATCTCTCTAAAACTATTATCTCATTTTTCTTTATCATCAGAATCCCCCTATTCTCGTACCTCTTACAACTACCTTAAAGCTGACTGGGACTCTTTCCATGATTTTCTTTGTGATGGCCTTTGGGTGGTTACCTTTCTCTTTCTACTGACAAATGTGCTTCTTACATAACTTTGTGGATTCAGGCTTGCATGGAATCTTTTATTCCCTCTTGACGATTCCAGGTTAAACTTTACTCTTCTCCGTGGTTTTCTGCAGATTGTGCTGCTGCAATTTCCAATCAAAACCGTTGCTTTTATATCTATAAGCAAAACAATTCACCAGAAAACAGGCGTCTGTTTATTACTACTAGAAATCATTGTAAAAAGGTTTTGTGTAATGCTTAAGCCTGCTATTCTCAGGTCATGAAATCTTGTATTTCATCACAAAAATTAGGGTCGTGATTTCTGGAGAATCTTTTATAGTATCAATAATAAGGGCAAATCTGTTATTGCACCTCTTTTGTATGGTTCAGACTTTGTCACCTCACCTAAAGACAAAGCTGAATTGTTTGCTAAAAACTTTTCATTAATATCATCTCTTGATTGCACTAGTTGCATTTCACCTGATAAAGCTGTCAAACAGGTTGATCCATTGCTTAACATTTGTATCACTCCATCTTCTGTGTCTAATGTGATTTTCTACTTGGACTCTTCTACAGCTTGTGGCCCACACAACTACCTGTTATAGTCTTTTAGAAGTGTTCTCTGGAGCTTTACTTTCAAAACTATTCAACAAGTGCTTATCAGAGTCTTATTTTCCAGCCTGCTGAAAAACAGCATCTGTTATCCCTAATTTTTTTAAAAATTCTGAAGAGCGATCTGATTTGTCTAACTACCATTCCATTAGTCTTCTTTATATTATAAGCATAGTTTTTGAATCTTTAATTAACAAACACTTAATCTCATATCTTGAGTCTAATAACTTACTTTCTGATCACAAATATGGATTTCGATTTTCTCGTTCTACAGCTGATTTGCTAACAGTAATAACTGATAGGTTTTATTGTGCATTAGATTAAGGTGGAGAGGTTGAGGCTATCTCCTATTGACATTTCTAAAGCTTTTGATAAATTTGGGTATGCTGGTCTTCTCCATAAGCTTTTTTCTTATGATGCATCTGGTAACATCTGGTAACAAGGTTATTGAATCCTTCCAATCATAGTATAAAAGTTGTCCTCAATGAACAGCACTCTTCTTCATATCCTTTTTAATTTACATTAACGATCTTCCAGATACTCTCACATCTATGGTGGCATTTTTTGCTGATGATACTACCATTTATTCTTGTCATGATAAGAAATCAACACTTTCTGATTACTTTGAGGGGGCATTTGAGCTTGAAAAGGATCTCACTTTTGCTGCAGCATAGGGCTCACAGTGGCTGGTGAACTTCAATTCAGATAAAACTCAATTTTTTTAGGGCCATTCGTTATTGCAATTTTTTAGATCTTCCTATATTTATGAACCGTAATGTACTTGAAGAGTCATCTACCCTTCATCTTCTAGGATTAACTCTTACTTCCGATCTTTTTTTGAAAACTGTATATCAAATCTATTGCAAAATTAGCATCTGTTAAGGTTGCATCTCTTTATTGAGCTCGACACTTTGTTACTCTGGGTTCTATTCTCTATCTCTATAAATCTCAGATCCATTCTTTTATGGAATACTGTTGCCATATCTTGGCAGATCTTCTAATGATGCCCTTTCTCTTTCTTTTAGACAAGGTGCAAAAACGCATTGTTAACATAGTTGGACCTGCTCTTGCAGCCAACCTCCAAACTTTAACACCTTGTCATAGTGTTGCTTCTCTTTCTCTTTTCTACAAATACTGTAATGGGCACTGCTTTAAAGAGCTAGCCTCTCTTGTGCTATCTATAAAATTCATTCTTGTATGACTCGTCATTCAAATAAGTCTTATCCTTCCTCAAATATCAGTTCTTTGGAATTCACTTTTTTCATCTTGCCTTCCTGATTCATATAATTTGCAATCTTTTAAGTCATCTGTCAATCGTCATCTTGCTCTAAAACTTCTTCTTTTCTCTTCCAGTAACTTCCAACTCTAAAATTAGTTTGTTGGAAGCATTAATGAAAAAAAAAAAAAAAAAAAAAAAAAAAAGCTATACAATTATATCAAGCTTATGAATGTAATTGGCAATAGGAAAAAATGTTTTTTTTTTTTTTAATTTTTTCTATAATTCTGTTGTCAAAAATGTTTTTTTCAATCAAATGCTAACATCAAATGCTTGAGTGTTATTTTACATATCAACCAGTTGAGTGGCAACTGGTTGGTATGAAAAGCACAAATAATCCAGATTTTTTTGAACTCTGGTTTCTTCTTTAAATATTGAATAACTCCACCCTTTCAACCTGTTGTTTTTTATTTTCAGGAATGTTGTTATTCAATTATATAGTGTTTAGAAATATTTTTAACAAATAATATAAATAATAATAGTATTGTAATTTAAAAAAATAAAGGTAAAACTTGTATGAAGGTAGGTTGAGTATGTTCCAATCTCAGCTAATTTATTTTCAACCTCGTGTTGTTATCCAATCATATAGTTGTTCAGCAATATGTTCAGCAAGTGTTTGACCTTCTCACTCCTTTTTGTTATTAACAATGTAAAATAATTATTTTCCAACCTACCCAATGCCAGGTTGTATGTTTCCTTCCATTCTTTTATTATTCTTTCTTTTCTTCTATTATAAGAGAAAATAGGTATTAGTATATTAGCTTTTTGCTATAAATACCTTACTGAAGACCTCAATTTTTGAGATGTTTGTTTCAAGTTTGCTTTATTTTTTTAATCCTTATAAAGAAAAACCATATCTTAAAATATCTCTAAAAATATTTTTAGAGGTGCAACATATCCTTAAAAGATTCAAATTGGGCCCTAATGGAAAAAAAAAAAATTAAATGTTAGTTCTCAAATGAAGCAAAATCATATAAAAATTTCAAAAATAGTAAATCATTTTAGAAAAAAGTTACTTTAGATTTTATTGCATTAAATCAGCTTTTTTTGACACTTAAAAAAAGTTTTCTTAAGGATTTTTTAAAATGAATTTTAATATGTATGTATATATTTTTTTGTTGCATAAAATTTGTATCAAATAAAAAACTGGCTACCTCTATAGTAACATGATTCAAAACATTACCCTTTGCGGACTGAAGTAAGCAAAAAAAAAACTGTTATTAAAAAATTTATTTTTACTTTTTTTGTATTTAATTTATATAATATTTCATTAAGTTGATAGTATATGAGTATAATACAAAATTTTGATTTTTATCTTAAGTAATTCAAAATGTGTTTATTTAAGCCTAAAATTTCCTTTTTTTAAAAAATAAAAATTGAAAATTTTTTAATTTTTTTTTTTTAATTAGGAACTACTAATCTAATTCCATAAAAAAATATAAAAAGTTTAAATTGAAAAAATTTTCAAGAAATATAAGAAATATTCTTATTTCTGCTTATTGGTTCTGCGTAGTGCAGTGCAAGAAAATTTGTAAACAACTTGAGATTTTAGTAGCTCAGGAAATGGATCTTACAAAAATTATTTTGTATTTTTTTAGTAGTAAATTTTAATTATATTAGAACATCTTTGCAATATTTATTACCAATTTTTTTTTAATTTTCATTATTATAATTTAAATAAGTTCCAATGAATAGAAGCTTGAAATATCTTATGTTTGAATTTTAATTAAGGCTGAAAAAACCTGAGAAATGAAAGAAAATTAGACAAGCTTTACTATAAATAAAGAAAATGAAATCTTAACAAAGAAGAAATTTAAAAAAATTATAATTAAAAACCGTTTCTAAAAAAACGTTAACTAATATAAAACTGAAAAAATAAAACTCTGTAGAAAATTATTTAATTGCGCTTATAATTATGTTAAGGTTGAATTACTTTGATCTTTTCTAATGTTTATATTATATTGGGTGAACTTATTTAAATAGAAAATTAATCATAAAATAAAATCATTCATAAAATTGTATTCAAACATAATCATAAAATGCAAAAAATTTTTAAATTAAATATCTTTTCTTATAATATTCATTATTAATTTATGTTTAATGTTTTTTTATTTAAAACAATTAAAATTTGTTACTTTATTTAAAAGTATTTAAAAATTTTTGTTTTTGTTGTTTTGTAAACTTTCGAATTAAGTGTTAATATAATACTAAGGTAGCATAAAAACATTTATAAAAGTTTACAAAATAACAAAATAAAACTTTGTTATGTTTTTGACTATATGAATTTTAAAAAAAGTTTATTGAAACACATTGTTTTTATAGAATTAATAAAACAAATCGTTTGAAAACATTTACGCTTATCATTAAAAACATATATATTCTTTTGAAATAAATAAAAAATTTATTGAATTTATTTAATAGCTCAATAAAACTTTATTTAAAAGCGTTTAACTTAGTGTAAAAACATTTCATTAGAAAGTTTACAAAGCATTATAAAAAAAAACTTTGTTATGTTTTTGACTATTAAATTTATGTCTTCATCGAAAAGTTGTTGTTGTAAAATTGTACAAATTTTTTCAAACGTTTTTTTTATAAATTAATTGTACAAGTTGTTTTAATAACATTTATATTTGTTGTATTTATATTTTATTTTTATTCTTTTATTTTATTTAACATTTATATTTGTTGTAAAAATACTTTTTACCTATATAATATCTTTCAATAATTTAAGTAAAATGTTTTTTATATACACAATCATTAAAAGCAATTTCTCACTTTATTACTTTATTTCAGCGCATTTTTAAAACATTTTCAAAAATCTAAAAAGCCGTGGTTAAGTTGTCGCAAAAACTAATTGAATGCGTGGTCAGGAATAGCATGTGATTGCATGCCTTTCCTGTCCACGACTAGAGATGGGTTCATTTTCTTATCAATATACAATTTACTTTCAGAGTCAATAGATTTTTGAGGAAATTGATTATTTTGTAAAATAGAAGAAAG